>CH003028.1:2032628-2173037 GCA_000149265.1 Ciona savignyi
CCGGGTTGATGATGTACCTGCTGTGGGGGTCGTACTCGGGCCCAGACTCGTACAAATGCTGCAGGTGTGATATTAGGTGGGAATGAAAATTTTTAAAACTCAAACAGAAAATTCAAATAAATTTCAAATAAATTTAAAAAAAAATAAATTTCAAAAAAAATAAATTTCAAAAATTCTTAAGGTTTTATGTGTTTATAGAAATCCAAAAGTACATGAAAATCTGCCGTATTGACCATTAATAGGCGCAAATCAGAAATATTTATTTATTAAATGGAGTTTAAGCTACGTGCCTCTAATTACTACAGGATTACTTGGATCGTATGGATCGAGCGATTGGAACCATAAATAAAACCTTCCAAGCAATTCTGTAGTATACCATACACTCTTCTTTAGGGCTTTAAATTGTGCAGGTCTTAATAAAATTTTGTTTGCACATTATTGTGTACATATGGCGGCTGCGTTCCTATATCTATTATGTGATTTCCATTTTTAATGACAGGTTTGAACGACTGTTCGTTTTGCCGTCTTTTCCTGTTCCTGTGTCGCAATTTGATTTATTTGCCATTTTTAATACTGGGGCAATAAATGGATAAACTGAAACTAAACTAAAGGCACCGAAAAAACCAACGCTTACCTGCTCTTTTTCCACACCTCCTTCCAAAATACTTTGCACTGGTTTTGCTGCCTTGATTGGAGGAAAGAAGCCAATCTTCGTCTCTGCTTCCCATTCTTTGGGGGCTGAGAGAATATTTATTTTGTCTAATGTATTATGATGGTCACCATTACAAATGGAGCTTTATAATGTGAAAAATGGCCAAACTACATTAAACCAGTCCATGTTAAAAACAATTAACACGTTTCTTCAGTTAGGTTCAAGCAATATCTGCCAACTGCCTTGAACAATTACACACCCGATGAGCTACCAGTTTAAAAGTCGCAAACGTTTGACTGAATGGCAACTCAATTTGTCCGGCCGGTTAGTCTGGCGGTTTAGTGCGTCGCCTTTTAATCAAAAGTTGCGGATATGATATTGGTCGCTAGCTAGTCGGTTGTGTCTTTGGGCAAGGCATCTACTGACATTGCCTAAACCCAGTGGATTAGTGGAGTCTACTAAATTGAAGGAATATGTGTATCATATACAACATACTAAAATTTAGCTCCGGTAACCCGACGGTGGGCGCGAGGTGATCTGACGATCGGCCGTGTGTAAACCCCCTTACTTTTCCCATTCATGGGGATAAACATGAATATCGTATACTATAACCTACTAAGCTATTCACCCAGGTGATTGTAAATAACATGGTGATGAAATTAGCAAAAATGATGTAAAAAATTACTTGGCATCCTCTTGAAAGGTGGGTCGGGATCAAAATCATCCACATCAGGAATCTGGGGATGGAAAAAAATAAGTAGGGTTAATGATTGAAATTATCCCCCATAACATCAACTCATTAAATCACCAACCACCAATACAACAAACACCAATCCACCATCACCAATCCTCCCACCATTATAACACCAAACTACCCACGAACACCAACCCAAACAACCAACTCACATTAAGTTTCTTGGGTCGATCCCAGAACAGCGCCATATACTTCTTGAACGCCATGGACTCCGTCCTCTTGCTCGGCTTTCTACTCGCTCTCTTTGGCTTCAACGCTCCATCCCTGATCCTCTCGAGCTCTGCATCACGAGCTGCGAAGAGAGCGTACGCTCCGGCCCGCTCTCGTTGATCCTGAGTCATCTTGGCTTGCTCCTCGTCAGTCATCGGATCCCAAGCGTAATCCATCCTGAGGTGATAATGATATGATAACCGTGTTTATCCCTTTGAATTGAAAAAACACACTGATTGTTAACACATCGTGCCCACCGTCGGGTTACCGGAGCTATTGCAGTGTGTTGTGTATGAAAGTTTCTTTAATTTAGTAGAACCAATTAATCTGCTGGGTTCAGGCAATGGCCGTTTAGTGCCTTCCCCAAGGACACAACCTAGACGATACGTTTGTCAGTCAGTTAGCATCGCTGGTAGCTCCATTCTGAAGTAATGGGCCTTCTATGACCTAAATTCCTGGCCCCGCTTTCTACTGTTTTATCGCCCACAGTAATGTAAAGAAATCACTGGTGGAATGCTGTACGATCAGACGCAATATTTTATGTGAATTTCCGAAAAACTCCAAAATTAGATGTCAGAATATTTAAAAGTAAGCGAAACATGTGGTAAAGGGGAAACAATTCATAGTTGGTAGCTGTAACACAACAATGGTGTCCATACAATTTAAATGAACCTTACTTCATGTAGGATGACTTTGCACTGGTGAGTTTCAACGAGTCGCCTTTCGACATGTCACCGAGTCGTGATTTATCGATGGGAAGCGGCGACTCGTGAATTTGCTCCGGAAATTCCATGCAAACCATTTTAAACAAGTAGACCCTTGGCAGGTAGCTTGTGTGCTCTACCCGGTGGACATTTTTACCAAGTCCGATCAAAATGTCGCCGCGCTGGTCGCAAAAGTCAATGCTTTTCGGTTCTTCATTAAGTTTTAAATTCCTGTAGTATAATTTTTAACCAAAATGTTGGTACTGTAATATAATAATGAAAAATTTACACCTCATATACTACTGACAACTGTGGCATTTTGTTGTATGTGGGTAATGTTATACAGTTTTTTAGCATTGAAACAATTATCATGCCATACCCCCGTACTTTACATAATTCCATATTGGACAACATGTTTATTTACAACAGCAGGAGTGTACCAATTTAGTGCTTTCCAGATACAATTATAAATCTTACAGAGGCAAATCTTTAATACAGACACAAAATTTAATATACACTCTCAGAATTTTATATACAGAAGAAAAATCTTATATACAAAAAAGGTAATTGCTCAAAGAAATTCTTGAAACTAAATTTAGAATATTGTGACAAAACTCAAATCAACGAGAACAAAAAAAATCGCTTTCCATGCCCAACTAGAAACCCAATAACTTCCTTGCACCTCACTAAGCCATTGTTGTTGTTCCATATTTTGATGGTTCCATCTCTGCTTGCCGATGCAAACAACTTCATTCGTGGACACGAAGCCAACCCCGTGATCTCGTCCGTGTGGTCATCATGGGGGCTGTGGTCAGATCTCTCTGGGGGGTGGTTGGTTTGTTCGATGGTCAGTTAGTTGGTTCGATAGTCAGTTAGATGGTTTATTGGTCAGTTAGTTGTTTTAGAGGTCAGTTAGTTGGTTTAAAGGTCAGTTAGTTGGTTTAATGGTCAGTTTGTTGGTTCGATGGTCAGTTAAGTTGGTTCGATGGTCAGTTTTGTTAGTTTAATGGTCAGTTAAGTTGTTCAATGGTCAGTTAAGTTGGTTTAATGGTCAGTTAGGTGGTTTAATGGTCAGTTAGTTGGTTTAGTATTCAATTAAAGTGGTTCAATGGTTTAATGGTCATTTAAGTGGGTTTAATGGTCAGTTAAGTTGTTCAATGGTCAGTTAAGTTGGTTTATTGGTCAGTTAAGTTGTTCAATGGTCAGTTAAGTTGGTTTAATGGTCAGTTAGTTGGTTTAATGGTCAATTAAGTTGGTTTAATGGTCAGTTAGTTGGTTTAATGGTAAGTTAGTTGGTTTAATGGTCAGTTAGTTGGTTTAGTATTCAATTAAAGTGGTTCAATGGTTTAATGGTCATTTAAGTGGGTTTAATGGTCAGTTAAGTTGTTCAATGGTCAGTTAAGTTGGTTTATTGGTCAGTTAAGTTGTTCAATGGTCAGTTAAGTTGGTTTAATGGTCAGTTAGTTGGTTTAATGGTCAATTAAGTTGGTTTAATGGTCAGTTAGTTGGTTTAATGGTAAGTTAGTTGGTTTAATGGTCATTTAGTTGGTTTAATGGTTAGTTAGTTGGTTCGATAGTCAGTTAGATGGTTTATTGGTCAGTTAGTTGTTTTAGGGGTCAGTTATTTGATTTAATGGTCATTTAGTTGGTTTAACGGTCATTTAGTTGGTTTAATGGTCAGTTAGTTGATTTAATGGTCATTTAGTTGGTTTAATGGTCATTTAGTTGGTTTAATGGTCAGTTAGTTGATTTAATGGTCATTTAGTTGGTTTAATGGTCATTTAGTTGGTTTAATGATCAGTTAGTTGGTTTAATGGTCAGTTAGTTGGTTTAAATGTCAGTTAAGTTGTTCAATGGTCAGTTAAGTTGTTCAATGGTCAGTTAAGTTGGTTTAATGGTCAGTTAGTTGGGTTAATGGTCCGTTAGTTGGTTTAATGGTCAGTTAGTTTGTTTAATGGTCAGTTAGTTGGTTTAATGGTCAGTTAGTCCGATGGTCAATTATTTAGTGTATTGGTCCTTATTCATAGGAATCCAAAAATCCCATGTGTACAATTGAGTACGGAAGCTAAAGCTATTACACGTCCGGCCCGTTAGCCTAGCGGTTAAGTGCGTCGCCTTTCAATCGAAGATTGCAGGTGCGAAACTGGTCGTTAGCTAGTCGGTTGTGTCCGTTGGCAAGGCACTTAACGGACATTGCCTGAACTGAACCCAGCAGATTAATAGGTTCTACAAAATTGAAGGAACCTGTCTATCATAATATACAACACACTGCAATAGCTCCGGTAACCCGACGATGGGCGCGAGGTGATCTGATGATTGCCCGTGTGTTAAACCCCTTGGTTTTCCCATTCACTGGGATAAACATATCCTACACACACATTGTGTCCTTGGGAAATTCTAAATCAAGCGGAGAAATAGGTTGTACCAAAAACAGCAGCATTCTCAATAATACACAACACACAGCAATAGATTCAGTAACTGGAGCACTAGTTAACCGAAGATAATTCGATTATTGTAATCTCCCACCCATCAGGTTACAACATTTAACCATCTACATATTTGCAGCTCTGTTTAATCTTGAACAAACCTTTGCTTTCCAGATCATACATAACGATGGTGTAAGTGGCGGTGGCTATTTGCTGGAACGCCACAATCAGCTTGGAGACGGCAATCGTCATGTGACAGGGGGTGTGTGCGCAGTAGAATGACATCAGCAGGTTGAGGGGTTCATTCGAGTTCGGAAACATTCTCCATACCTTCACGATGTTGTCTAAAAGATAGCAATCATTTACAAAGGCAAGCATATTCGACTGCTTGGTTATCAGTTATTAACACCAGGAGTTCAAAAGGTACTTACTTTTAAAAGTGGGACTGGTAAAAAAACTATGTGGCTTGTTGATAGTCATGTCAGTTTTTTGTTTCTCACACGTTTTTACATCTTGTCCATTACCTACCTTGTCCAGCAGAAATCACTCTGTCGTTTCTAACATCGGACAGGAGCCCAATGACCCCCTTCACCCCATGAGCTTCCGTTTCAAACAAGATATCCCCCTTGTCAATGTCGAGACTTGCTATATAACCATCTTTCCTCCCAACCAACAGAATTGTCTTGTTCCCGTAACTGTTGATATAGAAGTGTGATTGTATTGTGTCAAAGATATGATACGATGCTTGGTATATCTTAAGATAACCTAGTCCAAGGTCTGATTTATTGTTGTGATTGTTTTTTATATAAATTGCTGTTAAAAAGAATTAACAAATTCCTAATTAACAAACAAAGGCAATTTCTCTTATATTGTCTCGCCCAGAGACAAATCATGCAGAAAAGGGCTTAGGGTTAGGATTGAAACCAGTATTGGTCGGGAAAGATATTGTTTCAATTTTTCTACTTCCCACTACGAAATCTTTATCTTCTTACAAAGCCGATGTTTTAGTGTTTGATCAAATTTAAATAAAACTATTCAAATACACAGTTTCTCGCTTAAAGACATTACGATCCAAAAAGCCCTTATGGGGAAAATAAATTGCAGCATCCAAAAAGTATTCGGCTTTATTACTACATTTCTTACTACGGAATCTTTGTCTTCTTCTTTCTCACTACGACTCCATTCTTGGAGTCTTCCCAGAGCTTTTTCAGCTCCGTGATGTTGAGAATATACTCGTACAGACTCATGCAGTTCACCTGGCTTCCTTGGGTGGCGAAAAAATACATCAGTTTTTTGTAATATTTTTTTTTCGACCGTTTAGTCTGGCGGTTTAGTGTGGCGCCTTTCAGCTAAAAGGTTGCAGGTAAGAAACTGGTCGCTAGCGAATCGGTTGTGTCCTTGGGCAAGGCACTTAACGTACATACCAAATTTAAGGAATGTCTAAATTATACAAACAGTGCAATAGGTTCGGTAACCTGACGGTGGGCGCTAGGTGATCTGACCCC
Source organism: Ciona savignyi (assembly GCA_000149265.1). Taxonomy (NCBI): domain Eukaryota; kingdom Metazoa; phylum Chordata; class Ascidiacea; order Phlebobranchia; family Cionidae; genus Ciona; species Ciona savignyi. The sequence continues at coordinate 2,038,880 of CH003028.1, forward strand.
CTTGGTTTTCCCAGTCACAGGGATAAACATGAATATCCTATCCTATATTGTGTAAATTACTTACCGTAGCCCATTATTGCATTGGGTTCAGGTGAATCACCTTGCTTAAGGACACAACCATGCCAGTGATGTAGATTTAACAGCATAACATTATCGTTGCTTGATATTTTATTTTATTTGTAATTAAAGTCTGGATTTGCTGTTTAATAATATTCCTATAACAACAATATGTACCAGACAAACACATAAATAGATGATACATTGAACTGAAAATTATATCTAAATCAAATATCGGGATACCGATACCTCCATTAAATCTCCATGTTTGTTTGATTGTAGCAGGGTTGGTGTGTGTGCTTGCAACCACCACCGATCCGTCTGCATACGCTGCGTACATGGTCTCTCGTGGGAGACAGTACACCGCGTCCAGTAGCGTTTTGCCCTCGGATTCTACACCACTGGTGGCGCTGTGTGCTCGGCTGTTGTTCTCGCTCTGTGCTCGACTCGACACAGAGCGCAAAATATCCACCGGAGGGATCAGGGAGGTGAGGACAGCGCCATTCAGTGGAGAAATAAGCCGCACTGTCCCGTCTTCGCTTTGGCAGACTACTCGATCAACAAGCTGAGCAAAAGTTGTCAATCATAATCGGGCTGTCAATCATAATACAGCTGTCAATCATATTCGAGCTGTCAATCATATTCGAGCTGCCAATCATATTCAAGCTGTCGATCATTATCGCCGACGGCTTGAACCCCAATTAAGTAACGGGTTAAACAAACTAATAAAAATTCTGTATCATATACAAAACTCTGCAATAGCTCTGGTAACACGACTTTGGGCATAAGATATTCTGACGAACACCCATGAGAAAACTTCAAACATTTGCACTGTATTTCACCAAAACAAATCAATTGTTACCTTTGTGTAGGATACAGTCTTGACTTTTTGAACGGAATTCCTAAAAAATAATAAAATAAGTATGAATAGGTTCAATAATCAAGATAAAGGTAAGAAGTTTGTAATTCCATTAGATAGAAAATTGCTTTTCACATTTCATGACTTCTGAATAGGAAAAGTAATATTTAGGCTTTGTGCTTTTTGCTTAGCCAAAAACTTAACAGTAATTTATACAAACTTTTAAAGCAACTGCTCACCTAAATGTAGAGTTAATTACTCAAATATAGGGGTAGTCACCCAATAGCGTGGTTACCCACCCATTTGTGGTTACCTTGCCAAATTATGGGTTTAATCAGCAAATTGTGGGGATACTTCCATTTATGAGGGTTAATCAGTAATTTATGGGGTTACTTGCGCATTTGGAGGGTTAATCAGTAAATTGTTGGGTTACTTAACCATTTGGGGGGTTACCCACCCAATTGTAGGGTTACTCACCCACCAAGTGGTCAGGTTGCTTACTCAATTTTTAGGGTAACTTACCCAATTGTGGTGAATAGCTGATGAACATGGGTTATTGACCACAAATCAACAGCGTAAGCAGAAAACGAGTGAAGAGAATTATGGTTCGGAGTTGTACCAAGTCCCAACACTGGTTCATCCAATTTGATTCTGAGGAAAATTTGTCGTATCACCAATTATTCCACACTTTCCTCCAAATATTGTAATATTCCAGTACAAAGAAAATTTTAATGGTTTAATCTGGGCTTAATCAGAAGAGTGGTTTGAAAGCAGTCAAACAATTGTGTGTTGGAGTCCAGCTGCTTGCTAGAAAGATGTGTAGTGGGGCAAAATGTATATCCACTAAACTGTTTCAATCCCAAAAGTTATAATTATATATTATAGCTATTAATTTTTTATTATAATTTACTGCATGTGTGTTGCATGTTTAATAAGTTAATTGGAGAAAAATTGAAACTGATATCCTAAACCAGTTTGGAGCTATTGTTTATTCCAACTGAAAAGAATCCAATACAAATTTGTCTTAAAATTATGAAAACCATTCCCAGAACTGTTTTAAATCATGAAAACCTGAACTAGAAAACCAAAACTTGAATAATTTAAAAGTGAGTGAACCAAAACCAGAAATAATTCCGTATAATAGTTGTTTTCGACTCCATGGTTAAAATTACTCTTAATGTCTCATCTGTAGATATTAATATAAATATCTTGTCATAATAAAATGATTAACGACTCACAAATCAACTTCATCACAGGTCTCCAGACTCCACACTCGAATCGTACAATCATGCGATGATGACATTATATAAGGACCCTGAGAGATATGTTTTGTGAATTAATTGGTTCAACTACAACTAAAGGAACCCCTTAAGCATATATAACAAACTGCAATATCTTTGGTCCCTTAAAAATATATAACACTGCAATAGCTTTGGTAACCCGACGAAGGGCACGAGATAATCTTAGGACTGCGTGTTTGAAAACTCGCACGTTTTTCCATTCATGGGGATAAAACAGGAATAAAATATCAGTTATTGTCTAGTAAGCTCATAATGCAAAGTGATATACATTTTTAATACATTGTTATTTCCATTTTTTTTAATCCATTTAAACCTATGTTCTGTCGAATTTTGCCATAATAAAGCATACAACAAACTAGAAAGCAGGTTGTTTTGATCCTACCACCTTTTGCCTAACGGACCAACGTGCTACATATGAGCTAAAAGCCGGACAATACCTGTGGATAGAGGCAAAGGTTGCTGATCGGGCCGTGGTGACCAACAAAAACGAGACGGATTCCAAAATTTTCGTCCCAGAGTTTGATCGACCCGTCTCTGGACCCGGTTACAATCAGCTTCAGTGGGTTAAAGAAAAGAATGCTGGTGAGAATTTTTACAAGTTTATTGATGTTGTGGTCATGTTTTTTACCATATGGTCTCAATTTTTATTTGTTTTTAAATTAACTCATATCCGACCGGTTAGTCTGTTGGTTTATTGCCACGCCTTTCAACCGAAAGGTTTAAGGTTCGAAACTGGTCGCTAGCGAGTCGGTTGTGTCCTTGGACAAGGCACTTAACGGACATTTCCTGAACACACCATATTAATGAGTTCTACCAAATTGAAGGACGTGTCTATCATATACAACACACTGCAATAGCTCTGGTAACACAATGGTGGGCACGAGGTGATCTGATGATTTCCCATGTGTTAACCCCCTTGGTTTTCCCACTCACGGGGGTATACATGAATATTCTATCCTATCTACCCCCATATGCTCTTAATTTTTTTGTTTTAAAATTAACTCCTATATATTAACTTCTTAAAGGATATAATTTCACATGGAATTGCATTATTTAACTCAGCGGTATGCAGTGTTTCAGGTCATAATATTAATTTTCCATCATCACCTTTTATTTTTCTATATTCTACGATTTATAAATACATAGTAAAAACAATAAGATATTTATTTTTATTCCAGCGGTAGGCAAATCACAGGGCTGTTATACCATGAGTGGAAGACTATGTGATTTTTTTAATTTTTTACATGTTTTGAATATTTAATTAAAAAAACACATGTTAAGGCTATATATATTGACAAGGTAGCTTAAACACTTAGTTTTTAGATTGAACCAATATCAATCTTATTGAATAAATTGGGTTTAAAACTTGGTTAACCCTTTAACTGCCGCGAAAATTACATAAGTGAAAAAGTATACGGCCGATTTTGATCAGTGAGATGGCGCTGGAGAGCTGAATAATTTTTGCGTTTACCAATATAAGATGATATATAGGTTTGCATTTGAAATTTTTTAGTTATTTAAGTTGTAAAAAACGTATAAATATATGTGTGGTTTTGGTTGTTTTAATTAGTTTTAATTACTGTTTTAGTCCCCGATTAGTTTTCAACTATTGTCGTAATGGTTCGCTTGTTTAGTTTGAAAACAATCCATTCGTTTTTCGCTTGTACATTTTGGATTAGGCTATTTTTTGAGCTTATGAGGGTAAAAACAGATATTCTGTTGAAGAAGCTGCCCTTTTGTTGGCTGATAGTGATTCTGGAAGCAGTTGTGCTTCGTTTTTCAGTAGTTCTAGCGAGAAAGAACTATTTTGAAGATGTTTTGCATCAGTTTTGTTTTCCTATGGCTATGTGTTGTTGTTTCATTAGGCAAAAGTAAAAAAAAAAAAATTTGATTTGCGTATTACGACGTCATCAGTCAAGTTGTGAGGTCATCACAAAAAGAGTAGTACAAAAATGGTCCAAAGATAATCATAGATAACTTTGCTACATACTGTTTTGTTTGTAAATGAGAAAAAAAGATTTGTTTGTTGATCTAAATAGAAACACATGACGTCATTGCACAATGCATGACGTCATCAAAATTTTATTAATGTAAAACAAAAGAAAATTTAATACTGAACAACTTTTCTGTTGAACATATAATGCTTACATCAATAGTTTTTTGTACAGAAGCTTCTAACCTTAGACGACTTAGCCGAAAAATGACCAAAAAAACAGCCGGCAGTTAAAGGGTTAATGGACTCTAAAGTAAAACCAGTTACCTCGTAATGTTCCTGACATGCAAATCCCGTTTGTAATCCATCAACTCGGCGTTGTGTAAGTTAAACACCTGGTGTACAATGTATTGGATTATTAGATGAAGCTACATTAAGAGCATGAAAGAAAAATTGATTTAGTTACATATTTTTTTTTAAATGACCTATCTTAATGTCTGTTCGTATTAGCCGTTTTTTTCCTGTTCCTGTGCAGTGTCCTTCATTTAGTTGCCAATAATTAATACTGAGGCAAAAAATGAATCGACAAAAAAACTGATACAAAATTGATTCGTATGTGCTAAAAACAAGAGTTTTAAGTTGTAATGTGTGCAATGGCACATTACCAGTGCAATTTGCTTAGTTAAAAGGTTGGCTGTAAACCAACACCTAAAAGGTTGTTGGGTTAAAACCAGCCCTTGACTATTCTGGTGTGTTCTTGGGCAAGTATATTCAGTGAATTAATGGGTAGAAGCAGAGATTGCCTGATTCTAGTGGATTAGTGGGTTAAAAATAAAACAGTAGAAATATCTGAATTCTATACAACACACTACCATAGCTCTGGTAATTTAATGTTGGGCAAAATTAGTCTTAGGATTTTCCTGTTCATGGGGATAAAACATAAAAAAACCTATATTAGTGCCCAGAGTCGAATAGTCAGAATTCCTTTTGTGTGATAAGTTAGATTGTTTACGATTCACTTATATTTGTGTGGGTAGAAAGTCAAGCTTTGTTCACCATGAAAAACAAGACATATCATGATCAGGGTCAAAATCTATTACATAGTTTTCATGTGGGTGGAAAACTAGGCTTTGTACAGCTTGAAAAAACACCTCATGCTCAAGCATAAAATCTAGAATTTCAATATTCCTTGTACTTACTGCTACACCAGTCCCACAGACAGCATAACATCTCTGCGAATGACTCGTTGTATTTTCCAGCGTTATTTTGTCGAAGTCATCCTTGCACGTCAGTCCTTCCGTCACCACTCGATGGGGTATCATGTAACGATTGCCGTAACGGAAACACCAAGTCTGGAAGGAATCGAATTTATATACCCGTTTCTATTTTTTCTTGGTTTTATTCTATATTTTTTTAATTTTATTTTTTGACTACTGTTCTTCGCAGTTGTTTCACAGGATAAACACTTAAGCATCATTGTCTTTAGCCATTTAACTCAAATGAACCATTTAAAAATAGAAGTTTACATAAGAAATTTAATAAACACACTGCCGCAATAGCACCAAAAAAATAACAATGGGCACAAGGTTTTTTAACAATTACACAGATATACCCTCCTATATATTACATAACATGGGTATATCGGTCAACTAGGACTCTAGTGACAAATCCAACCATTAGAAAAGTGGAAGCTATGCGCTTACCATCACGTTAGCAGGACCTGCTGTCTACCACTTCATTGGTACTTTCATTGTACAACATGCTATGAAATAATGATGGTTATATATAATTTATATTTAAATGATTATGGGATACTTATGTTTCAAAAGCCCTGTGAATAAAGAAACGGAGGTAGTGTAATCGTAGAGACAACTGTCAGGTGTCCACAGGAGAGTTTTCGAAGCTATTTTAGCATGTTTTGTTTTACTAGATATTTTTCACTGTCTATCAAAGCCAACCACTTGCTTAATCCAAAGTCTAGGTTAAGGTAGTCACTACCCTAACCGATTAGATTAATGGGTAAATCTTAAGTACAACTTGTATATGACTGAGACATTGGTAATGTTTAGTAAAACCGATAAACCGGTGGGATTAGGCGGTGAACGCTAAGTATCTTGACTACAAAGACAACCAATTAAGCAAGAGGCTAGTTTCGATCCATCAACCTTTTAACTGACAGCTGACAAACAGACTGAGCTATGTAGCCGTTTAAAAAAACACAGATTATCATCAGAATACAAAACTACAGCTTCCTATTTAAGAAACGATGTTAAGAAATTGTATAAAACTTAATTCTGTCGTATTTTTGTTAATTTAGCGAAAAAGGATCCACAACTTACCAGTTTACTTTATGGAGGGCTTTGGCTGTCGACACAAACTCAAAATCGGATGTGTAAAGCTGAATAATGAAATCATGGTAATAGAAATTAGAAACAAAAGGATACATATTAAATTTTAAATCAACATTCGATGGAAAATGCCCAAAAACAATAAAAATATTCAATGCATTGTAACAGCAGCTGCAACTTTTTTATCTGTATTAGCAACTTTTTTTAATTACAGTTTAAGAATTTAAGTCACATTTAAACTTGAGTCTAAGAGATTTATACCATATTTAAATTAAACCTCTATCAACCAGTAATGTAATATCTTCGGCAACTCAAATTTTGGCAATCGTCAAATCACCTCATGAATACGTAAGTGTTTTGCACAAGGGTTATCTTCAGATTACCCCCTCAACCCACTGTCAGGCTACCAAAGGTATTGCGGTGTGTTCTATATAAATGAGACGTTCCTTCAGTTTAAGTCATACAGAGCTATTCATTCACTAAATTCAGGCAATGTCCACACAGTGTCTTGCCCTACATAACCGACTAGCATACAGTTTCCATCTTACAGCTCTTAGGCTGAAGAGTGTGGTACTAACCCACCAAGGCCAGATAATTCTTGGTGGATTAAGCCAAACTTCCTACCCAGCTTAATATTAACCATTTTTTCCACACACAATCAACACCAACCTTGATCTCATCCTTATTAGTGAGCACAGCATATTGGTTGGAATGTAGGCACAGAACAATACGTTTTATAACATCCCCTGTGTCGATGATGTCCTTCCTTCTACCATCTTGATGGAACACACGCAAATACTGGTTGTCCACGGTTACAAATTCCTGCAAGGGTTAAACATTTTGTGCAAACTGTGAACATTGCAATCAAAATAAATTTAAGACGGGGATAGAATATTATGCTTAAATTCCGACAATGAAAAAAAGTGTTTACCCGGGCCACCGTTAGACTTGTCATTAAGACCTTTTTATTGTAGAGTTCGATAAAAATATTGGTTACGCTAACCAATTGGCTACACAACCTTTTTCATGCAAAACTTGCATACGTAAAATTTACAAGGTGAGGCTCACAAACCAAATTAGCTCTTGTCCTGCATTCCGACCGGTTAGTCTGGTGGTTCAGCCAAAAGGTTGCAGGTGCGAAACTGGTCGCTAGCTAGTCGTCTGTGTCCTTGGCCAAGGCACTTAACGAACAATGCCTGAACCAAGTGGAATAATGGGTTCTACTAAATTGAAGGAACGTCTGCAGTGTGCTATATACGAATCGTGCAGTATCTCCGGTAACCTGGCGGTGAGCGCGACATGATTTGACGATTGCCCGTGTGTTAACCCCCTAGGTTTTCCCATTCACGGGGATAAACATGGATGTCCTATCCTATTCATTACAAAGAACTAGAAATAATTATTTTTCAAATTTTCTTAAAAAATGCAACTTATATAACAGCTTATCAGCCAACACATGCGAACCAAACCTGACTGTTCAGATTAAACGCGACATCTGTGATCACTTCATCATGCCCGATACTCCTAACACGATGTACCCCATGGCTCACAGTAGATGGGTTAATATCGGCTCTCTTCACCAGGTCTGTTGTTAGTTTCACTGAGTTTCTGTTGATGTTATAAATTCATTTAATTATAAATTTAAATTTAATTTAAAGGTATTTTGTGGTTTCAAAATTTCTATATCATATTTACTTAGTTATATGACTAAAACAGGTCTAAAGTACTTTATTCATTATTGATAGATTTTTCAATCATACTATGGTGAATTGAAATTTCGTAGTATAGTTTTATTATCAGATAAATGCAGTCATTGGAAGAATCAGTTGTTTTCTTGTAAAATGGAAACAGAAATATGTTTTATAAGTTTTAACTGCACATGGGTAAACAGGGATATTCTTTAACTATCTATAAAAGCATATATTAAGCTTAATAAAATAGCATAGATATAAGAAAAACTCTTTACGTGTAGTTATAAATGTAAGTTAAGTTATAGAAATATTTGATCCTATGCAAACCTTAGTAATGACCATAACTGCTTTCCTCTTTCGTTGACGTTTTGTTGCCACGGTGGAACGGGACTGGGTGTTTCAAACTCAGACGAAATCAAAGGCGGTTCAAGAACATCAGCCATTTTCACGTGTCCTATTTACATGTCTTCAGTTTTACTTCACTTGTTACGCATAACAAGCTTCGAATTTGAATTAAAATACAAAATAAAAGCAATTTTCAGAAGGGGGTTACCCGATGCAAAAACCGTGTTGCCTAGTTACAAAGATAAAAATATTCGAATGCATAAGTTAAAGAGAATTTCTTCTTTTTGTATAGTTTTTTTTTTACTTGCCAGTGCTTTAAAATACTGTACTAAAAACGAGAGATACATAATAATAAGAGGATCCATATAGTCCGCAGTAAATCCCATGCAAAACAGTCTTATTTTTACGTTAAGAGTTAAGATTAGCCAATATATTATTCTAATTTTTTATCTTTTATAATTTATAACCACATGTGTTAACATTTTTTTAAGTCTTGTTATGATTGATTTTGGAATACCATAGATGCTATTGTAATAAATAAATTAAACGATTTGCTTGAATAATTTTGTCAACCGTGTGTACTCAAGCAAATCCAAATGAAAAAATAACAATGAAAACTACGAAGATAAACGCTGTGTAGCTTACAGTTGCAGTTTCCCGGTTTTCGGACTTTCCGGGCTTAGGAACGTTTAAAAAGGATTAATATGGCGATTGTGAAAATCTTTCGACAACGGATTTTTATATTTTCGATATTTTTCGTTGGAATTTACTTCGGGTATTACTGGAGGTTCACATTGACTACCGATACTAAGAATTTGCTCGCGGAACAAAGGTAACTTCAATTTGTATTATGTCCAGTCGGGGAAAACTAAGTAGAGGAAAAGAGGGCATTAGAATTAGTTTTAAACATGGAGTTGGAGTTAGGGTTATTTTTGGGCCTGGGGCCCTATTGGAAAGTTCGTTTTCTGTGCGCCGGATTTTTGCGCCAACATTTTTTAACCTAAATTTTGCCCCACACCAGTAATACTAATTTGCGCCACCACAAACAAAGTTGCATAATTTTTAATTAAAACTTCGAAATATAAAGCTTAAAGTGTCAAAAATACTGACATAAATGAAAGGAAGTGTAATCACGCCACGCCAGCATGATTTTTGGAGTTTTCTGCGCCAATTACCGAAAAAGTAGCCTGTGCGCCACGCCAGATATATCCGGCGCATCATACGAACTTTCCAGTAGGGGCCTGGGGTTGGTGTTTAGGGCAGGGTTTGAATTAGCTTCCATGATTTTAGTGAGCAGTTTCGCTAAAAAAACTTTGCATCTTTCCGTTCTTTTAGTGTTGCCCTGTCCAGTCTATGATTAGTGCAACATACCAACATTAAAGCGCAGGGACTTGAATGCCGGGGCGTTATATATTCATTATTGTTTAAATTTGATTTTAATAAACCACCATAGAATGGTGCCTAAAAAGTTAAAAATCAAACATATGGTACTCATGGTTATTAACGGGTGTAAAAAATGCAGGCTGTTGGGAAGAAAAACAAAGCCAATATGACAGTATCTCATGGGAATCATGCCTACTGTCGAATTATTGGAGTCATTTCAGTAATGTCAAATTTGTACATTCGTTTTCGAATCTGCCACCTTTCGTTTAAAGGCCCAAACTACCGGTACTGTAAATACACTAATTGGCTTGAGTGAAAGAACATCTATTAAATGAATAAACGTCATGTAATCAATGAAAGAACTTTTTTAAGATACACGAATGTTGGAACCAGCGTGAAACATTGTCGACCCAAGACCAACATATTTTTCATGAAAACCCACAAAACTGCTGGAACCACTGTACAAAACGTGTTGCTGCGCTATGCAAACACACACGAACTGGTCGTCGGACTACCAGCTACTGCTGATCCAAGATTTAACTACATCAGCGGGGAATTTTTTAACCGAACATTTGTCCGAAAGTCAGAGAAGCCTATCAACATGCTATGCCACCATATGCGATTTCATGCCAAGGAAGTAAAGGCTATCCTCCCGGATGACACATTTTATGTGACAATTATAAGAGAGGCAGGTTCCTTGTTTGAATCAATGTTCGATTATTTTCACTACAACTGCAAAGCATTCGCAAGGACTCCCCTCAAATCTTGGGCTATTGATGAATTTCTAAGCCAGCCAAATAGGTAAGAGCAATTCACAATGGTTTTTGAGCATAATTTGATTAGGTCATTTTGTATTGTTAAATAAAACATTGATATAGGAGAATAATATAAATTATTATTTAATAAATTTACTATTTTTATAAAACTCAAAATTTTCAATTTGAAAATTTGAAAACACAATATATATATATATATATATATATATATATATATAGGTCCGCTAGGTCAGCTAAGCCCACTAGGTCCACTAGGTCCGCTGGAGTTAGTTTTAAACATGGGGTTATAGTTAGGGTTAGTTCTGGGGTTGAGATTAGTGTTTAAGGCAGGGCACTGGACCTATCGCTGGACATAGCGGACCTAGCGGACCTTTACAAAATAAACTGACCCGGAAGACAGCTATCTTTAGTGTTAATGAATGTAATATTTGTACTATGTATTTTTGGAATGGCTTCATTAAAATTTGTTGAAACACAACATGCAAGTTTAGAAGGGAGTGATTAACAGTGTATTTTGTCTTCATATCTAAACCTCAAAGTCTGTCATAAAAACTTTGGTTTCAGATTTTTCAAGGGGTCTCGGGACGGAACATTTTGGTGGTTTGCGAAAAATGCCATGTTTTACGACCTTGGTTACGATAATTTGAATACAAGCGACGGCTATATCAACACGTCCATCACCAACATGGACCAAACCTTTGATTTTGTGATGCTGGCTGAGTATTTTGATATTTCCATGGTGCTGTTGATGGACTTACTATGCTGGGATATCCAGGATGTCGTGTTCCTCATAAACAATGCAAGATCCACTCCCAGAGATGCTATCTTGGAAGAGCGACGGAAAAAGATCGAAAACTGGAATCGGTCCGACGCCTTGATGTACCACTACTTCAATGCATCTTTTTGGAAGCGCGTTGAAAATTATGGTTTCAAAAAAATGAACGAAAACGTTGCGAAGTTGAGGGAAGCCAATCGCCGCGTGGAAGACCAATGTATTGATGGCAGCGCGGTGGGGAATTCCCTAATTCGAGACCCAGCGAATAAGATTTACAACCCCAGGGGGGTGAAAATGAAAGGATACAACTTGAAGCCTGAATCCGAAGATTTAAAAATTTGTCAAGACATTACGAGATCTGAAATTAAGTGGTTTCACTATTTGCTACGAAAACAGTATTTGACTTAACTGCTTAGACACATTATGGTATCCTCTTAGCAGAATAATGGACCCTGTTGCAGTGTTAAGGCATCCGTACTACAGAATACAAGTGTAAAATCGTGAGTTACACAGTTCGATTTATAAACATATGTCGTACTATCGATCAAACTGTTTACCTCCATTTGGAACTTACTGTGCGAATATTGTTTAATATTTGTTATTTATTCATTAAATTTTATGGTTTTAACTTTTTCTAAGTGTCAAATTATCCAAAAATGTTTCTTTCAATTTTTTTGAAGTTTGTTTTTAAATCTGGATTTTTAAGTTAAATTTGACTTAAATTGAAAAAAAGTCTGTATTTTCTTCTTTTTAGTTTTTACATTGTTTAATCATAATTTATTTGAAATAATTAAATTTTTATCATTGTGCAGCCTAATTAAAGCATATTGCACTGATCTTTCATTTGTGATTTTGTTGAATTATAATATCCAGGATCCATTTCCAGTAGCATAAATCATCTATCAATTACCGCATGTCTGAAGTAAAATTTACAACATTTTGAGAATCGTATTTTAGTAAGCATGTTATAATAGGATTGAACATTAAATACGTGGCAGCTAAGTGCAATTAAATGCAATATTTATTTACTCACTGGTATTTTTTAATATAAAATATATACACAGTACTTTATAAAAAAAAATATAAAAAAATTAAATAAATTTTTAAACGTTTTAGAATTAAAATGCATTATTCTAGAATACCATTTCCTACAATCAATTATAACCCTTTGACGACGACGGAACTTTTGCAGTTTTTGGCACTTTTGAGTAAGGTTGCTTTAACCTTGTTTGCTGCGAATACTGTTGGACTTAGGGAAAAACAATCTATTACAAAGTTGTCCAGTAGATAATTTTCTACAAATTGGTATTTTATTTTTTTTGATGACGTTGTAGTATTTGTAATGACGTCATAATTAGTAATTTTTACTCTAATTACTCGTTACTGGTAGCTTGTAGAAGATAGTAATGTATTACAAAAGTGTTCAAAATGAAATTTCCTACAAAGTTACGTCTTTTATTTTTTGATGACGTCAACTAAGCTTGATGACGTCACATAAAACTGACAAATATGGCATTTCATCACCACAATTACTGTTGGCCTCGATCATGCTGGCAGCCTAATCGGCTGTAATCTATTCCGAAGTTGCCATATTTCTTCCGAATATCAAATAATAATTGAAAAACAAAGTAAACAAAGGCGAAAAAATGAATAAATATCAATAGTAATTAGAAAAAAACCATGTACACATATGTTTATATAATATCGTTGAAAAATCGAAAATGACTGGAAAACTCGAAAACAAAGACGGCTACTGCTAGTTTTATTCTCACAGCGACTGGTGTAACAATTTTAAGTCCCCAGAAGTCAAAAAAGCGATATTTTACCTAAAAGTTAACCTAGATACAAAAATTTTGAAGAAAAATGTTTGGAGCAATATTACTCAAAATTTTTAAATTGAAGGATTATGTTTTTATGCGTTATTTTGAAAGAGCTATTCAAATGCTTTCCAAAAATATCAAAACTAGGAAAATCCCCCAAGAAACGACTGAATTGTGCATTTTTTTTCGGGGACAAATCTGGGTTACAAATATGTAACCGTCGTCGTCTAAGGGTTTTTTAGTTTTTACATTGTTTAATCATAATTTATTTGAAATAATTAAATTTTTATCATTGTGCAGCCTAATTAAAGCATATTGCACTGATCTTTCATTTGTGATTTTGTTGAATTATAATATCCAGGATCCATTTCCAGTAGCATAAATCATCTATCAATTACCGCATGTCTGAAGTAAAATTTACAACATTTTGAGAATCGTATTTTAGTAAGCATGTTATAATAGGATTGAACATTAAATACGTGGCAGCTAAGTGCAATTAAATGCAATATTTATTTACTCACTGGTATTTTTTAATATAAAATATATACACAGTACTTTATAAAAAAAAATATAAAAAAATTAAATAAATTTTTAAACGTTTTAGAATTAAAATGCATTATTCTAGAATACCATTTCCTACAATCAATTATAACTTTCATTCACTTTTCATATGTTTAAGCGTTGCTTTGTTATCTTGTCGTACTAAATTCCAAAGTGTTTTAAACGTAATATCCAACACATTGCCTCATCCCATACGCAATCTGTACTCGTTTTATATTCTCTTGCACTCAGCTGCACCTCATAAGCAATTTTAATAAACAATTTTGTCATTCTGTTTTTTTTATTTCGAATTTTCGCCGCCGAACAGCCAGATTTGTCGCTTGACGCGTCAGGTTTGTCGTTAGACGCGACCGTTTGTCGTTATTCCATAAAAGCGTACAATAAAAATTATTCAAAAAATATATAAGCTTTTTTTATAACCCGTTTTATCCCGTGAGTTGGAAAACGCAATGATGGTTACCATACGGCAATCGTAGGATAGGATAGGATATCCATGTTTAGCCCCGTGAATGGGAAAACCAAGGGAGTTAACACACGGGCAATCGTCAGATCACCTCGCGCCCATCGTCGGGTTACCTGGGCTATTGTAGTGTATGATTCACACGTTGCTTTAATTTAGTAGAACCCTTTAATCCGCTGTGTTCAGGCAATGTCCGTTATGTGCCTTGACAAAGGACACTCCAGACTAGCTAGCGACCAGTTATGATCGAACGCAGATGAGCTTGCTTTTATCGTTAAGTTACAGGAGCTATTGCAGTGTGTTGCGTACACGATTGAGACGTTCTTTAAGTTTTTTTACAACCCATTTTCCAGAGTTGATATTGCAGTGTGTTATATAAGATAACAATAAGATTTTTAGTTTATCCTTTCTTCGGTACCAGACGATATTCGTTAAGTACCTTACCCAATACACAAACTTTCGAATGCCTGTAGACGCCGATGCTCATACCAATTGAGCTAACTGGACAGATTATATGTTGATGATTAAGCAATTCCCTCGACCATTGTCCTACTGTGCGGGGAATGTTACTTGTTTCTTTTGCACAAGAAAATGAGTCGAAGTATTCTAATGTGTTTTTAGTTCAACTTTCTCCACTTGGTTCTCCGCGTGGGCCTTGCTCAAGACACACCCAAATAGTTGGTAACTTGTTTCACAGCCGCCACATTTTCGACGAGCGCTGAACGCAAGTGAAAGTTGTACTGATACTACAACTAGAACCAGCGTTAAGTTGGTTACCGATTGCTTGTTTTGTATTCAGTAACTAACTTGAAATTGATTTGTATATAAGTACAAAATAACTAGGATATGATATGTTTATCTCTGTGAATGGGAAAACCAAGGGGGTTAACACACAGACAATGTCAGATCGTCTCGCGCCCATCGTCGGGTTACCGGAGATATTGCAGTGTGTTGTATGATAGACACGTTCCTTCAATTTGGTAGAAGCCATTAATCCAATACGCATTAACCCACCAGACTAATATGTCGGACGAACTAACTGTAAACCGGTAACTAACTTTTTGAATAAGAAACAGTTAACTAACTCCACATTTCAAATATGCAACTGAATAAGCACCCAGTAAACGGTAGCCAAAATTAATATTTTGGCCAACTTCATTGTGTGTTTTAAAACAAATAAGAACGATCGATAAACGTACACCGCTAGAGAGCATGGGAGAGTCGGAGAGCCTTGTAAGGTCGTGTGGCCAAATGGTTAACGCGACCGATACATATACCGACTCTTATACAAAAAAAAACGGTCCGAGTGACGAGCCCATAATAGATTCGAAACTTGGCTCGGTAAAAAAAAATTGGACAGCCTTGTACAACACCGTGCCAGCCGTTGTATTGTCGCTTACTCTCTAAACACAGTTGTCAAATACTTTTTTACGTCCCTGTAGGTTTTCATTTAGATTTTGCAGTATGAAATTGGAATGAAATTTAATCAACCTAACACTTATTTTTTTGTACATAAAACATATCGTTTCTCTTTATTAAAAGACTTTTAAAACAAGTGTTTGTAAGGATCAGTCGTTTAAAGTTAATTTCGGTTGTGGTTACCAGACATGTTCTAAGCTTAAACCCCGGTCGGTTGTCTAGTCCGTAGGCAGAGCACTTAACTGTTGTAACCTGAATCCAGATGTTCCAAATACATTATTATAAATTTGAGGGCACATCAAATATTAAAACACTTAAATAGCTTTAGCATTCCAACAGTGGTCTAGCGGTAATCTGACGATTACACGTGCTTCAGCGAATTAAGCATGAGAAGCATATACCCTATGTTTCGTTGTAAGTGGTACAGCACAATTTATGATATACCTAGGTACAAGCTAATCACGGTTAGAAGGCTAGCCCGAAAAAAACAGAAAAACATTAATAAACACCGCTTTGAATGATTGAATGTATTTAGGAGTTTGAATTTTTTTGTTACTGAGCCAAGTTTCGAACCGATGGTGGGCTCGTTCGTAAGTTTGTAGTTGGTATGTACTCGGACCGATTTTGTAAAG
Source organism: Ciona savignyi (assembly GCA_000149265.1). Classification (NCBI taxonomy): domain Eukaryota; kingdom Metazoa; phylum Chordata; class Ascidiacea; order Phlebobranchia; family Cionidae; genus Ciona; species Ciona savignyi. The sequence continues at coordinate 2,055,240 of CH003028.1, forward strand.
GAGTAGGTATATATATCGGTTGCGTTAAACGTTTGGCCACAGGACCCATACTTTAGGGGCTCAAATTAAAAAAATTTAAACAATTTGGTGAATATGGCACCGCAAGTGTCTGTACAACTTTGACACCAGGGGTGGGGTTGATCATACAGCACTGTAAGAACTTAGCCATATATATTTTTAACTACGATATGAAATTTGTCCAATACATACTTTATGGAAATAAGTACAATTGTATTACAACATAACAACATTAAGTCTTTGGTGATTTTAATGTGCTGATGATTTTAGTGTTGACATTTTGACAGACTTGTTGGCCGCATTCCAAAACGTCTTACTCTGAATACAAAACGTGCAAATTTAAAATTTCGATATTGTCTTTCAATTTAACATGGATTAAACTCAGAAATTAATTAAGCACTGAAATAGTTGGTGCCATAATACTGTAAATCTCCGGTTTAGGTAGTTTTTTTTAGTCAGGCTAAGAATACTTTTATGAAGAGACGATAAACAATTTATTTTGTGCATTGGGTTTGTTCTTGTACCAAGCTTATCGTAGCACATGTTCAACGGTGTAATTCTCTACTTAGCCCGTATACACAATGCATAATGTATGGGCAAGATATGCAAGATTATCGCTCGGCTTACCGGACATCACTCAAAATGGGGAAATGAAAAAACACCAAAGAAATACTTTCGAATAATCAGGTTGTGGCGAAAAGCAAGCAAAGCAATCTTTCGGGAGCATAGGCTCCGTTTGTTTTCGCGATAAAATCGCGGTTAAAAGCCAAATGCGTGTTTTGACACTGTGCATATATGTAACGAAATAACAAACAAGATTAGGGGAGTCAGCGGCTGTATAAATAAATGTGAAGTTTAACTAGAACCGCAATTTTAGCACAATAAGAAGTAATTTGAAGCCCTTACACGGACAAGTATGAAAGTAAGTTGAATTAGTTTTAAATAACCTCTTCAGATACCCATATGGTGTGGTACTTTGTTAGCACGTTAGGCAGATATACATTAACCTTCGAAAATTGAAAAAAAATATGTGGTGACGTAAAATAAAGCGGGCCGCTATCCAGGCTGCAATTAAGGTAGGTTAAAGTGCATATTCGAGAGGGTAAAACAACTACTCAGCGATTCCGGAAGGGGCCTATACTAAGAGATGCCGGAAACGAGTTCATTAGATAAAGCATGTTATCTAACGGTTAATATAATTTTCGAGTGTTTGGTTCTTATCTGACATTTGTCGAAGCGCCACAGCGCGTTTCGAAATTTCTGTGTGCGCGAGTACCGTGGAAACAAACAGTTTGGACGCTCGTTACTAGTTGCAGGCAGGAGGGCATCAATCGCGACAAACACAAACAAGAAACACCCCGTGGTAAGTACTCTTGAAACCGGCACAATGTTTGAAAGTCAATCAGCGTCCCTGATTACTTGATAAAGATTTCAAATGTCAGAACAAGACAAATAAAATTATCACGCAACGTTTGGTAGGCCAACGTACATGTTTAAACAATTCTTGAACAAGTTGAAACAAACTGAAGTTTGTTACTGGAATACAATATTTTAGATAACCTTGAGGTGATTAATGCTGAGTTACGAGCCGCCTAATCTCCTGCCCTTGTGTAATTTAAACTTCGCCATTTACAGAACGTGATCAAGCATGTTTTGCCTGATTAGAATTCGTTTGTTTGTTCAAAATTCGACTGGGCTATTATTTGATCCAGGTTTAAGTTTTAGAAGACATTCGCAACAAGGCTTGGATTAAACGTGACCTTATTCAAATAGAATAAAATCTTTTACTTTGTATACAGCAGGTGTTCGGGTTGTTTACAATGCGAGGGACTTAACACAAATCCTTAACACTGATAAAATATCACATATTTGAGGAAACACATGTACACAGTGGCTCTGAACCTTCCAAGATATATTTTAACAAAATATGTAAGTCGCTATGACTTAGGTTTATGTTAGTTCTGACATTCTAAACACTAGGACGGTATATTTACTTCCTTAAGGCTTATCCAAGCACAAACTATCGCTGAGTGTTTATTTACCGGTTCAAAGGTTAAGTGTTTCCGATATAATGTAAAATATGGATTTGATTATTTACGATTGTGCATTAGTCCGACGACTCATTTGTTCCGTTGGATATCGTAGTTTGTGACATGCTTTTCGCTTTTGCTAATTGGGGAATTGGACTTTCGCCTACAACTGGTCAATTTGTTTGATTTGCCTCATGCTGCTTTTTTAGTTGGATTGTTGAACAACAAAACTTAGCGCGCGAGCTATTGTCCGTCACAATACGACAAGCGTTATCTCGATGGAGTCGCGTATCAAGTTGTCAGCAAACATTTGCTCTGCCTCCCAAACTATTACCTGAAGATCTGTCAATCAAATAAAACTTACAGCAAATATCGAAAGAATATTGTCCCACTCTATACGAGACTTGTTATAATGCCACGCATTTGAACCCGTGACTTTAGGACCCTTCGTGTTATCAACCGGAGGGAAATACATTTCTTTATTGATGACTTGCTAAAGTTTAAATTTCATTCACTAAACTGCCCTGATAAAAAAATATGCATCAACTGTTTGTCGATATTCTGAATGAATTTATCTCAATTAAGATAAACAAGTGGTTGAAATAAGGCGTAAATAAAAATGGGACGCACTTTGATAAGCGCTGTTTATTTCGGCAGCTCCAATTATAGTTGTACAACAGACTAACCCTTAAATTGTCTACCAAACCCCAGTGGCCGTAATTGGGTACTGAGGTTAAAGTTGGGGTTGGTTTTGGGTTATGTTTGGGGTTAAGATTTTCACGGCAATTTGATTCTACGGCATGCTAAATCAGACAAACAGAGTCAAGGTGTTTAAAACTGTATTTATCGGGTTTCACAAAAATGCGGGGAAAAATAACTCTTTTTATTGAAACATGATCCTTGCTTGTTTAAAAATTACGATTCGGCATTTCGAAAATTAAGGACAGGAATGGTTCATGTAATTGATTCATTTCGTTTTCAAGCGAAGCCCGATTCGCGAATTAGTTTATTGCTTCGCAGTCCATTATTTTAATAACCTCTGAAATTCAATGATGTCATTACACGGTCGCTGGATCGACGCGTTTGGCGCGATTGGAGGCCGAGAAATTCGATTAAATATTTCATTAGGTGGAACACGAAAAGCACACGACGACGCAGTCCGGTGTCTTCATGTGTCAAGCGCCGTGTTCAGCGCGATATAAACACAGCCGCATGGTCGCGCTATTTCCATTAATTATTGATGGGGGTAAGCTCCATAAATAGTCTTAAGTGGAGCCGCGTGTCATTACAACTTGTCTTGCGTGTTCGACAATTTATAAACTCCAGATACGGTTATTGGGTTTAAATTGGCGCTAGATGGCAAGAGAGAGCCAAAACTGCGACTCCCTTATCGGTGGTAATATTATTCAAAAAATAAAATAGTCGACATTATCACTTGCAAAACCTTATTTCAAATTAATCCGGATAATAAGACATTATAATTTGAATGTTATTCACGCGATACGTCACTAAAACCAAATCATTGTAACGACGAATGTTAATAAAACCGAAGAAAAAGTTAAAAATGTAGCTATAAAACTATAAATTCATTTTAGGACGCAGATTCAATTAATGTTTATTAGTAGTTCTGTGTTTTTTTATATGATTTTGTACAGAAAATAAAGCAAGTTGTATTTAATATATAAAATAAAATGTTTTTCTAATTTAAAGCAGCCATTACTGAGGAAACAAATAGTACTTAGTATCAAAATCGAGTTGATTCGTTCGTCCTTGCGTTGGACCGTCTATTCCTGTCATTTGTTTAACTTGCTTAAGCTATCTTTTTAACAAGACATCAAATATAAACGCCTATCCTATGGCATTTTACCTTAACGCGCAAAAACAAAGCTAGGCAAAGTGTTTTTTTCTTATTTTTGGTAATCAATCCAATTTTCGAACCCATGATGGGCTCATCACTAGCTGTATCCAAAGTGGTATATGTATCGGTCGCCTTAACCATTCGGTTACGCGGCCGTAGACTGGCCAAAGAGTGTTGTTGTGATTAGAACATACACTTAATGGTATAATTATTTAGGTGAAGAAGGCACGGTAAAATGGCAAAACTACAGTAGTTAAAATACGCCAGTAAATACAAAATGACCTGACCGTTAAACCTTTAAGGTATTAGTGCCACTTTACAGTGATTTTGTGGTCTCGGTTAAGTCCGAGCGATTTTTCCTGGTAATGAAGCCATGAAATACTCCCCACTAAGTTGTACTCAAAGTTAGACATTGAGCAGTTCAATTCACCTCATGTCCCATAGCAAATTCAAATTCAATCGTTCATTTAGAAACAGTGTTTTTTACCGGGTCAAGGTTCGAACCCACGATGGGCTCGTTCGTAAGTTTTTACTTGGTATATGTCGGTCAAGTTAAACATTCGGCCACACGACCACACCACCATGTTGTAACATTTATACATTCGAGTGTAGTATCTATCCAAACATTAATCACCAAACGGACAAGACCATGATGTTTAAATACTTGGTATAAATTTGTCGAAATCTTACATCCGCCGACGAGCCGTTTGTTCATAAAACACGTCGGATCCATCAGTCATGTCAATGTCATTCTACAAATTAAGCGTTCGAGACAGGCTCGTTTAATTTGGTTCTCGAATTAGATCAATAATGACTTTGTTACGCAGGCGTTAATAACCTTGTCGCTTATTACATAATAATCGCATAGCAGTTCAATGCTCTTGCTCGAGACGGGTCACCACTAGTTCAACGGAAACTCAGAGTAATTGATATAAACCGATATTAATACCATCAGCTGGTGAAACAACGCGACGGCGGATTAATATTTAAATTTGCGGCTCGGTTCCGCGCTTTTAAAGCCGAATTCGGTACAATCCGTTAAACCGGGACAACTTGTGGAACCCAGCTTTTGTTTTAAGAGCTCTTGCTCTTGGGCGTTTGTTTAATCTTCGGCGCTAATTTGACAAGCATCTCGATTCTGAACATGGCTCACGTCACAGAAACACGGATCCTGAACCCATTGTGACATCGTGTCACGTCACAATGGTGACGAAAACAGAGCGAATTTAACTGCGGAAAATGCGCGCCGCTTGTCCGCGCGATTTCATTATGACGTAGTGATCTCGTGGGGAATAATGTAGTGGCAATTATAGTAATGGATACAGGCGTTGGTTTATTAAAAGTTTGCGCCAAGCTAATTACGCGAATGTGCTGTTTGGCCGACGATCCAGCGAGGCCATGATACGGAAGTGACGTCATGTGCATATCGGCCCCGTCGCGATCTTTAATCCCAAAGTAAAAAAGTGAATTTGTAGAAACAAACCAGATCGATTTATCTCATCTGGGCGACCCTACCGCGCGTGCCGCAGCGACCAACGGCTACTCTATTATGACGTCAGAATCGAAACAATGGAAAATTCTGATCAGAGTCAATTAAAGCGAGGATCATTAGCGGGAATTAAAACTGTTACACCTCGATCTGAATCTTGTTCCCATTGTTAAAAGCGCTGCGAGACAATGGACCCCAGCAACGTAACAATTAGCGCCTCTTGTTTGTCCGCGATGCTACCATTATGTCGTCACATTTGTAGGTTAATATTAGGAAAACAAAGAGATCGCAACAATTCGTCTATACAAAGATTAAGGAGCGCCACATTGTTACGTCATATCTTTAATTGTTACGTCACAGAAGACGATTGGACTGTAAAGTTTAATGACCACACAACAAATAGTGTGTTCGCGCGATTGTTTGATTCACACTAGCGAAGGTTAAACGAAAAATGTGTATATGTTTCGTTTGTCCAACATCATACGCGACGCATATACAGGTATACTGAAACAAACCATCGAGACTAATATAGTACGTATGGTGGGGATAAATAGCGGACATATAAGACAACCCCATGAATCATTAGTTTCGCCTGATCTTTTTTTGTGTCGGTTCTTTACTACACTGTACGGATTCTAATCCGCTCATATAAGTAGCGGTTTTGATTTGTAGAAAAATACGAAGGTTTATTCAATTCACAGTAGACTGTAATTAAATCCATGTACTGTGGGCCCTTACATGTACGAATCCTGTCCGCTTATAATCTCTTCCTAAAATCATGTCCATATTTTTAAGTCCAGCTATTTTCTGATGATTACAAACGATTAGATGCAAAATAAACAATGTGAACGAAATTGACAGAATTCAAGTGGTTTATGACGTCATAAGCGGTGAATTGTTCGGTGTGAATCGTCGGTTCGAGGCACACCGGCGGAGCTATTGCGAGTTCAGTTTCTACACGGTTGTTACCTGTCCATGAGCGCCGTATTATGACTTAATTCTGGAGATAGATAACAGGGGTTAATGAGAGTGTGGTAATTACGACAAATGTTCTGCACATTTGCCATATTCACACCGATTCGAGTTTCGGATGTCGCACCTTCGTACGTTCGCCCCATGAGTGGGTGTGAAAATACTATTCACTTCCACAACGGAAACGACAACCACCCCCGCGCTAATGACCGAAGTGTCATAAGTTTATTCCATCGCGGCAACAATCATATTCTATGACGTCATAATCAGAGTTAATACGTCATCAAGATACGCGATCCAGATTTCGTTCTCAGCCATCTTTACTTGACGCAGCTTGTTTACGCAGTCCAATTTGATTGTGACGAAAGAGACGAATTGTTTACAAACAAACACGGCCCGAAAGTCATCAAATTAATTCCAAATTCAAACAAAAAATCTATTACATTTGTTTAATTTTGGACGCGATCGGTCAAATGTAAACACGCGTAACAATGTTAGTCATTATGACCAAACTCTGTTAATTGTTACTAAGAGAAAGCGTAGCGCAGCGTAATAGAGAACTCGACAGAAGGTGCATTATGACATGACATTGGGCAAATAGAAACTAGTGTACGTGGCTTGGATGATAAAGTCGATTGTGATGTGTTAAACATGTTTGGACTACTCGATAGTGAGCAAATAAGCTGCATTGTCGAGTCTGACCTTTGTATTGTTTACCCCGCGCCAGTGTATAATAGTACAAGGTAATTTTGTCGAAATTATGCGAAAAGCATCATCTGCCAATGTGCGCCATATTTTAAAAATCAAAACTTTTTTGTGCGGTTGTTTTTGCGGACGTACAACGAAACAACGTGATTCAGCGCTTTGTTTGAGGGTATAAAAACAATTAGCTCAGTAGTTTCAGCGCGTTATACCTTCATGACATCTGTTTTCGTGATTAATTTTGTGATATTGTTGGGTTGCGGGTGACTTAGATTTCTAAACTTTTTGCGATTTCGGTTGTTGTTTAGGGTGCGATAATCCCTGTCTGATTGTTTCCTTCTGACCGGAGCACTAATCCTTCCCGTTTTCCCGCCTTCGCTCGTTGCGGCACGGCTGGATGGCTGGTCTACAGCGCTCTATTGTTTTAGTGATGTCACAATTAACAAGTAAGCATTGCCGGCGCGTCGGGGGCGATCTCTGTGTGACGTAACAGTGAGGTTTAAGCCGAAAAGAAGAAAAGCGCGAATCGCTTTATCAGTTGGAGACACCGTTTGTTACTTCATTCGACAACTGTAGCGAATTGTGAAGTTTGTAGCATGGGATCTTAATTTAAAGTTCTAGAAACGAGCTACGCAGTTAATAACTTTATTCGGAAGTAAGGGTTTGGTAAATGAGTCACAATTTTATCTTCTATTTACTACAGAACGCAGATAAAAATTAGGCTAAAATGGATCAGATACACAGGTTTATTTATGCTGTACAAAGGGTTGTGGAGCTGTAAGGCAGGTGAAGCGCTTGTTGAGCAGTGTATACGAATATGTACATTGTGTTCATATTCGCGTTAAGAATTGGCAAATATATATCCGAGAGGTGGCGATACAGAGCACTATGCGTCGAGTTCGCGGTGGATTATTATTTCAACTCGGCCTCGCAAATCTGGAATATCTTCACTCGCGAGATGGCGGGCAAGAGCAGCGGAAGCGACAATAAGACAGTAGCAACAATAACTTTCGGCGAGAGTCGCGAAAAAAGAAGCGAACGCGACGCGGTGTCGAAGCGGGAACGCCGAATAGGATCGCTCACCAGTCTTATTTGATGACTGGGGGTAGAGGCGGTTAGTCGCGAAAGCGCGATTTTATTTGCCACTCTCAATAATTAGACTTTAGGGCGGCAGAGTGTAGAGTTAGTGCAGCCATAGTTAACCACCAATGCCTATTGTGACGTATTCTAATTCAGCTGCTTACTTCCAGAATTCTAGAATAGCTTGATTCACTGAACACTGAACTAAGTTGGATTACAATCACTGAAGTTGGATTATTACGTCACAGGCATTTCACGTCATCCGCAAAGTCTAAAGGGTATGTGTTAATAATCCTTTCAAATTTTTTAGCGAAAATTACTCTTTTTTATGAAACATTTTTTTACTGCTCTATGTTTAGATTAAATGGATAAATATTTTAATATTTTCACCGCAATTTCAGCTTTAAAAACAGGCGAAACTATCAACAGTTCGGGCGAAATACGAGAGATGGACGCCCGACTTGTCGCCGCTCGCATCCCCGGGTTTCCGATGTACCAACCCCCGTACGGCGCCCCTGCTTTTCCGGGGTACTTACCCTACAACCCTGCAGCTGCTGCAGCGGTAGCGGCCGCCACTGACCCATCAGCTTTCTACCCCACAATGGTAAGTTCCTGAATTTCGGATAAAAAGATTCAAAAGCGGCGAAAATCTTGAGTATTATACCCTGGGTAGCTTTCAAAATGGCGGATTCTGAAAAATGCGACTTAAAAACAGAATTCTCAAAATAGCCAGTCATATTAATGGCAAATATTTTTTGCAATTAATCTGGTCAAAGTCCAATTTTATTGCAAATTATAAATAGATTTTAACAGGCAACGTATTTAAATAGTTGTTTTAATTTGTTTTAAACCTCTTTGATAAACAATAAACATAAACAGGCAAAAGATTTTAAAAATTCGTAAAAATCTAGTAAAAATTAATAAAAGATGCTTCTTGTATTTAAAATCGTGCACAAGTTTTAAAAATTCTAATCTTTAAAATTCTGCAGGGACCGGGTGAAAACGCAGACGTTTGGCGGGCCGGACTGAGCCAAGCCGCCGCGGCCGCTTACTACGATCCGTCGATGGCAGCGCACTACGGTGGTTATGGGTAAGTCGAGTTGAATTGAATTTGTTTTGACTTTGTATAAGCTAACAGTAAGATTTAAAAGCATAGTGGTATGTTTAAGTGCCGCCTAACAGTCGCAGTGTATTTTTCGGCAATTTACCATGCAAATCGTTTCTTAAAGAGAAACATGAGTATTTTTATTTACATGTCTTCGGTTGACAACGAAATACAGTATTATTCCAAAAATCTCATTATTACAAAATATTAAATTTTAAACAATATTTATGCTAACAATTAAAAATGTGTTCATGTTTTTATTTTATTTCTTCTAGATACGGACCCATGGGTCTTAGCGACGGAGCTCGCCGTAAAAACGCAACAAGAGAAACCACATCGACGTTAAAAGCCTGGCTAAACGAGCACAGAAAGAACCCGTACCCCACTAAAGGGGAGAAAATAATGCTGGCTATCATAACGAAGATGACTCTTACTCAAGTAAGTTTTTTAAAAGTATGGCTTCTTTTGACACCAGTCGCGATAAAGTTCCAACTGTCCGTTTCTTTTAAACATTATACAAACCAGGACAGATTTTAATTCTATTACCAAATAGTTCTGATTTCACTCACATTTATTCCTGCTGGGTATGGGAATTTAATAAAATTGTTCAAATTTAGTTCAAACTGGAGATAGAACCCATTGTCACAACTAGAGCTATACTCACAAATGACTGCTTTTTACGTTTTTTTTGTACATAATCACAGATTAAGTTGAGAATTATTTTGAAAGTAAATTTATCTTTTCGTTCAGGTTTCCACTTGGTTCGCTAACGCTCGACGTCGATTAAAGAAGGAAAACAAAATGACCTGGTCCCCTCGCAACCGCTGCGGTGAAGATGACGACGACGATGATGTCACTGATGACGTAGGCAACCATGGTAACACCAGCCGATCGTCGTCGCCGGTCGGAGGAGCGGACGACAGAGATTTCGGGAGATTGGTGGAAATGGGAGGCGATTTGTCGGATGGCGGCTTCTCGGACGCAAGAGAAGATAGGAGAGCAAAAGAGGAGGAAAAACGAAAATCTCCTCCGAGTTTAGGTGAGTTTGCTCTTGAAGCCGAGATTTTATTTTATCAGCATCAAACAAATTAAGAATTATTATATTCCGTTTGTAAATCAAATTTTTTGATTCGCTAACGTAAAGAAAGGACACCTGCTAATGCGCGCCACCTGTATCTCAGGGTTAAGCACTTATTGGTTAGAGCGCTTTTGGTAAACATAAACGCTTTCGCAGTGCATTTGGGTAAACCGCGATTATAAAATCCGATTTCTAATCGAAAGTCGCGTTTGTTGTGGTTTCAAAATGGCGTAACCGATTGCTACATCGCAATAACCGAGTTCAATTCGAATGTTAAAATAGAAGCGACCGAATTGCTTCCGCTCGATTTTGTTTGTTACGTATTTCGAATTAAAATGGCGGTCGGTGTTTGCCGCGATGACGTAATAACCGAACTTTGGATTTTGTACCTCCCAGCGATCTAGTACATAATCACCGATTTGCCCGTTGACAACTTCACAAACACGCTGATTGTTAATGATTATTTGCAAACAAAGTGTTTCTGTACTTGAAGGCGACATAATTAGCAACAAATGTCGCGTTGCCATTGTCTTCGAACAATAAACAACTCAATGGTTAGCTAGCAACAGCAATCGACACTTCAGAATCGCTAAACCGCACGTCACTATCGGCTTTGTCATGTCATAATCAAACTAAAGGCCACGTCATCACGTCGAAGTTCATGTAGGGATTAAGCTCGCGTTCCAGCATCCGTTGGATCGTATTCCCAGGCCGATGGACACGGTTCAATCGAAGGTTAGGTTCACCGAAAGGTCAACTCATACGGCACGGGTTCAAGCAAAGTTTCGCGCGTTTTATCGATGCCTTGTCAATGTTGTTTTCACACTATGTGACGTAACAACGGCCATTTGTTTTGCAGTTTCAAGATCGCTGAGCAATGATGAATCCAGAAGTCGAATCGGCAACGGTCATTTCGTCAAACACGGTGTCCACCCCTACGCTAACCCGAGATCTTCACCGGCGGTCAGAACTAACATATCCCCACCTGTACAAGCGCGTCCCGGAATCCCGTTCCCGCCTCACATTCAAGTTCCAAGCAGCCAAGCGCCGCCCCACTTCCACGGCGGTCAGTTCAACCACGCAGCAGCTGCCTCCCTGATAGCAGCGTCACGGGGACATCCCCTCCCGCCCCACGTCATGGCGGCGCTGAACGAGCAAGCCCAGCGTCATTACCAGCACGCTTTGCAGCAGATGCCGAACTATCCTTTCCATGGCGACCGCGCTTTATCCACCAGCAGCAATGCGAGCCCATCGCCCAGCGCTTCTTCTACGTCACCGCCCACGTCATCAAAACCAGCGGAGACCTCTACGTCATCAACGCCACCGAAACCAAAGATCTGGTCGATTGCTGATGTCGCAACAAGCCGAGATAGTCCGAAACACACCCCCCACCACCCCAAGAAAGCTCCTTCCCTAAGCCCACCCACACCACACTGCGAAAACAAGGATATTCCGAACGTACAACAATGGGTCGGGGGTATGCTACAACACAAACTAGCTATGCACCCAGGAAACCCCCGCTTAATGGGGCTTTCCTCCTCGCCCCAAGGAGTAAAAGTTCACCCAAACGGTACAAGGCTGCCACATTCGTTCCCCCGATTCTCCGACATCGTCGCTGCTCGGCACGAAAAATCCGCCAGAGATTCACGAAAGTCGCAGAGCTCCGACGAAATCAGTGTTACGTCAGAAAGATCACCTCTGTCACACGACGCCCCAATGGAAATAACGCACGCAAGGTAAATTTGATCAATGTTTCTGAACCAATATAAAACTTAAGTTAAAAAAAACTGTAGAGATACGTGTTAACTTTACAACAGTTCCGTGTATATTTTACAAGATTACAATATTTAATTAAAAATAACTGTACACTGTGAGATAATTACAACAGTTTTTTTAACACATAGACCTATTTGGAACTGGTTTTAAAGCTTAAAATACTTGACTAACCGCGTTAGGATTACTGCATTCCAATACAGTTTGTGTGTAAACTTAGAAGAGCTGTTAACAACAAAGATTTAACGTTTTGTTTTCTTCGCAGAAGAAACTCCAGTCCAAACACGTCGAATAGTGACTCGAACGAGCACTAAGAACTTCACAGCTGGTTCTGACGAAACGTCAAGATGTTATCTCACGCCACGCGAACCAATGGATAGGGAAGGGAAATTCAAGTTTGATAGAAACCAGACCTGCTTCAAGCAGAATGGTTTTGAGCTCGAATCCTGCGGCAAGAGACCACAAACAATTCTGGTTTGAGCATGATAGACCCTCGCAAGTCAACAGTGTACTAAGTTGCAATGGCGTAATTGATGTGTTATTATGTATGACACCTACACATCGTGTTTGTTTGTTCGAAAAGTTCATTGAGATTTTCTTTTATTCGTCCTTAAGCACGTAAATAAAATATTCTACAAGTACTTCCCATGTCTCTCTTCACCTATCAGTTCATGAATAATTTTTGAAGCAGACTTGTCAGCGGTTTAACCAAGAAGCCAGTTAGTAGATTGGAATATGGGCACCTAAAGTGAACATGTTGGCGCATAGCATTGAGTATGATTATTGCTGTTGGTTAAACTGATTACACATGTCACTATATGCATGAAAAAAATGAGTTTTCGGATCAAAACACTGCCAAGGATGATAAAAATAATTTTCACTGAACCTTTGAGACAGAGTGCTTTTTAAAAATGCATAAGTCTGCAGTGGATTTAAAGAGCTGAAATTATTTTAATAAATATATGGCCAGAGATATAATATACATCGATTTATTTTTAATAAACATGTGGCAGCCACTGTGGCATTTTGGCGATTTTAACAACAAAACAGAGCATTTTAAATACAATAGCCCATAAATTGAACTTATAAACCCTGTCTATAATTATACCCTGTCTTAAAGTAAAGTATATTGAAGCTTTGCGAATTAGAAATCCTTTTTACGATACTTAGACACATGACACAATATGATGGTTATAGGATGGTAAATGCAGTATTCTACTTTTAATGTCCTGGCGTATCCTAATTTATACAAATCCACACCGATAGTTGGACTGTTAAATTGCAATATAATGCTTCAACAATTTATCTTGGCTGTAGTTAGTCTAATTATATTGTTTATTTTGACTTTAAATTAATGCACCTTTTTTATTTTTTTAAAAAACTTATCATTATGTACGCGGCTTTAGAGTTGGTTTAAGTTTTCAAGTAATTACCTGGAAAATCAACCTCACCTGTTTTATTGTACTTTTTATTGTACAATAATTAATCGTAGTTTTGTGCTATTAGATTGCTGAATTATTGCCAATTTTATTGATAATAATTTGCACTGTTTTATAAAAAAAAGTTATAGTCCAATTCCAAAACTATAGCTGTTGGGCGGTTAGTTATACAAGAGGCAGACTCTGTCTAACGCCATGGTGTTTAAAATTGTATCATCCGGCCATTCCCATTGGACTGCACAGTCGTTTAAATTCCTGGATGGTAGATCAATAAATTAAATATCCGTAGTCGATCACTTAGGCGACAGTTGCTTGCCTGTGCTTGTGTTGCATGGAATATAGGAACCAAAAATTGTAAGTAATTATTTGCTTTTATGTTTAATATTTCATAAATATGTTTACAGGCATGCTCTATTACACCATAATACAGTTGTTCTCCCATTTCTTTTATTTTGACGTCATAATCAGGATTGTTCGGTATCAGATCAGCTCATTTTAAATTCCAGGTTTTACACAACGGCAGTATTTTTCCCACGATTATAAGATTTTGATGTCAAATCGTTGCTTTAATGATTTATAAGCACTATATCGAGATAGATTGTAGCGCGGCGCGGCTGGTAAGCTTACCTCACCGCGCATAAATAATGTATGCCCCTTCCTATGTGTTTTAATGTCCATTCAAATGAAATTCGCGGCTAAATTACAAATTATTAATCGACTTAAACCTTTCGGTGCAAAAAAAGTTTGTTCACTTCAAAAACAACATAACTAAATAGGACAAACTGACTTTATTTAAAAATCTTAGAATTATTTGCGCTGTGATACAACATGTACATTATGTTAATTGGAATACATAACACAAAAAAAAAATTACATTGAGTGAATTATTCTAGAATAAAGGCATTTTTAAAGATGTAAATCAACGACTACATTGTAAGTCCTTTACAGTATAGCAAAAAGTTACTTTTACATGGAGAATTTTACATGTCAATAATCCCACAGGCTTCTTGATTGTTCACATTTCTTTAGATTAAACATACAACTACAAAAAAATTCAGTAATTGTACATTTCAAGAAACTTTTTAGCAGTTCTTGGCTGTTGAACTCAATTGAACCATGGATTTGTCGAGCAGGAAGTTAAAAATACAATATCTGTAACCGGGCATTGAACGGTTTAAATTATTTCCTGACCAATCCATACAGTTATACATCATACAAAGGAATTCTATTACAAAACTTAGGTCTACGCAACTCGCAATTTTGTTTTGAAGTTCCCACGTCGACGAGTATTGTTGTAGAGATTGATAACAAGCTTTTGATGAAGTAAATCCAATTTGGATTCGTTTTCGGTTCGGTGGTTTAGTATCTCTTCTGTCACGAATGGGGGGGGAGGTTAAGAGACCCAAATCGCTGCTCCACAATGCCATAATAAAGGGGTAACTTTCTGGAATATTAAATTACGTGAAATTGCCCCGGGAACTAGCTATCTTGTACTACAGGTGTACTGTCCGACGTATATTATCAGCTCAAACCACCGTGCGTTTCCGAGTAATTTACATTGTAACAATCCTATAATACAAACCGAAACAGCCAGTCAGTTAAACATACCCAGATTTATATAAAATCTGTCTGGAAATTTTACGAACAGGCTTAAGGCCTGCATTACGCTTATACTGAAGATAATGTTCGGTTTTATGCACCAACTGCCCATCAGTGCCATTTCTTTATCGAATCAATTGTACAGTAACTTGACGATTTGTTACAATAAATTGTATACCCGCTATACTGGATATACAAAAAATAGTTTCAGTGTCTGTTCAGTTTACCATTACTGTGATTTAAATATCTAATTTGGAGTCGAATTCAACATAGACCTATAAATTGCCATTACTCCAATTTTTAAGCCTAGTATTAATTAAATGACAGTCATTACTATGATGTAAACAATGGAAACAGGTGCGGATCGTTGAAACGCGAAATACCGATGTTTATACTCGAAACATGATGTCATAATAGTTGAATAATTCATAATCGAAAAATATCAAAAACACATTTCCCCAAATTTGCAAGTTACTTTTTGTTTAAGACTAATCTAATAGGTAAAAATGCATCAGATATAAAATAATTAGCGTATGACTTTAATCAAATCTTATGCAATACACTTGTTTATATATATTCCTTGACAATTGCGTAAAGATACAGTCTTACTGACCATCGTACTTATTTGAACAAAATATTGTTAGAGGTTTTGACAAACGTTACAACTTGGACAACATATTACCTAGGGAATTTGATAAGGACAACGCCTATTGATTGTTGGACTAATTGCAGCCGTGTGAGACAGAATACTTACAGGGGTGTTATAATCGGACAGCAATCCGTTACTGGCAACGCCTTG
Organism: Ciona savignyi; assembly: GCA_000149265.1. Lineage (NCBI taxonomy): Eukaryota > Metazoa > Chordata > Ascidiacea > Phlebobranchia > Cionidae > Ciona > Ciona savignyi. The sequence goes on from CH003028.1 coordinate 2,071,182, forward strand.
CATTATTGTACAACAACCTAATTAGAAACGGGTTTATTTACGTCACAAACCGCTTTGTTTCGCAACACCGGTCCTAATTATGAGATCACGTGAAGAGGTGTCAAGAGAAAAGCTTGTAAACAACTAGCAACGGGCTTGTTGAGCTAACTTTGACAGTAACTAGTAACACAACATGCTAATTTTTAATTGATATTTGCATAGTTGGGCAACAGCTTTGCAAACATGTTGCCTATGGTATGTGCATATGACGTTTACGGTTTTTATATTTGTTGTCTGGCGTTATAGCTATGTGAAAAAATAACCTATTAGAAATAAAATGTAGTAAAGTATTTATGATTTAAACCAATAGTAATGAGTTATTAATTGCTAATAATATTATATATATTTAATAATCGACAGAACATGCCAATGTATTTAATAAGTTTTACTATGAAAAAAAAACACATAAAGTTTTGGAACCATGCGTCATAGAATGTTATATTTCCTGCATTATATACCCCGAACTGGAAATGCTTGTAAATGGCGTTATGCAATTTTCACACAAATGAAATTTTACCAGCAAAAACAACATTTTTAACATGGTACCAGACTAGACGTGGAAAAATGAAAACAGGAACTAATATGTCGGCATCCTGTCGAGTAATTTTTCGCCGTTGTCGCTTTTTGAGTTTTTACAAGTCAAAGCGGCGGCGAGTCTACCAGCTCTTGTTTATGACGTCAGAACGAGCAAACATACATGGGAAGCTGTCGCGATAATCGCGGATTAAAAGGGCTACAGTGACTGGCATAAGATGCCTGTTGTGTCGAAAATGTAAAGCTGTCAAACGATTCCGTTAAGAATAAAACAAAAATTAACAAGCGTTTAATTTATCATCATTTCAATCAGGGACCGAACTTGCAAAAACACATTAATGGCAGTGTGATTGGGTTTGTTTCTACAATATACATTGCACGCGTCACAATTTTGTCCGTGAAGGTGCGACTGGTCGTGACGACATAAACAAATAACAAACAAATGAGTGTGACGAAACAAACCGATATGTCCGCAAACAATCAACCAACAACAAGCGTGATATTATGGAGTGTCAAAATTTTATCTCGTGCGGATCAGATACACAGGTGGGGAATCGGACATTGTAAAGGAACGTATTGTATGCAATACTTTAAAAATTGTTTGTCATGAAACATCACGCGTCAGATATACAGTGTGTGGGGATTTATACTTCGCTTGAATAAACTAGAGGATGACTAACACGCGCGCGATCACGAATTCCATTCGTCGCGAATGTTTAGGCGACGCTCTTATCCAGGCGCTGGTTTAGGCGTGTTTGCATGTATGCAATCAAACACCTCGATTTATCTGATTAAGTTTGACCACAAACTTGAGAAAATATTAAAATTTCGAGTATGTTTTGATGGTGGGTCGATTTTGAACGGAGTGATTGTTTGTGTTAAGGTAACGTCGTCGAGAGTTTGGTTTAAACCATACCGCATGTTTAATATTACAAGCCTCGTTCTGTGTCGTCACAATAAACTTCGTGACGTCACGCTAAGCCTGGTGGTGTCACAACACCGATATCGTGACGGTGCAAGGGTCTATTGTTATAAACTTATAGACGATATTGTGTAATGGCTTATTGGATTACAAAAGCAATACTGTTCTGTTTTTTTAATAACCTTCCCCCAACATTGTAAAAATCGCTGGATTAGCGAGAAAAATCTACCGCAAAACCTCGTTTTTAGAGCTATTTATCACTATGATGTAATAAATGAAGTTGATAAGGGAAAATCGAGATTCCGCGGTCGCCAGGTGCATGCGACCTCCGAGAACACGAGTTTTTTGTAAATTTCTGATAATCGCTTGTTTCGGTACCAAACATAACCTCGCAGTTTCCAAGAAAAGGGAACCAATCACTCAAACTACAGAAACAACTCTGGCGCGGTATAACTTCAGCTAAATCTCGAGGTTTTCCGGCTAACTGTAACGGAGGTTAGTCAAGTCTGCATGTATAACATTGAGGAATTAACATTCTTGATGCATACAAGACCTGTCCTTGTTTCGTGAAGGTCGGATTTGGAACTTACACGTATTTTCGAGTTGAACCGAACACAATGAGATTAAAATCTACATGCTTACTTTAGTTCATAATACACGTGCGAAAGGTTGTTTGGGCGTTGTGCGAAAATGCGGGTCATTTTATGTGGAGTGAAGTTAGTGTTCAAATCAGTGTGTTCAATTAAAAAACTATAGACACAAAATTCCACATGATACCGATAACAATGTCTTACAATTTATTTACACTTTGGCACAGATTGTATCTTTAAAAGAAGTCTAACCACAAAATGTTGGATTTTTGTGTATTTTGCTTGGACTCATCCAAAATTCCATGAATATGTATACTGAAGTACAAAATACATACTAAGCTTTTGAACGTATTCATAATATTAGCTTTCAATATATTTTTATCAAACTATTTTGAGAATAACAACAGTAGAGAAAACAAATTTGTGCTGTAATGATGTACTTGTGGTGCCTTTGGTTAAATGACTACTTTCTCTCTCTCGAGGAAAAATGTTGTGTATAAGATGAGTCGAAACCAGTTGGCAATCAAGTCAAATCAAGACAAGAATTTACAACGCGTCAATAAGAGAGGTATTATGCTGGATCTTGGAGGATTTTGGCGGATTTACTCCGAGTTTAAATTTCTCTTGAGAAGTGTTGTTTACAAAACACATCTGGAGCAGGTCGTATCCGAGCTAATCGGATTTAGATTTGTAGCGACATTTGCAGTTAAACATCTGGCTATTTATACTGTTTCTATCACTATTTATGTTTTATGTTATTCCTATCGAGTACTCTCGATAAATAGAAAGTTTCATTTGGTATATTTGTGTTTATGCTGATAATAATTTCAACACAACCAACCGGTATGAAAGGAAACTGACACGGATCGAATGAAAACACAACTGATAGATTCTGGTTGATTGCTTAACAAGATGAAACCAGCACAACGACGGGGGGAAACTAAAGGGAGGGAAACCGGGAATTAGGGAAAGAGGGAAACTGCACACTAAAAAGTTTAGCGCATTAGAGTTAGTTTTAAACATCGGGTTAGAGTTAGGGTTAGTTCTGGAGTTGAGATTAGTGTTTAGGGAAGGGTTAAAATTCATTTCCATAGTTTTGGTGAGCAGTTTCCCTCCCTCCCTCCTTCCCGCTTTCCCTCATTTTAGTGTTGCCCCAACGACAAAATATGCGAAAATGAATCTCTCCATATACCATTCATATTAACGGTGGTCACCATATATCATTATCGAAAATCAAATATACAAATCATGTTTCCACATATATAGAGTATTTAATGCGGTTTGATTCCGATAAATAATTCGGTTTTAAAATTAAGTGGTACCGGCAATGACAATGACAAATCTCGGAGGACGTGTTTGCAGAAAATGTCAGTCCGTCTATATCTATGGTTCATGTCACAGCTTATTATCATCAGTATCCTGCGTTTGCTGTTTTGTAGAGCATCAATGTTGCAGTCATGTTACAACACAGCCACCTGAAAGTCGACGTAAATCACTTCTTCCCAGTAGTTTAGACTTCAGTTTTCAAACTGGACATGGATAAAACAACAAATCTCGTGTCCGTTGTGCCGGACAGCCCCGATAAGAATTTTTCACATCGCTCCGTGTTTATCCTCGTTTAGTCACGCTTTCGTTTCGGTGTCAATCGTTGTGTAAATGCCAGGCTCCACCAGAACTTGGCTAAATATTTAGAACGGATAAGAGGTGAACTTGAATTGGATACGAACAGGACAGCTGGTTGACGTGAAAAGGTTACGACCCCGGTTTCACATTAGAGCGTGGAAAGTCAAATCAACCGGAAATTTACAATAGTTACAACGACTCAAGTTTGAGACATGTTAACAGCCATTGTTACACTTTCACAAGACTGTACACAACATCTCTACCGACACTTTTCCATACGTAATATAAAACCTCCCAAAAATACCAGATATTAAATGTACAGATGATCGAAGACTGTTTGGCTCGCTATTATTACATCATACCAGGCTTTGTTTATACCGATCACTAACAAAGTGTTTGGGACAGCTGCAAGAGCGACAAACACGAAACAAATTGTTAAGACATAAACATATCGACGTGCTCCATCAGTGTCACGTGAAAACACGACCACGGCTGCGATTTTTTTAAGAAGCGAGCTCGTTAAGTTAAACATAAAATTAATAAAAATTCCAATGTGACGTCATAATGTCGAATCAACGTGCAGAATTATCACGTGGTTGCGAACCAAGCACACACGGAGTGTTGGTAACTATATTCTCACAGTAAATAACTAAATAGAGATTGCTGACGTTGTACGAATGATAAGCAATTGTTGCGAATTTTTATGCAGACGTCACAGAAAAGTCAAACTTTCAATGCGGAGCGGTTATGCAGGTAGGCATTGTTTATTCTTCATCTGATTTGTGGTGGTGACTTGAGTTTAAAACAACCAACTCGAATTTGAGAGGAATCTTGTAAAACTACAAATTCGATGTAGAGTTAGTTTTAGGATGATTTATTGCTTTGCAATCGCGTTTATCGCTAACTACTATAATTATCTGTCTTTGTTTGATTGTGGCCTTGGGACAGTGACCTCTCGCGTCTTAACAATGACTGACAATGGCATTGTAACATAAACAATGGCCGTATACGGGGGTCGCTAGTTGTTCGCCTGTAATTGCTGTTTGTTGTGCTTAATTGTTTTACCGCAAAGCTAATTTTATGTTGAGTTATGAGCATGCTGGCCCATTCAAAGAAATAAACAGGCACCTTTACAGCGTAATCATAAATAAACAAGCCATAAATATTATAGATTGTCTTAAACAAACAACCAGAACATCATTTTAGATTTGGGTGTCGAATTAAGCGCGCTGCCTAATTACTGTACAGTTGAACTTGTGTTTAACAACTTGTTTCTGCTGTTTATGACGTCATAAAGATGCGGGGAGTTTACGGCCGGTCGTTCTGTTCGTGACGTCACAGTAGGAACAAAGCAATCGTGTTCTAACGCGAATCAACGAGCAATTAGGATAAAGAAAAGAGCGTAATCGCGACACTTTTACGATTCTAGAATCCATTAGAAATTCGCGCCCAAAGTTTTATGACGTCATCGGACTAGAACGATTACGCAACAAAGGAAAACGGGAATGTCTTAAAATTGCAACATTGTAACGTAATAATGTGGCCCCAGTTGTTGTAACAGCGGGTATCGCGATTTGCGGATATTTGTTCTGCGGATCTGGAACTCGGAGCGGAAATGACGCGAAAATGGGACACAGGGCTCGTTATTATCGAATAATCCCTTGTTTATTACGCGATGGGATTTTTTTGCAACAGTTCCAACTGAAACGCCATAATTCCAAGATAACAAACACGAAATCAATCGCACCAGAAATAAACCTGAATATCTGGCTGTAGTAGCAACCACGACCTGTCGGGCGGGCGGAAAACTACTGTAGTTCCGGGTAGTCTAGTTGCACCAACTCGGTTATATTGTTTTAATCCAGTTCCGGTGTGTTTTTTAATAGTTCTGTGCTTTCGCTCTACCGAAAATCATAGAAAAAGCCAAACCCTCACGTATGTGTCGCCAAATGGGTTTAGTCACCGTTTCAACACCGATTTCTCCAATCACAATTTCTTATCGAAGAGAACTATCCGCCATGCATATAAAACTAAGTTACAAGGTGGCTTACGACCGGTTTTGCCTATAATTCTGTAGGGCACCCAATAAATGTTGGACGTATGTCGTTTGAAATAAAACTGTGGACATGGCCCAAAATCGAAGGGGTTGCGTGGTTACGATGGGTAGATGTTGTGGGTGGTGTTCGTATAATGGGTGAGTAATTACCTCGCCAACATGGCCTGCTTGTTCTCGATTTACATAAGGTTGAAATTCGATTCGCCTGTTACCGCGCTCTGCTCGTAAATGACGTCATAAAAGTCAGATTCTGGAACTAAATTCGAGTTTGAAAAAAGCCATGTCCGGTTATTAAAAAACAATGACATTTTTATGAGACAATTAGAATTCCAGAACATGTATCAGTTTTAATAGACTCTTCTGTTTTTAACCGATGCAGGCGCCGGAATTGAATGAAAAAACGTTGCTTGGATAAGCATCCCACCTTTATAAGCGCGGCCATATGACTATGTTTGCCCTCCACACATTTTTTTAATTTCAAACCTAAAATTTGTGATGCGCGTTTCTTTTCGGGCGTCAAAATTGAACATAGGAAGAAGAGTACCAGGGGAAAAGGCAGCAGGATGTTAAAGTTTATCGCTGGGTTATGGGAATACCCACAGCGTCCTGCCCAACATGTTGAACTGCCGGTTGACCGAGGTTTCGTTGTTTAAGGTACAAATGCCAAGTCATGTCTACGTATCGAGATGTAGCTATCATTTGATCGCCTCGTTAACCCTTACCGCATTCCTGTCTATTAAACTGGACCACTTATATCGTCAAAACACCTCAAGTTTAACAGACGCAACGAGAAATTATCGGATGAACTCTTAAGACCATAATGTGGCTTCAACATCAGAAGAGTAAGCCAATCTGTTCGCGGAATCTCTCAGAACGATTATTTGTTAATAAAGTTAAATCAAACCGCATTAATTCTTGCGTAAACAGTCACTATCTCCCCGTGTTCGTTATGATGTCATAAATGGCGATTATCATGTCATCCGAGTGGTTGTTGTGTCACAGTGAGATAAATATTTACGGGGCGTGAAAGTCAGGAGTAATTGTAAATGCGGCGCGGGGAAAATGTTTATTTTTGCAGGTAGCTCCGCTGTAATACGAAGCCTGAACTTATAGGGGGTTTAATCGGATTAAAATGTACGGCACCGGATCTTTGGGGCATTCTATTACATTGTATATAGAAGTTGTTCGGATAATTGTGATGGTGGCTGCAGTTAAAGCTGAAAAACCTCGCGAGATGCGAGTGAACTCGCGTGCTGTCCATCCATCGACCTTGACAAGCACAGCACCTGTTCAATCGAGCCTCATATCCAAATAACTTGGGAAGGTAGCTTAGCACCCAACCCAGCGTGGCAGGGTTAACTTCAACAATTCAGATCGGGATTTGCCCATTTATTAATTGGTGGTTTACACTGATTATTATTATGTTAAACAAAAAAACATCCAAAACTACACCGCTTTTTACACCATTACTGCTAAATTCCAACGTTAAATTGCTTTCGATGACGTCATAATGGTTGAATCGCGAGCGCAGCGGAAATAAAAGGACACCATTTCCCTCGTTGCCGTGGCGTAATAATCAAGGCCATCGTCATAATGACGACCGATTGTTCGCACATCAATAAACGATTGTCCGAGAATCTAATTACAATAGATATCCGCTCGTGAACTTTTCAACTCTCGGCGTCCCGCGTATTGTGACGCGACAGTCAGCGAACAATCATAACGCGTCGGAATTACGGGCGATTACAAATCGATTTCTTTGTTGCGACAATAAATTAATCAAGTTCAACCCTGTTACGTCATACAGGGAGTTATTACTTTGTAGCTAATCGCTAAGCGTTAAGAATCGTTTGTAAAATCACAGAGGTAAACTGGAATCTATATTATTGTGACGTCATATATTTTTACAACTGGACCATGCTATTGTCACTTGTTTTTGTCTATTATGACCTCACATTGATTGATTGTCGACCGGTGCCGTTTCGTAAGTTAATAAAGATGGAGTGGTCAGTGTTTCCAGTTGAAAAGTGGTGGTGCAGGATTGAAGCATATCCGAAGCGAAGCGGCAACATCGGGACATATGCGATCGTGGCCGGAGGTTCGCGCCGCGGGATGGCGAGGCTCTAATTGCCGTCGAATGATTCGTTTACACCCGATGACCAACCAACCACATCCAATTAACAGTTTCGAGGGTATCGCGCGTGCCGAGCGAGACAATAATAGCATTAAGACGTCACAAAGTGCCATATGTCTTGGATTGATTCAATTCCTTGTGCGACTGCAGCGATTTTTGATCCAATTTCAAATTTCACGTAACAATAGGCGTGTTCTACAAAAGCACGAGGCGCGAAACGCCGCAAATTTCCGTTTAATCTAAAACCAGCTTCCGACTCTGTTCTTTCGACGCATAAAACAATGGGTGGTTAATGACGTAATAAACGCAGCTTAACTCCAGTCCAAATCCGCTGCCCAGCATTATTACGTCATTAGCTGTATTATGACGTTACAATCCGTATTTCCGTGTGTGCGGAATAAGAAAGGAAGGATCCGGTTAAACTGGATTTAAATTCGTTTCTTTTATTCAATTGGCATGGATAAAATAACCGACAAAGACTTGTCAATTAATTAACCGCGTCAGGGCGTCAATTAGAAGGGTTATAGGATTAATTCCGACCCCTTACTTTAGAGAGACTTTCAATTTCACTAAAACCATATCAAAGTCGGCGATAACATCCCAATTTGCCAATCCGTGGTCGCATAAGCACGGTTTATAGCAATCTGATTGAAATACATGGACTTAAAAAAACGAAAACGGCGACTTGAAACAGAGAAGCATGGGTGCGGGTGAACGTAACGTGATGTCCAACACAGGGTATACATATCAGCCCTTGTGAGATACAGATGTATATACAACCACACGCTGAGTTTAATTATAGCCGCAGCGTGTGTTGCGATATTCCAACGAATTCCTACAGCACGGGGGTACGCGTGGAATCCAAATACTGGAAGTGTCTGCTGCAGTAATTCAGCTTTCAACTGAAACCTGAACGGGAATTATAGACGGCACCAAAACTGCCAGGATAACACAAAAGCCAAAATCGCCGAGAAAATGCTTGGTTATTACACCAAAAGTACATTGGTCTGTAAAAATTTAATAAAAACACTCCATGAATAAAATTCTTGACAAAACGTTCGTAAATGTTGCATTGGAATGATAACTCTTCACCAGTTAATTCAAAATCGTATTCGGCCATTATTACGATCAAGGAAATTACATGCAATTGTCATGTGCCCAAGTCAAGTATATTCATTGAAATAGGAAATCATTTAAACATCTACCAAAGGTTTATTTACAAATCTATTTAAGTTCGAAAGATTAGAAACTCTTCTATATGAACCTTGTAGCTGTTGATATTTTAGGATTTCGACAAAATTATTAACCAAATTCATGGTTTGAAAATTGTCCAACTCTTTAACTGTTAAACAAAAAGAAGAGAAAATTTTAAGTTCGAAAACTAATGACACCAATTTACGCGAAACCTAACGTAACCAAAACTTACCGACGTACGATCAATAATACTCATTAGTGTTTTAACTAAGGTATATAAAATATGCAAACAGGCGCCTAAAATATATAAATGGTAACTGTGAGAAAATGATTTGACAACGCCGGACCTCTTGCCGGACAAGCCTAAACAAATGTCATAAAAGATTCAGCCGATAAATGCCGCATGGCAAGGCTAAGTTAGATAATAACTGGTCATGCCGGATTTCCACCCTCCCCGTTTTGGCTAAACTTAGATGTGTAACAAGGATTCAGAGCGTGAAATACAGGTCAGATTTGCAGTTTAAACTTGGCTGAATTTGACCGTGTTATGTTGGAATCTACGCGTGGGGTCTTATAAGTCGTGTATAACTTGAAAAACAACATTAATTTTCTTGTGTTGGCTTGTTTAAGCTCTCTGTTACATGGAACATGTTTGTCGTTCCCACCGACTGTATAGGAATAGCACTAAGCGCTGGTAAATTCGTATTTCAGTGTTTGCCACTCAGGCATTTGACGTATCCATCGCAGGTAACAGGTTTATTTCGCAAATAACGCCGTGAACACTGCGATGTCTCTTCTTATGGGTCAATTCGTCCCACGAGACGCATAGAAATCTTATAAACTAACACGACCCGCTGAAAGGGACCGAGTGGTTACACTGCCAGGCAGCTTTCAGCGTGTTAAGACAATGACCCGGGCATTGTTAGGTCATAATAACGCTTGTGAGCTCACCTCGCGCGCTCTGAGGTCACAAAGCTGCATCGGGTTTCACTTGTAACTTTGAAGAACAGCTGCTGAACCATGTTTTGCTGTTCCAGAACCATTAGGAAAACTTAAGTCCAGGGAAAGTTATTTTAAAAACCAAAATCAACCCGACATCACATGTAGCGCTCGACTGCCTCAAGCGGCGTGTGTTTTTGATGTCCTGATGACGTCAATCGATGACGTAGCAAATATAAGAGGAAATTAATAAAATTAAGTACTTTTTGACGACGTATTTTATTTAAAGGCGTTTTACCAGGCCTAATATCAATCACCCCGTGCCAGCGGTGCTTGTATTCGTTCTAAGTAGTATACAGCACAGCACCTAATTGCATTAGATCGGGCTTAGTCAATAGCAACTTCGCGGATCCACGCGGGCGTAATTGACCCGAATCGCGTCCGAATCGATTCGCGTTTGTCGCGCTTTCGTGTTCGGGATTTTTTCGCGCGTATCTTTTCATTCCTAGTTAGCGATTTACATCGATTCATTCGATGTAGAAGGCGGATAGCAGAGGCTAAAGCGGCTCAATTAATACAAGACCATGTTTCAACATTTATTCGCGTCGTCTTTTACTTCAAACGCCGACCACTCGTCTCACGTGACGCAAAATTAAAGGAAAATCTCGGAAACTCGCCAGGCTGATATTGAGTGCTGCATAACAAACCAATTCCCTTATAAGCGCGCAGCATTTTAAAACACACATCTTATATATTCCTCTGTTTCTTTCTTTAAACCAGTTATTACTTTGTTCAATATTAGTGTGATAACGCATATAGGCATTCCTTAAGCGGTTTATATTTTGAATTTACAACAATTATTTTCAGAGCAGTTCGAGGCAACTTAAGTTTCCCGCTTAATCAATTGAGTATAAAACCCGATACTGTATTTTGGTGGGGTTTTCAATTTTACACATCCCAGGAAGTATTTTATGACTTTTAATCGCTAATTATGGACAGAAAATTAATGGAAACGCTTGAAACTACCACGATTCACATTTTCATCAAAAGTCTAAAAGTTTAGACGCTTTGAATTTTAATTCTGTATATTTTAATATCAATCAGTCTATCCCGGTACTTGTTTGCGCAAGAAAATTTGGACGCGCTCTTGTGTTTTTCAATGCGAGAGCGGTACCGGAAGGTTATGGGAAGAAGGAAATGCTATTACGACGTTGATACGCAGCCGAATAACGATCTCGTTGATGGGACGAAGCTGTACCGTTGCTTGTAAACCCTCATCGACTTTTTCTCAACTCAGTCCACTTAGTCAAATTGCATAGCCCGTGATACCAGGGAGCGTTCAACGAAAATTAACGGAGGGTTACGAAAATATAAAACACATACGATTATACCATTTATACCGGTTATGTGTACATTTTGTACGTCTAATTCGTAGTTTTATAAGAGCCTTTGATATAAATCGGAGCTTTCAATCACATTTTGTTGCATGTCTATCAATAAATTACTTTCTAACAGACGGTTTACAATTAAAAGTGACAAGCACGCCCTTTTATTTTACAAAATACCAGCGCAACAGAGCATTAATCACACTTGGACTTTTACATGGACGAGCTTTCGATTTGATTTTTTCTGGAAAAAAATCACTTCGAAACCTGTAGCTGGTCGGAAGAACACACTTTTACTTTCACCCTGGCACCAACTATCATTGCTGGTTAGGCTAGCCGAGGCGATTAAAAATATTTTTCCCCAGCGGGAAAATAAAATATTTTTTCACTGACTCATGTACACGGCTATGGAGCGGATTAGAGAGCATTATGTCGGATTAGAAAGTAGATATAATAATAATAGAGACAAAAATGTGCTCACTAAAACCAATAATACAAAAGTACATTACAATTTCCGATATCTGCAATAAAAGACATGACAAAAATTCAAATATACATTTTTAGAATTTTTGTAGTGTGTTTTATTGCAAAGATTGAAATTTGTGGTAACTGCGTATATTTAAACTTTAAGATTAAGAAGGCAACATCATCTCTAAAAAATTATGTCTTTACTAAAACTACGAAGTACGTCTTAATGAGGACGCTTAAAAAGGTACATTTGTTAAGTTTATGTTTTTTAATTACAGTCGTTCTATTGGGTAACAAAAACACAATTTTGCACAAAACATTAAAAAGATGAACACGCCGTACGCGTACGGCTTAAAGGCAGGCAACAAATTATGTCTCATTGGAAATGCTTAATCAAAATATTTATTATATTTTCAAAGTAACAAGGTGTACAGAATGCATCTGCACTTTAATGCTCTGTTAACCTAACAATTACTTCTTTGCTTAAAACGAAGCTTTTCAAAGGTATCCATAAAAATTACCTAAAAATCAACTTTAAAATGTAAAAACCATAAAAATCGACCAAACTGTAGACATAAAAGGCAATATTAAATTAAAGTAAATTAAGAATTTGTTACTAAACCTTAATATTAATACGTCAAAGAGGACCAAATTCGTGGTTCTGAGTTTCCTGTTTGTCACGTGACCCTCTAAACCCGTGTTTACCGATTATCCATGACGTCACGTTCGTGATTTTGTAACCGACATTGTTTGCGCAAAACACTTTGCGTATCCATGTGTCACGTGACAAAAGTAGCATCATAAAAGTCCTCTAGTGACGAAAAAATTAGCGCTAGAGAGCAGTTGTTAAATATGTTGAAATAGTTTTAAATTCGGTTCGTCATTAAATTTTTGTCTTAAACCAATTAGTGCACAGGTTGTAAAATTCGCTGACCTAGCATTTAAAAGTAAATGCAAAACGTTTATTTCTAAATCCCATTATGAAAAAAATAAGAAAAATAGTCGAATAATGATTACTTTCTTTGAAATATGGATAAAATCAAAAAGGACGCTTTAGATAATAGCATTTATTGTAAATGCTTAAACAAGTTTTGGATTTAAATCCTTTATAATGAAGCGCGAGACACTACACTATAAGCATCGCACTTAATACTAAAGCATTTTATAACAATGAACTTTGGTTTCATTTTAAAAACATTTTTGAAAAACATGGCAGATATTTTTTATGACATTTTGCTACCAAACGTCACGCAATGGGACCCGTCGCTGTATAAGTTTCTAACAATATAAAAGTTAAGTTTGCTAGCCGGATGTTTGGCTAGTTCCTTGCTAATAACGCCGCATTTCTTTGCTAATAAAATAAAACTACAAACCGGATGTTTGGGTGTGTTGAGTGATTAAGTTCGTTTGATCATTAGCCAATAGGAAGCGAGCTTGTGTATCTAGCATGATGAGTGGTCATCTCGATTGTTTGGTCACAGTCGCCCTTGTTTGCAAAAAGATAACAAAGGTTTAAAAGTTCACCACAAACTTGCTTCATTTTTGTTTAACTAAATCTGATTAAAATTACCGCAATTTCTTTATTATCGCCCGAGATTTAAAAAAGTCAAGCCTAAGTGACGTAATACGGATAATCCACCGGACTTAAAGTTTCAAATAGAAATCGTACAAAGAGGTATGACAATTTTATGTCAGGAACGGTGGAGTTTAGTAAAGCGACTTAATCGATTCCCATCTGACTATATCGGGTACATTTCATGTTAAACGTCTGGATTATCAAAAATATTGAACCAGAAATTACTAAATAATCATTAAAATGATTAAAAAGTTTGTGTTTTACTGAAATTTTGTTGGAATAAAAACCAGTGGGTAAAAACACAATATTGTATTTAACAGGACAACCTGCGGCGTGCCTACGTCATATAACCAGCTGTTCATATGTACAGGGATTCAACTGATTATAACTTTGGATGATAGGACATGTTGTATTAAACATATATAAGATAGTTATTACAAAGCTTCACGTTTTAAACGCTTGTTTAAATATTATTTTACAAAATATTAAAATTTGGAACCACTTGTATTTACACAACAATGCGCATGATAACTAGTCAGGTGTTTAATAAAGTTTATTGTTAACAGCAGAAACAAAGCTTTCTGTATGACGAACCGTAGCCACTGTGACGTCACAAAACGCGTGTGACGCAACACACATGGTACTTTTAATCAGTATTATAGGATAACTTAAGTGCTTTTTATCTTGTATTTGTATCCGGACCGGAGTTAGTTCTGACTGAAAAGTTTGTTTTCCTTAAAAGCGAGGTCATGGTGTGCCGCATATACAAAGTACAAAATTCACGTTTCAAGTGCAATCAAGTGCTGGTTTAGTGATTCACTATTACGACAAAACAGCAGTAACTCACTGCTGGTTATAAAATGGCGATGCAATCAAAGTGACTGCAAAATATTCCACCCACTTAATCACAACTATTCATCAGCTCACATACTTACTAATTCTAAACAGATGTACATGAATCACCGGTTTTCCAAGTTTATTAATAAGTTTAAACAGAAAATGCCCTTTTTAACACGTTTCACATATTAGTACCGCATTTAAAATGGAATTTGACTTTCTTTTTATTCTATTTGTTTGTTCTATCTTAACAGACTTTCGTAAACTATTGTGTTGTACTTTATGTATTTAAGTATGCCTACTTATATCTACATGTCGAGACCTTGTGTTGTATTCTTTATGTTTTATATATATATATATTTGAGTTTATTGTTGGTGTTGGGTTTAAGTTCATCTAATAGAACATGACGTCTATTGATTCGCTTTCTCCTATGGACATGCTGCTTTGACAAGAGTCCAAAATATACGTTCGTTTGAACCCCACGATCGAAAGAACTGATTAAGTCAACTTTAAATTGAAAGAAAATTTAAGCGTGGAACGATTATTCCTACCAGGGAGGTATGATGTAATTGAAGCCATTACTGTTTGGAAGCGAAGGCTCTAAAATTGCTTTTGTATTTTTGAGTTTATTTATTCGAAATGTTAGTCGATTTGGCTAACTAATTATTACTTGAATTCGGAAACGCAACCATATGCAAAGTTTAATCTTGGGTGCTTTTGTTTAGTATTGTACATTGTAGGCTAAAAGTTTAAGTGAACCGCGATTTGAAGCTAGCTAGATTGACTAGTAATATTGTTTTGATTATTCATGAATCTTTAAACTTGAATTATTGCCATTTTATAAATTACTTTTCGTCCTATGGTAGCCTTAATTAAATCAAACGGAAGTTTTGGAAGCATTTTCAGCCGCCATATGTGTTATCCCCGACAGTCCATTTGTTTCAGAAAACTGTTAATAGTGTAGTGGTTCAGCAAGAATGTAAAGTTTAGAAAACTATTAAGTTTGTAAATGTTTGAACATTAACTAAGAGTTTTCACTTAAGAAAAAGATTTTAGAAAATTGAAGAATTTAAAGAATTGAATATTGTGAGAAGCAGAATTAGTCGAACTAAGCAAAACAAAAATATTCATGTTTATTTTAACTAAACCCCCAAAGAGAGAGAGGCACCTCTGCGTAAATACAAGAACCGGGAAGCTGTGCCGTCTGGACAGCCTCAAAATGAACCTGTTTTATATCAAATAGTTTTGTGTGGGACTAATTTAATCAAGCCCTTACAAAGTGGCCGTCACTTAAAGAGATTCGCTGTCGATTTTAATATGACGAAAGTGTTATGTACTTTTGTTTTAAACAACTATTTTTGCAAAAGGCATCGTATACTTGCTAGACATGTAAGATTTAAAAGTTGATAGCAAACCCATTCAAAAGAGCAACAATATTGTAGCTTACTGTTTACGGTAAGCTAAACGCGCAACAAAATGACCGAAACTGATATATGTATACTTATAGCGGTTCTTTATTAAGCCGTATGTCTGTCTGAGCGTTGTGTACATCATTCGATAATGGAAATGACTCAATAACCACCACTTCTTAGGTCTCTGTGCAGTTGTTATGGTACAGTTTATTTCACTTTAAAGCATGGACGTAATCCCATGAACTGGTATCTGTGGCCTTCTGTATCAGTGCGCTATTGATTTCGTTTGATCTCGATTCCCAAGCCGGTATTAACCTGGCAACACCCCACTGGTGGTATAGCTTTGTATTATTAAAACAAATGTAGGAGCCATTACACATCAGTCCTGGTAATTGAATTAACTCTTGCTGAGGCTTTTTAAATTCCAGTATCTTGAGCAATTTCTCCATAACCCCATAAAACCCCCTGCTGGGGCGGCGGGATAATAGTTTCACGGTAGGCCGCACCCTGCTGTCACCCTGCCAAAGGTCAAGGGGCATAAAATTGAAAGTTTGATTGACAAGCCCCACAACAAAGGGAAGAACAATTTCTATTGTTACATCACAAGTGCTGGCAACGCGAGAAACCGCCTTAACCTCCCAGCAGGCCATAAGATCTTGTGTTATTATCCGACGAGTATTAACCGGTTGTTTATTAGACGAATATTAAGCTTTGAGCCTTTTTCCTAACATCTTGTATTTTTCGACGCGCAACAATCTGTCTTTGTTATGTCACAAACGAGATACCCTGAGAGATTGTGACACCACACTAGGCCTCTTTTACACCCCGTGGATAAGAGTTGATGAACATCTAGAAGATATATATGGATCAAAGTAAGGAACCTTCGCGAACCAGCGGGTGTGCGGATCAAAGAGGTTTTAATAGAACGCGGGAATTATTGAACAGATGACAATCCGTGAGAATCATTCTCTTTGTGACTCAACAATAAAACAAAATATATTTACCACTTTCATAAAAAATATTCCATAACAACAGATTATGACATAACAATGTCAAACATTAATATGACATCACAACGTCATTTATCAAGCCTAAGTGTCAACATATAATATACATTTGAAGAAAAGTTGCTCTTTATTCCTGATTTAAACAAGTGTACTTTAGAAAACAAAATGGCCGACGCTTTATGACGTAACAAAAATATGGGTTTTGAGTTTCTGGAATAAGTTTTTAAGAGGTGTGGTGCATTTTGAGTAATGTTAGTACTTGTTGTACGCATTGTAGAAGTAGGGGTATCTGGTCGGCAGTATTTTTAAAAATTTATGATATTTATTGACACTTTGAACGAGAGCTAGACTGATGGGCGTTACTTGGACATATATAGCGAGTTTCAACTCGACCTTGGGTTGTCTTGGGCTTTCTGCGACAATTTGGAGACTTAGCTCAAGGCCAAAACTATCAAATGACCCGCTAGCTAAATAGCCCCCTCGAGACCGCAAATTGCGCCTCATTTCGATCTGAAATATTAATGTCGATTGTGTATCGCACGATTTCGTGGCTCGACCAATAAAAGGTTTTATGACGTCACTGGAAATACGCGAAATTTCGATGCTCAGACGTTCGGTCGAAACCCCCTTTTCCACGGCGTTTTTGAAGAACCGGAAGTGACGATTTTTTTCAAATGCATCAATCAAATCAGCAAAATATCGATTAAACGTGCCACCAAGGTCTAAAATGTAAAAAAAAACGATAGCGTCGTGCTCGTCTAGGTTATTTATGCCGGTTGGATATATATTTGTAAACGTCGAACGTGTGCAGACAGGTGCACATACAGCGCGCACCGGTTGGCTCGTTGTGTATTTACGTTCGCGAATATTTTCTCTTTCCATTATTTGCAAACAAAGAAGTGAATCAGAATGTTTGTGGACCGATTGTGATGTAACAAAACGGTAATCACGATAATAATCGGATGGAAAATCTCGGAAAATCACGTCTGTTATCTCGCGTATCGTTAATAATTAATAAGTCGACTGTATCAGCTAAGGTTAAATATAACTGCGATTATTTAAAAGGCATTTTAGGTGGATCTTGTGTGGTCTCTATTCGTATTAAATATTTTTCTCTTAAGGTGTTTTTGAAAATGTGTTTTTTTCTTTTAAAGTATAGGTTTAAAAGGTATTTTGGTGACAGTCATTTTTGTCATGGACTCGCATTAGAGTTATTTTAGAGTTTTTATTACACATACTTTTATCAGACACCGTCCGTGCTTTCTTAGTAAACTGACCCTTGACCCATTTAAACTAATTAGTGGCGGTGCACACAAGGTAACATCCAACAACATACGATTGATAAATGTTGCGCATATGTGGATACACACTGGCGCGTTTGTTAAGCTAAAGACATACTTTCGGCGGAACGGTTGATCACGACCGATACATATACCGACTCCTAAAAACAAAAAAAACGGTCCTGGTCACGAGCTTATCTTGGGTTTAAAACTTAACTAGGTAAAAAAATAAGAAAAAAGAATGGCACACCCAGGAATAAAGGACAGGTTGGGTATTTATGGGTAAAGGTCAAACGAAACTACAAATCAATGTTCGCAGATGATTAGCGGGTGTTATCGTGATTCTAGCAAATAAAAACGGTAAACACCGATCATAAGCTCCCATTATATTGCAATAGGCAGATGTCGGGTTGAAACAGTGGCAGATTGGAAAGTGATAACACACAGAGTTATGCAGACATATATACACGTCGGTATACATGTTATCTAATCTACAGCGGGGGTTACCAGATTTAAAAGCAAAATCAAGTTAAGTAAATATATCTCCACATATAGGCCGTGCGGCCCAAAACTCATCTGTCGAACAAAGACACATCAACCTTACCACGGATTCAGAGATCGCCGGTTCGAGACTGTGATCGCTCTTAACGGGTTGTATTTTAAATATGGCGTTACAACCAGGCATTTATCCCAAGTAAAGACATTAAATACTAATTCTTAAACGAAAATAGCTTTTACACTGTAAGTAGTAGTTTAAGCAAAAATAAACAGAAAAGCTAAAAACACAAAATTTACTCAACTATTATTGTTCGGCGACTTCAAGCCAGTGGGAAAACAATGGTTTGCTATGTATTTATGTGCATTTGAAAAACCAAATTTAAAGAGAACTCTTGTTTGGCTACCATAGTCCTTTGCCCGTGGGTTGCTTAACATATAATATAATATGTTTAATTATAGTGTTTTCGAAATTATTGTTTATCGGGTAAATCTTCTTTTTGGATTTTCTTTGTTTTCTTCTAAAGCTGACCAACTGACCAGTGTTCTAGCTTGGACGCTTGAGATAGGCAAGTGGGGCACTTTCCCATGGGGTCAAGTTTACTGCGTGATGGGGTCAGGTTACCCAACAGTGGACAAGGGGGGTAATCCGATATATAGACGGGGTTGTGCGTTCTTAGTGGGAGGTTAGGCAAATAAAAGCACCGTATTGTCTTTGAAGTAGTGTCAGCCACTTGTTGCATGTTAATTAATTATTATAATTAAATTCCTAAAGTTTCAGTTTGAAAAGTCCAATTTTAACTTCACGATTTCGCCTAAACGTGTAATTAATTCTAGTCAAAATAACGAGAACCGTTCAGTCGAGCTAAGCTTTAAAAAAGAAGTGCTGCATAAATAAAGTATGAAATGTTAAACTATTTTGGAGCTTGTTTTGTCGGGTTCGGTTTGCGTGGGTTGCATTCTCGTTTACAGGCTGGGAAATTTAGGGCAATTTCACTGTAACTGTGAGTCGAATTCCGATTAACACTTTCTACTGTTTCACTTTTTAATTTATGTGCAAACCTAGCCCCATCTCTCGTTCGCATTTGATGTGCGTTGCCTTTAAAGTAAGGAACATCTGTTTAAAATGTTTGCCATCAGCGGCCCATTTTAAACGAGCCTCGCAGCAGGTGCATATAGTTGTACAGGTGCAAGAGAACGGTCGCAGGGCTATTGCGTTGCGTTTAAGCGGATACACAAACATTTTAACGAAAGGGTGTTTAAAACGAGCCGAAATTACACGGTGTTAATCGGGCAAACAAGTACGACTTAAACGCTTAAAACAGTTGCGACAAAACTTGATAAGCGATTATTTTACTCGCATTACAGTTAAGTATATGAGTAATTATCCCCATTAGCAAACGCGATCTCTTAGCCACACTTTACCGACTGTGGAGCCATCAGGTATATTTATACACGTTTAAGACCACCTGTGTATCTCAGCCATATGTGACGTACGCTTCTGGCTGTACCATCCAGTATTTTTACGACGCACAATTTACTGCCAAAATTAGCACGATATATTACGGCGAATTCGACGAAAGTGTTATAATACGTGCAGCTAATACCCCTAAATCCACACGCGCAAAGGAAACCGTCCGATTTAATACCAGAACGTCTGTCAGTGGGAGTTTAAATAACACGACAGTTTCTGGGCAAGAGAGCGCGGGTAAATCGATACGCTATACCGTTTTGGCATCAACCACCGGCCGACTCAGAACTTAGACACAGCGAGTAAACAGCCCGCTACCATGTTTGGCGGTTAGGGCCGGCGAAGCGGAGATAATCCGAAAAGCAAATCGTCTGTTGATTGCTGCGCATTGGTATAAATGCGGGGATCATTTTTTGATGAAAATGATTCGAAATATTGCAAGTAACTTTATGAAGGAGGCATGACGAAAATTTTAAATTTTAGAGAAAAATAACTAAAATCTACGATTTTAACCTTTGAACAACAAAATAAATGAATAATGTTAAGCTGTTTTGGGTTTACCTTCAGTGCTTGCGTTCAAGATAGTATGAAATAAATTTAAAACAAGAAACCAAATCAATATGTTACCCCACTCGGTTTCGAATGGGCGACCCTTAGGCCTGTTCTTGTACGACAGTCCAATGCATTAAGTATAGGCATGACGGGTACACGTTCCAACTGAGATAACCCGCTGAACTTATTTGACACCATATTTATATTAAGTGACCACTGACCAGCGGTGACCATCAGCCACTTCCTCCCATGACAATAAAACGCAGTGTTTCCAAACTCGAAATTGTGTCTCCAAGTCATAAAGTCTTGGTAAATTTGTTTCGTCCAACACTTAAAATAAAACCGGGAACACTGACCAAAATTGAGTGATAATTGCGCGGCATTAACATGTGTCGTCTGCGTTGCATCGTTACGCAAGAACAAGCATTGTGACGGGCCAATGACGTCACATCCGTAGGTTTACGTGCTCACAACAGCTGCGTGATTGATACGTCATAATCAAGGGAATAACACGACGATTATTTTGATTCAACGACGTCGATTAAATCGAGTAATGTAAACAACAGGGAATTGTGCGTTTGCGTCGCTCAAACTGTTACCTCACATGTGAGAATGTTTCAATTTGTGGGGGAGTGGTAACAACTTGCAACGACTCATTAGATGTCTACCCGACGAAGGGTTTGAAAACTAAATGCCACGATTAAACGGGGTGCAAAAACAAACTTTACCCCGAGGTCACCAACGGGGTCACGAAAGGTCAGCCACTAGGTCAAGCCACTATAAAAATGTGGGTTCAATTTCAAAGCGATTGTACCGTCGTATTTAGGGTGTGATTTTAACGGGTAAAACTGTTAATGATAGGTGATTATACTTAGTAGGATTGGAATAACGCTAATTAGTAATTAGTTTTTTTCTTGTTGTAAATACTTAAGTTGTTTAGGCCGAAAATGTTGGGAGATTATTTAGAGTTGATTTTACGCCGAAGCGTGAAGCTTTCGATACGCTCGTCTGTCATTAAGTGTTAGTTGTGAAAATCACATCGGGGTTCTTGTTTGCGGCCGGCGGCAACACGATACTCGGAGGCCGGTGTATGTGTGTGGTGGAGACCGATGTAATTATTAAGCAAATAACCGCTATAATGAGTGAACAAATATTATTCCACTTTTGAAGAATTTTACGCCTCGGTTCGTGCGAAATGCGAGTGATTTTTGACAGAAAGTCCATTTTGAGTAAAAACATTGACCATTCTTACGTGCTTTGATTAAAAAACACCCAGAAGAAAAAAAATCAATTTTGTTGAAACAAAAATTGACGAATCACGGTCGAAGTTTTGAGTCAAAATCGCGGTTCGCGAAATCTACAAACGTTTCTGTGACGTCACAGTGGAAAGGGTGCAAAGAGACGAAAGCGAAGATTCCGATTGTGATGAAACAATAGCGAACGCGATAGACGCGATAAAGCGCTTCTGGTGAGCTTTCCACTGGCAAGAGATCAAAGGGATCGGAGACAATGGCGTATTATGATGAAATACAAGGTATTGCGAAAGATGAAAATTCAAATATTTATTCCAGAATATCCAATTGTCTCTGTGTGTATTAGAATCAGACATGGCGTTAAGCAGGTCGGGTGAACTGTCTATCTGCGCCACAAATGGCTATATGCTCCACATCCGTATAACTACGTCATGCGCGTCGATATACGCCGTATTGTGACCTCATAAACCAATCAACTTTCCCGAAACAACGATTTCCAGATCATTGCGTAATAACCGGAAATGCGATTATGTCGTCACAAAGTGGTGAGCGCGCTTTTAACAGCAAATTTCGCGATCGTAAAAATCGCTCGAAATCCTGTTTTGAACGAAAATTTGCGTCGGACCAGACAAATTGGAAAGGTAAACAAATTCCCGATCAAAGAATCGACCAAAAACGGGTCCTAGGGTTATGGGTGGGTCTGAATTTGAGGCATAAAACCTATGTAAAGTATGTAAGTACGGGGTAAATTTAATTTAAAGGTTAATTTTTCGGTAAAATCTTGTAAAACGAAACTTAACAAAAAGGGTGTGACGTCATAAATGAATGGCGGCGTTGGTGGAAAAAGCAGTTATTCCGATTTTAACGAAATATAGAATTTTCCAAAATTATTACAAGCTTTAAAACTTAAAACATATAGTTCTCGTTAGTACGTTGTAGTGTGAATATGCTTAAAAACGAAATTGCGTTGTATCCTGTGTGTAACCGTTGTCATCGGTGAAAAAGCTAGAAATCAACTGCATACCCCACCTGCTGTTAATTCTTTATATACTTAGGGACAAATCCAATTTACTTGGTTTTAAGTACATGGTTTAACCTCGTAACCTTTAAATTCACCCATGGTCTGTTAGTTTTACCCCATAAACACCTAACTTTGGGGTCAATGTACTTAGAACAGCTGTTTGCGTCATTTTCGTTCAATAGTGACTCATATACGCATTGAACAATTTTGTTTTGCAAAGAAAAGTAAGCTTCTAAACAGATTAAATTGATTAAATCCCTAAAACTAAATCTACAATGTATAGGACCAGGGTAAAAGCACTTGGACGGGTGGATTTGCGATGATTTACTAGGATGAAATGCGTAACACATCGGAGTCTTGTTGCTGAATATTAAGTGCTGTTCGTACATAGGCCTATACTCCAAATCCAAAACAATTCCCCAAAATAAACTCGCCTGCGATTAACAGCACACACTGGTTTCGTGACATCGTAATAGCAATTATGACGAAGAAGTATCACTATTACGTCATTGAGGTTATTGTAATGTTTCCCCAAGGAAAGTATAAACATACATTTAAACTCCGATAAATATTTTTAATCCCAAATTAGGAGTTCTAAGATTTTCTCTCTGTTTGTTTGTAAATACTTCTATGACGTCATAATGAACATGAAAATGTGAATATTAAGACAAAACAAACTGCTTCGTGATAAACATATTTTGAGACAGTTTACCAAATACTTTTCTTAAGGTTTCCAACCATAAACATGTTTAAACGCTATCTCTTTTACGGACCGAATTGGTTAAATTGACAACAAAAGGCTTCTTTCGTAATAACAGTAGTAATTTGAAATTATACTGATATTGGTTTAAAGATATGACATTTTAAATTAGTGATATGGAATTTAAAGGCACAAAAATGAGTAGTATATTTGCGGTTTATCGGAAAGTGTCTCATCTCGTGTAAGCATGAATTCTCCTTAAAACTACATGGTATTTTTAATTTCTGGGATATTGAATTTAGTCAGATCAATGTAACGATAAAGTCGTGGCGGCAAGGCTGAAACAATCCATCACAGGAGTTCGCGTTCGTGATTGCATCTTTAACATTGTAAGTGGTCGTATAATAATCACGAATGTTACTTAATAAACAAACTTGCGTGTGGTTATTAAACACTGCCCAGCTAAATATAGCTTTTACGAAGAAATCGCTTATTAAAATAACAACCATAACTTTCGATGTAAATCAACTTAAAGATCGATTAGTGTACCGCTGTAGATATTTATACCGATTAAATTAATTTTATGTTATGCAACTGCAATAATCTGGTGCGTAAGCTTAATTTAAGAATTAATGCGAGGGAGGGGGCAATATCTAAATCTTATTATGCCATCCATACAATGTTTTGGAATACTATTCCAAATTTTATTTATTAAAACAGGCTGACAAAACGTTGATTTTGTAGGGTTTTAAGGCAATTAATTATACATTAAACAAAATTTAAATAAACGTATATTTTAGTATAATAAGTAAAAACTGGTAGAAAATATATTTTTCGGTGAAAACAGAAACAAAGTTATACTGCATTGGTTTAACCCAACGTCTTCAGGATAACTGAAAATAAAGTTACAGTTATTTATACATATTCTGTGTACAAAGGCGGATGTAGATTATCGCAAATTGATATTTTCGTCAAAGTTTCCCAATACCAAAACCAGCGCAAACGTGCATATATTAGGCCAACATGCGTTTTTTGACAATGTTACGTCATATCGAGAGAGTTCAATCCTATATAGATTGACGTATATCTGGTGTACCCAGGTGGTGTTGTTGGGAGTTAAACAGCTGTAACTACTACCCAGCGTTGTTAATTTGTCTGAAAAGTATCGGATTTCGGGCCGAACTTTACAATGACGGATCAGCGGCAAATAGTGACGGGAAGCCGAATCACGGTGGCGGAGTTTACAGGTTCCGTGATTTATGATGAATTGACGCGGATTGAATCTGGATGTGGATTTACAGCGAGCGCGCTCAGCTTGACTTAATCTCAAACCTGTTACATGAATTCGAAGATTAATTAAGATAATGTCGGTGTATATACATCAACGGTGGGTAATGATGATATCTGACGTTGGAACATTTGTAAATAAAACGATGAAAAAGTCAGCCCGAACCTCTAATAAGTTACCAACACATCCTCTGAGCTGGTTCTTTTGATCAAAATTAATCAATGTTACACTGCTAAAAATATGGTATGTAGTTTCCTAACATTGAATAAGTAGTTGTTTAACTTTATATCACGCCCAAGTTGTTGTAATTTATCGATTACATTGATATTTAGCTAACGTAAAGATACTCACCTTTTATTCTTAGACACAATCATTTCGACTCGAATTCTCTGCCAGTTTGGAAAGTTCTAGACTCGAAACCTGCTAACTGCATCATGTGATGCTTAAATACACGCAGAACGAAAATGTAAAATCGACAGCTTTAGTTACAAAGAATTGTACATGATAAGGTCGTTACTTGCGTTTCTGTCCAAACTAATAAGTTCAACTGATTTTCACCCACAGCTTTCAAAAAACACACTAAACATGTGTGGCCTTAACAAGTCACTACACCTCAGACAATATAGAAACCAACGATTGATTGGTATTTGGTCTGCAATGCAATGTGTAAAGTTGTTTTTTTACTTGTTTTCTTATGTAGTATCCAATTTAGGAAGTTATCTCTGGATAAGTGCGCCACCAGGTTGTAAACCTTGATATTTGAAAATGATACATTTTAACAAACATTGGATCGTCTTTGGTGGAACAATAATAAATTCTAACCAGCTATCGCGTGCAAGTTCACAACATTCGAGAATTCGTTTTGTTGTGAGGTCATAGTTGGAATGTTAAACGTCATAAACCCAACACTGATCACACAATGAGAAAGCGGAAAAATATACGATGGTTACCTAACACTGTGTATTGTTGACGTATAATTGATGTATTTTGTGACAGATGACCGAAAAGTGAGAGAAAAATTGGGTTTTGGAAACACTTGTTTGATCGAGTCATCAAAATCTAAGATAAACATCTTACAATAAAATAAAAGGTCTTGATTTTTTACTTGCCACACTGTTCCATGCTTTGTGCAAACAAGGAATTCATTCTGCTCTGATGGTCTAGTTAATTATGGTGAATGTGATGCAACGCCAAATAAATACTGCATACCACCACATATCCGAGCTAAGCATTCAGAAAGAGATGTATACGTAGTCCAGTCAACCACTGTAAAACACTGAGCAAAATAGGGACATAAAAAGTTGCAGGTTTCATACCATTAGCTTATATAGTAAGTGCAGGAGGATTATTTGTAAATAAAGGCAGATATAAGGTGCGGTGATAATTAACTGGCGCCTTTGGACAGGTTTAAATGTAATTGGATCCTGAAGTTAAAACTGCTTGTGTACAAATGTTTCGTAAACAAGTATGGTGCCTAGTAAGCGTGGTTGTTGTTTACTAGCAAGCTAAATTAGCCAAGACCCTTTCGCCTGAGAATTCGCTTAATCAACAGGGG
Source organism: Ciona savignyi (assembly GCA_000149265.1). Lineage (NCBI taxonomy): Eukaryota > Metazoa > Chordata > Ascidiacea > Phlebobranchia > Cionidae > Ciona > Ciona savignyi. Next base: position 2,097,514 of record CH003028.1, read on the forward strand.
TTGGCTGGGTTGAGAAACGTAAAAATCTGCAAAAAAATTGCATTTTTATATCGCAGAATTTCATAACGTGACTTGGTTAAATATGCAAAAGGACCAATGTCCAAGAAAACATGATGGAAGGCAACTAAAATGTTGGTGGTGTTATTTACATTAGAAGAATTACAACACGCATATAATTTAAAATCAATTAACAATTTACATCGACGAATAGTGAATAAGATCGGTATTTGGTTCTAACTCTCGGATACAATTGAAATGTGGCGCATGTGTACAGGTGGGGCAGAGGGTTAACGGCTTTCGACATAGTCTGAGCTTATACATAATTTTATACATATTTTACTTTATTATCACGTTTAATGTCGCGTTTATATAAACTGATCTTGCATAAGCGATATTAAAGCCGTCATAATGTGACGTCATAGAGAGTTTTGACACTGGATCGCGATTAAGTCAGCAGGGTATGGGAATCGCGACGGGAGTAGTGTGGACCTTTCTCCTTATAAACCGCGTTCGCTGTTGCGTTTGTAGCAAATTGCATTGTTCAGTTTGCAACCCGATTATGACGTTAATATGATATTGAGAAGATTGTGACGTAATAACCGAGTTGAAAAGACAAAATTTAAGGTAATGATTTTATCGCGGTTTTGTACAGAGCGATTCATAATATGTTCGGTTCTACATGGATCACATACACAGGTAGTGGTAGTAGCTTGTAAGAATATAGAGTTGCCGGGAAAAGGTTATTAGTTTCTCTTTTGTTGTGATTGTGATTTTATATATTCGCAGAATAATACTGAAATTTTAGTTCAGATTACAGGAAAAAGAACTAAAAAAGAACAAAAATATACAGACTGATTTTAACGTTTACACAGACATTGCATGTAATTTTATACAACGAATAGACGGCGCACATAAACAGGTAACGTCTGGAAAATACTTCCGTTGTGGTTTATAACGTCACGAATAATATTATTACGACTGAATTCTTTTATCGAATTGTTATTGCAAGACGCAAAGAAAAGTCGAGTTTTCAATTGCTTCCATTAATTATTTATCCGCTAATTAATTAAGCAAAGCATGTATGAATGTAAAAGGTGGAAAAATCTTTATATCGAATTCCACAATGCTTATCTTATGACTGTGAAGTTAAACTCGTCGAAGAAAAAACGACAAACAATGTCATTGTGACGGGCAATCTATAAATAAGACATTGGAAATAAAAATAAAAAAGGTTTACTTTTCAAAGTTTTGATGGATTTTTTTGTAGAATTCACATTCTCTAAGCATGATACATTTTCCTTGGGATTGTAATCGACGAAACATTTTTTTGCGCTTAGTAGCATTATTTTGATCATTTTGACTAGAAATCAATCTTAATTAGCAAGGTAACATAAATATGAAAAACTACACGTATAAAATAAAGCGACTGCACCAAAGTGGATCGCATAAACAAGTAACGACAATAGGCGTGTTGTAATCGGTGAAGTAGATATGTAGGTGACCTAGTTACCAGTTTAGCCAGAATATGGAGAAAAGTGAAAAGGAGAAAGTTTAAAAAGAAGTATGTTAGGAAATAATATACAGCGTGTCATAATAAAAGGGGAACATTGGAACGACATCTTACAATGTAAACTATGTTTGCCTCTTGACGCTCCCTCTTGCTTATCGCCCAATTCACGCTTATCCACGCCAATGCATTGCCATGTCGTATTTAAGTAACTTCGGTCGGTGTGAGAACAACCCATCCTGATAACAAGGTCGTGTGCAGCGCGTCGAAATATGACGGGGTATGATAGTGACGTAACAATGTTTGAGTGATCAAGTTGTTGTAACGACACAACAACCCTCTATTGCATATCAATGACATCTTTTTGTAATCTTACTTTTTGCAATCTTACATTTAGTAATCTTATTTTAGAATAATTTCTAATAATGTATTTGGATGGTCATAAATATTCATATTTGGCAAAAAAAAACAATTATTGCGGCATTACCATAAAACGGCACGTCATAACAGACGAGGTCGACTTGTGAAAGAACGGTCATAATTACACGTGGGTTTAAAGTTGAAATTAAATTAATAATTTCGCGTCATTCAAATCGATTTTACTGATTGAAATTGAAATCTAGAACACGAGAATTACTAAGAAAGGACAGCGTGAGTTTATTCTCATCCAAGGTCGCTAGACAATGCAATGGTCTGTATGATATATCAAATTAGGAAACTGTTTTTTAATTTGCGTGGTTTTGTAGTGATCGGATCAAATACTCTCAGAAGTTCGTTATGATAGAGTCGTTTGTTAAAGTATAACTATTAAAAAGCCCGTTAAACTCATACAGTTTTAATGCCTATCAGTGATTAGCTTAAAAATGTGCTTACGGAAATGTGTGTTTTAGGGTAGCTTGTATACAGGTGTATCTTGACTGTGACGGATTGTCAAACCAACTAACGGTTTCTAGAAAATCCATTTGTTGATTAGTCGTTAAAATTCGCATCACCAAACAAGGTCACGTCCCCAATGACCGTTGTTACGTGTGACAAACTATCTGTTACATCACAATGTGATCAGATATTCCATTAATATGTATTGCTGTAATCAAACAAATGGATCAGACCTATTTCTTTGTCCATTGACTGATAATTTGGATTTATTTCAGTAATAAAGCTTGTATGCAGCTGAATATCTTAGAGAATTTCCGAATGCCTTAGTATGTTGACTAGTGACCCGTTATATTTGCATGGTTAAATTAGCAGAAAGTAGATGTAGGTAAAATGGAACAGCTACAATTTTAATAGGTGGCGCCTAAAATAGCATTTAAGCATTTTCAATCGTCATTTACAAGTCCTTGACCTTCACAAATCAGTTTGTGTCATGAGAGACGGCACCATGACGTAATAAAGGAAATAGTAAATGCAGCATCCTAATTATGATCAATATACAACATTTCACAAAATGAGGTATTAAACTAGTTAAACGCGTCATCATTTTGGAACATGTAAACGTCAAATTGCTAGAAAATCAATGTTATGGTTTAGTAAGTACGATAATGAAAAGTTGCCGACTGTACAGACATAAAGCTAGACTTTTATTTCCACAAAATTAGATTTCCCGAATTTGCCAACCTTCAGTTGACGGTTCACTGTCAGGTCTCATGAGATAGCGACAGACAGTTATTTATGTAAGCAAATCTATGCTATGTTTAACATTGCGTTAAAATGGATGGGCTCTGGTAAGGAAGCGAATTATTTCAGCTGCCAGAGGTTAATTCGTATGATGACTGATGAAGACGCCATTTTCGCACTAGTCTCTTTGCGTTGAATCAATTCCAACGTCATAATGGTGTTTAGCGAAGCGTAAACATGACTGTACGTGACCGAAAAGTTTAAATTCGAAATACTAACCGTAATGCCGATTATTAACTGTTTTTTATTTAGAGTAAAATGTTCAGCATCATATACTCAGGAAAAATGTACTTTTAACTATACACCAATCAAACACACTGGCATTTGTAAGAACGCGTTTACAGGTTAGAAACAGGCAGCTAAAATATTATATACCATTTATAAGATAGACAAACAAGAATGAATCAGGAAAATTCACTTTCAAGCCTGTATTACGTCATAATACTTAGGAGAGAAGTTACCGCAAAGTTTATGGCCTCTTACAAAATGGCGTCGTTAAACTTAGCCTTAATAAGTTAATAAATATTTTAACAACTTGCAAGCGTTATCATTATTTTGTTAAGATATAATTTGTTTAACAATTTATACACAGCTTTTGTATTCCATGTTTTATTTTTGGATCAACTATATGTACTATAATTTTACGATACAGTCAAAGATAACAGCGTTTTTATGTTTTGCATTGATTTTGTTTGTTTAAACATTAAGTGCAGTTTAAGAATAAGTGTAGTTTAAGATAACGAAATCCTATATTTACCACATGAAAAAATTAAACTTGAGAAGCAGTATTTCGCCGTTTTAAACAGGAAATAGTCTTGGTGGATGTTGTAAATTATGAGAGCAGTTTGGTGCAAATCGCAATACTACAACACATTCGTCATGTTCATTTTACCGTGCTATGCATATCAAATTTAATGGGTGATTTTTGGCTTTAATCGCTGTATGGATTGCCTAGTTTAAAGTATGGAAGTTTGAATCAAGGTTAGGTCAAACTTGTTATATTGTAAATTTGTAGTACTTACTGGAAAAATCAGATCAAGCAAGCGAAATTGGCTGTGTTTCCCTAAAGCATCGTTTTTCTTTTTGCTAGTGCCTAAAAGTAGAACAATTAGTCTCGGGCGGTTGGTCGAATAAAAGGACACCGCTATTTCCCAGATGCGGTATTGTGCTATCTAGTCACCTATTTCCGCGCTAAACAACAGACGCGGTTTGTGTAAGATCGTAGGTAACATGAACGGAACAATGACTAGTACGCGACTGTCGCGATTGACGCTATTGTCTCTATCATGTTATCCATGTAACTACCACAACAGTTGCTTGTTAAGTTGGTCTCGGATTTCCCACGTACGAAGCCAAATTGAATAGGTATCTATAGCGCGCTGGCTTTGTGATAACAGGCCAGGGGGCGAGATGTACATCAAAACATGTATCGACTCTCCCGGACCGCCAGTACAAAACGTAGAAGCGAGTAGTATCAATTCGGGGAAAAATTCGAACCAGTCAAGCCTTTGTTCTGACATTGCTAGTCGCTGTAATTGCCGAATCAACAATGGGAGACTTATAACAAAAAAACAGGGGCAAAGTACAGTGATGTACAACGTAAAAATGAGCACACACCAACAATGCTACCTTTATAAGGAATAACATATTTTTAGGAGTATATTTGTATGTTAAAATTAAAACAAATAGTAGATACATTTATTCATTTGGAAACACTGCCTAAAATATCAGGCAACACTGCCCGGTATGAAACGTAATCTCTAATCTACACAAGTGTTTCATGTAACGGTTTAATTAACGTAATCATCTCATTGTACTGGTAGTGCTCTTTCCCAGATCGAACAAAACCTAAATTGGACAAACCGTGTTCGTAGTTCAATTAGACAAACAGGCAAAATACTGCCAGTGAGAAAGTGTGGTGCTGGGAGAAATATGCGCTGGCTTTTTTGTACATCGGTAGGACAAGCGGCAACAACACAACGAACGCTGTTTTGGATTTTATTACTAGTGTGTTGGATTTCATTACACTGGTTTACACGGGAAATGTGGGGAGTTAGCTTCTGGCTAATGGCTTCTTGTTTGCTGTGCAGCTCATTAAAACGCGGCAGGAATTTGTTTGTGTTGTACGCGGTTATGTTTTCTTTAACTTTTGACAGTACACACGTCGGATTAATTAAATTTTGACATAAAGCAGAAGCAGTGCTGTAACAAAGTCCATTTAAATTAGCACTGGCTGCGCCGCAAACAGCAAAGCAGTTAGACGCTGCCACACATCTTGTTAGAGATAGTTTGAACATAAAATACGCTGTGCTAAACAGCTGACACTTAGCCTATCTTTACGTGCTTTATCTCTTTTTTACAGGTTACCTAACAGTCGCACCTGCGCTAAACATTTACTGAATGTGTCTAATCAGAAAATGGTGGCGACGCTAATTAAAACCTGGAAAACCAAAAACACACGGACAATACTTTACTTACTTGACTATGTAGTTTCAAGTCAATTTCTGCGCAATAGTTGCTTCAAAATGACGTAATAATTCTCTATTGTACAAATTGAAGATCACATGAGCAAAATTCACTGAATGCCTTCACAGTGCGTGCTTTGCAGCACTACATAAGACTAAAATGGCGGAGAGTTGATTATTACGCCAAAGTTACTGTGATAATTACGTTCGCTTGAATCTAGTCTCATGGCAAGCTAAAATGGCGCTACTAACTTCAGAACCATTTGAGTTTTGGACAATAGCGGTAATATTTCCGAAAATTTCTCTCGCTGTTTTATATTCAAACTTGAAAATTGTATTAGTAATTAGTTTAAGTGTTCACACTTGCTGTGCTGGTTCAATGCTATAGTCTTTGAGTGACAATGTAATATCTCGACGCGCGTGAATTCGAATGTACACAGCTTGTGGTAGCGTAAACTCCTAAGTGTGGTGTAATAGGGGTGACTAATACTGTTCAAACTTGTGCATTTCAAGTCAAGAATGCCACCAAAGCGCCAACACTTGCCGTTTGTGCTTCCTGTTTTCGAGGCAAAATTTCCGCCCGCATGATTTAGGGTAAACAGTACAGGTACAAAATTAGCGGTCACAGCCAACCCCTAATGTCAAGGACAGTTGAGTGATAACTTAATGAACCTCGTGTGCCCTGCCGACCTTGTTATACTAATTTGCGGTCAGGCGCCGTAGCATTATTATGGGGTATATACTACGTAGGCCAAAGGCAAAAGGGACAAAATATAATCATTTTATCAAACATTCAACAAGATTTTTCTTTTTTCCTAAAGAATTGGGTAAAATTACATTTTAAACTGTAGATCCATAAATGTTTAACTTTTCCATATTTGGACATTTCAGGGTGATTTAACATTCTTTGAAATGTATATGGCAACTCAGACGTTCACTGGCACGAAAATGTAGCGCTACATCGTAGCCAGACAGTGCGGATGTTCAATTAACTGCTAATTTTAACTGACGGATGGTCGTCCACTCTGTTACGCTTCATTAACGCTGACCACTAATCTATTACGTGACTCGAGCCGTGGACCACCGTGGCGAACACATTACAGCTGGACAACACAAAGCAACAGTTCGTCCATCATTATGCCAACGCTAATAGCCCTGCATTCTCACCGAGGCTTGCAAGTTGTGTTGAACTGTAGCTGCATGTGCTTTTGTTTGACCAAAAAATTAAGTTTCTTTTGTTTAGAATTTCTTTCGCCTTTACCTGACGTGTATAATCCTAACCGTATTAGGGGCCGAGAGATTGATATACTTATCGCTTACTCACGTGTAAAACTTGTCCAGATGTATAGTGGGTATTCCATCAATCAATCGCGCCTCGGGTTTTAATGGCGGCTTTAAAGAGAGCATCTTAATGCGTGGTTACAGAGAAGCTTAAAAGTGCATGGCTTATCTCGCCCGAGCAATTACCCGAGCAACTATGCCAGGCCTCCCGTTTGACGACAGACACGTGTTTCTATTTATAAAGCGCCGCAAATCCTTACCCCTTTTCTTTTGGAGCGTAAATGTTAACGTTTTGGGTCCTTGCTTCGGGACGATTCAGGCCCCTTAAACGTATCCATGACCCTTGGGTGAAATGGAGCGTTTCAAGACCGGTTCAGCTTACCAGTCGCGGCAAGAAAGTGGCCCAGACGGTCGCTTCCTCCAAACGCTTGTACAGGCCCAAGATTACACCCGAGATTTTGTTATTTTTGCCTCCAAACAAAACCGTAACACAATTACCCTGAAACAACCAACTTTTCCGGCATTCCGAATTCGCACGACTACATTTCACAGACCAACCTCCTAAGCCCATTTCCACCGCGGTGTTTATCGCTGGGCGCATCCTGGTTGACATATGAAGGTGACAACCCTTAACCCAGTGCGCTGTTTTGGCAAGCCGCAGAAAGCACGTACATAGGATTAGACTGGAGACCCTTTGAAGTCAATATACCAAAACTTTGAAAACGATCATGCAATTTCCGTGCCGACAGCAGTGGTATCTGGCGCAGTGTCAGTCCGCGACAGATCTACAAATAGGTTTGTCAAAATCGTAGACTATCGCATATCTTTTACTGTAGCTAATGCTGAATAATTTCACCAAAAATTAAAATATTTTTAAAATAATTAATAAAGCGCAATTATTCATTTCTATACCTAACATTTCTGTCTGCCGTCGAATATTGCGACTCGCGAGCATCGTCTAGCGGCCGAATGTTTAATTTTTTTGGTAATTTGTCGCCTGAGGCTAAATTCTGCCCGAAAGTAAATTGACATCTCGAAATTAAAAACATCCCAGGACGAGTAAAAATTACGAAAAGTGAAAGTTTATTTAAGTTATATAGCTGAATGTTAAACGTTTTGATATTCGCTTTGGTAAAACTTTTGTATTTTTGCATTCAAGTGTCTTGGATGTATAGACCAATTTTATATTTTATATCCCAGTTTAAGTTTCGAACCCGCGATGTGCTGGTCAGTAAGGTTGTTTTAATATTGAAATCTATGTAATTCTCTCGTTCTGAGTCACCTTCACTGATCTAACCAATCGTCTCCTTGAGCTCGTGGACTGCTCGCCGAACCTGGTATATTTGGGAGCATACCACATAAACTACGGTTTAAAACGATTGGTTCGGTGGTTTTTTCCCCAATGTAAAAATTAAACTAAACTCTGTAGGAAAAGGAAGGTGTCGTTTTTAAATTATGGACTCACAATGACAAGACGCGCCTCTCCGAGTCAAGGGAATCTCCGCGTTTTACTTTGTGTTAAGCGTGTTTTCCGTGTTTGGTCGCTCAGCGAGCAGTTTCCGGTGTTGTAACTGTGTTTAGCGTGATTCTCAGCCCGAGTTCCGACTTTTGAATGTTTACAAAGTATACCGGTTTGTTAGTAACTTTCCTTGCACCAACAAAACGTGTTTACATTCCCTTGCCGCTGTAAGCGATCACGAACGCGTAAAGGCACGAATCGCCGTGAAGACAGCGCGAGCACGCAATCACATCTCAGCTACATCTCAGATGACAAGAGCTCTGGTACAAGGAGCAGCGATCATGACGGAAATGCGAGGCAGGCACCGGCCATCCTGCTGTATTACAGCTACAAGCGCCGTCTACAGCACAACTTCCAACTAGAACATTCCAATTAGCACGATGGTTTAGCACAGGCAGGAGATATGTTTTGGCGGGCGTATACTGATTTGTCATTTTTATTTCGCTTAAAGTGTAGACAGTCGACTCACAAGTAGACATTCGTGTCACCGATCAAGAACACGGACACAGGTATACAGCAGATAACCTCGGTATACTCAGCACGCAATAGGTCACGTTCCCCGCTCTGTTGATATTTTTGTGTCGGTGCGATTTTGCTTCCGCTAAAAGGAAGTAGAAGCAATGTTTCTGAATGTAAGTCGAAGCTATTGTGCAGAACAGTGCGGTAGCGGACATGTTAATTTATGTAGGTAATTAATTACCGTTCTTCCCACCGTGTCCATAGCTAAGCAAAACACACTAAGGAAAGAGAGGAATAGACATTTGTGCAGGTTATGTAATTAGTTAATGTTTTAGCACAGATAACAGTGCGTGTGCGTTGACGGGTATCGTCAACTAACTAGTGATGAAATTTATTCACTATTGGAAAGGCCACCAGACATAGATGCAGAAACAGTTTTAGAAGAAGTATTTAAAATTTAGTTGAACTAAGATTTCTAAAGCTACGATCTGACTCGGTTTTATAAAAAAAAGGTCTATTTGCGCAGAATCGTTATCTTTTAAATCCCGATTGTTTTCAAAAAGAACAACGGATCAAACGACCTTTGCCGTGTGGCAGTGTGTAGTACAATCGGTGTCATTTTTCGAATGAACTACTGTCTCAATAGTAACTAGTGTATAGTTAATATAAGCCGAAGTCTAATCTACAGCCCATTCTTATAAGTTAAACATTATTTGGAATCGCGGGAATAACGGCCATATGCGCCTATAGCTAGGATACGCAGTGCTGTATTGGAATTTTTTTCCTGTCTGCTAAAGAGAGAAGCGCTCGCGATAGAAAAACAGTTCACAAACGTCTATTATTACGTTGTAAGCGGTAACAATGCCTGATTATTAGATCACGCTTGATCATAATACCCGCCGTAATGCACCAGCATTGTTTAGTCTTGTAGTTGAGTTTGTTTTTAAGTTTTTCGGTTCTAAAAATAGAGGTTAATATGCACGGTGAAGTCTTGTTTAGCAGAATATTAATCAGTTTCGGGAAAGTGAAAATTCGTTGAGATTATTTCTACGAAATTGATCAAAATGGCGCCTGTGTTACTGTAATTTTTATTCTGGATATTTAGAATGTTTTTGTGTTCGCAGATTCTGTTATAGTTATAACCATAATTGGCATGGCCTGTTAACTGCTGAGAAATTCAAAATGTCGTTTTTGCCGTTTTCGAATTCGTTTTCAACTAATTCAATTGGGACATCAATATCGTCATTGACCGAGGCGCAGGTTTGTTTGTTGTTATTTTTGATGCTTTTCAAACCAGAATCAAACCGGAATTCCTGATTACAGGCAAAAATAGTCGACGCTGCCAGATCGACGCTAGCCGAGCAACGCAGCCCGGGAAATGGGATTCATTTTCCCGCGGACGATCGAGGAATTCCCGGGCGACCCGCCGACTTAACTTCGGCGTTATTTGGATTGCCGTACCCAGTTCCAGCCCCAGCTGGGCTAACCCCACCAATCTATTCCAGCCTCCCACCTGGAATCGACGCGGCAACCCTACACTCCACCCTTGTAAGTTACGAATTACTTTATTGCATGCAAAAAAGTGATATGATTGATGATTACACAAACGTACATTGGGTTTGTTGTTTTGTCTATCGGCTAACGCAAAAGCCGTCGAATAACAAGCCTCCTGTGCCAAACAGTCGTTCAGAAGTTTCCTAGAAATTCCTAAGGAACTGACTGAACAGATGAGAGAGATATTCCAACGTATTGACTCCTGGTCGAGGTCTCTTTCGTTAGCAAATTCGGGAAGTTGGCTCGGTTTAGAGTACTTGAAGTGACAGAAGTCCTGGACGGGACCACAGTCGATAATTATCCCCGTAATTGCTAAACGAAGTTTCCTGCGTGATTAAATTTTACTCCAAATACTGCAATGTGAGGTTCATCACCCGTCAATTTATGGGAACCGCACCCCCATACCGCTTCTGAAACTCTGAAGCCTTCAAAGATCGTCTTAGGTTTGAATTCCTTAAATTTAAGTCTTTTGCAATTTAACCCCTTATATTTAAACCTATCGTATTTAAATCACTGACATTAAAACCACTTACATTTTAACCCCTTACATTGAAACCCCTTACATTTTAACCCCTTACATGTAAACCCCTTATATGTGAACCCTTCACTTTTGAACCCCTTACATGTAAACCCCTTATATGTGAACCCTTCACTTTTGAACCCCTTACATGTAACTCCTATCTTGTGAACTTTTTTCCTTAAACCCCTCTCATAGGAACCCCTTAAATTTAAACAAACAAGAAATTGGCAATAATAATAATACTGGTGAATTGACCAAACTAGGTTCCCATCGACATACAAATGTTGCAGCAATGTTTAACATCGTGGTCCCAACAAATTAGGATACAATTGCGTGACGTCACTGCTATGATATATTATTTCCATGTTTTATCACAACCTCCGGCGTAACAAAGTTCAGATTAACGAGCGAATTAGACAAGTTCCGATCCACACTATTGTTAGCAAACTACCATGATTTCAGTGCAATGGTTCGATTTGTTAGGTAGCAATGGAAATCCGGCAGATCATTTGGAAACTGGTTAATAAGTGGAATCGATGTATAAGTTATAGCTTCTGACATATGGTGATGTGGTACTACCAGGAACTTAGATGTATTACTGCGCTTTAAAGCTGGTGTTATTGCTACAGTAATGTTGTGGTACTAATTTCTTGATTCGATAAGACGATAACCTTTACTTGTCAAATTGACTGGGGGTATTTATCTATAGACGAACCTTTAAAAGCGATCCGAATATTCAGGTCTAACCGACAATTCACGTGTCCCACTCGCGGTTGTATGCACTAATCGACCTCGATAAGCGCGCCACGTACTACAATACCAGCCAACCTTGGACGCGCCAGTTGTAGATGGTCTTCGACATCACGAACTATGGTGATAAATGGTCCCGCCATTTTAACTGCGACGTGTGACTTTTAACTCTTGTCGAACCAAACACGTCGTGATCTCCAAAACTTATTATTGAAAATGGCTCGATTTTGGCACATCAATTACTAACACTTAAATCAATATAATCGTCAAATCGTTTAACTTGTTTTCCAAAAACGGCTTTCGTCGTTTTTACAGCAGTAGCTTCGTCTTAACAAGATGGTTATGACGTAATAAACAGACTGAAGACACAGTTGCCTTTTTGTCCTCGTGACGTCACAAGTAAAAGCTGTACTTCGAATCATGTTGTGTTTAAATTAAAAAGTTTCGTTTTATTTACCAGGAAATGCTGTCGCTAAACAGAAGTGGTTAAATGTTCGTGCCGTAATTCGGCTTAAACGTTCTTCAATACATACGCTGTGAATTAGCAGTTTTACTTTCAATTGAGTTAATTTATATTCTTTTGTGTATTAGGACGTCACACTGAATAATTGAAAAATTTTGCCCACAGAGTCGAATAGACCCGAAAGAATTATCAGCGTGGGGAAACCCCATGGCCCCTACGCACCTTTACCCCTACGACCAAGCCCTCATGTATCAGCACAGTGGGTAAGTGATGTGTTCCCTTTTTTCTATTTTTTTGGGTTCCTGTTTTACCTGCCAATATGATCCACATGTTAATTAAATTCATGCGCACACAAATATACAGATAAACCGTTCGGGCGAGTTACGCCGAAAGCCAGACAGCCACAATACTGCTTGTCCCATTGTTCAGCTTAACGTCGGAAAATGCTAATTCGAGAACTATTGAGTTGCGATGCAAATATCTGGAATGCAAATTGTGTGTAACTGTACTCTGGATTTCACATGGGGCGGAAATAATAACGCGACGGCGCGTTTCGGCTGGGTTAACCCACTTACCCCTGATTTCTACCCATAACATTGGTCCCGTGAACCTTACCCCTGATTACAGACCGCTATGAAAAGCGGTTGACTTTGTGATGTCATAGGTTTTTAATGAACTAGCAAAGCGCGCCGCTGTAGGGTCTCAATATTATCGACGTTTTGACCAATTTGTGGGAAAATCGCGTTTCGAAGCTTCGCGCTCGAAGTTGGGCGCTCGGGAAGACGCGCAAGGGAGCCTTCGCGCTGTGGAATTAAAAGGATTTCTGCGGTGACGATCGCTTCCGGTTTTCGGCCATATTTGGAAGTCGGACACGAATTTCGCGCTGCAGAACACAACGCAATCTAGTTGATTGCGGGGTCAAGCGCAGTGCAACGAGTCATCGGCGCAATGTTTCTGGAATCGAAAAACATTGGCAATTTGTACACCACAGTGTAACGACAGTCAATTGGTGTAAATATACGTCATCTAGTCATTTGCTTATCCTCGCGGTGTTTTCTACCAGTGTTTTACTTAACTCAAAACATCCCATAAAATCTCTGCACACTTGTGCAACGAATTTACTGTGGCAATTTGGCAGTTGTAGGAAATAAATTCGGTAAACATTTCATTGCGCCCTAAACGTACGTCTTAAAAGAAAAAAATACGGCGATTCAAGGCCTTATGTGTGTCTTAGCACATGCTCTGTGTATAAAAACTTACAGCTATTACAACTAGGGATGCACAAACTAGAATATCGAATCTTCTGGATTCGAATCCTACGGGATTCGAATCCAAATATTACGTTTATTTCGAATATTTGGATTCGAAATAATATACATTGCACATTAAGAAACTATAATTGCATGGAGATTACAATGGATATTATAAGCATGGGCGCCGACTTCCGCCGTTGCAACGTTGTAAATTCGCCGCAATGTCTGTTTTATAATTACGCAAAAACTTCCATGCGCATTTAAATAATTATAACATTAAATCGTCTAACGGCAGCGCCGCTTTTCCAGTGGTGTTTATTGCTTTGATCGGCGGTTTGACCTAGGGTTACGTTGACCTAGATTTAATACAGGACCACTGACGCACTCCCGTTTTTCCCCACGTTCTTCCCATTACTAAGTATTAGCTAGAGAGAACAGTAGGCTAACATCGGTTAACGGTTAACGGTTTTTTTCTTTGATCAGTTAACCGTTATAAGAATCTGGGTTCTTGCACAGCCCTCGCAGACACATAAATATTTGGTATATTCTTTCCGTTTTGTTGACGCTGAGCTGCGTATTGACGACCATGCAGTATTTCAGCGGGGGAAGTAGTTAGATTAAACACTTAAACTCCTGGCTTAATCTTTTAGCTTTGTAAATCGTTAGTATCATAGTTCTATCCGAGTTAGTTCGAGGCATAGGGCCGATTGTGACGTCATAAAATTTCGCGCAACGGTTAAATTTTACTGAAGTCGCCGCCTATGATTATAAGTATGTAATCACACTGGCCAAAGAGGTAGTCAGCTGAAGCAGGAATTTTTGACGATCTTGCCACTTAACTCGAGTTTGCTTTTTAATATAGAATAGGATTCGATATTCTGGATTCGAAATAACTATTCTAGAATACCAAGATATTCTAGTTTGTGCATCCCTAATTACAACCCTTTGTTTTAAAACGTAATAAAGTGGTCAGAAAAGCTTCTTAAAATAAATAGGGTTAAATTGGCCTATGGGCTCCTCTTTACACTATGGAAATTTTTGCCTAAAAACGTTGATATGTGTGTAAAGATTTTGCTTAGGTATTTTCGTTGTAAACCCGGTCCGCGACCTTACAAACCTATGCATTACCTTCCTAAGTCTGTTCGTGTAGGTAATGGAAACGCAACCGCAATTGGACAAACCGCGGTCCATCCTGTCTTTACATCTGTGGTTTGGAGGTTTAATTTCCACTCGCATTGAATGTGCAAGGTTATTATGGGGGCAGTGGAAATTCAGTTGTGTAGAACAAGTTCAACGGTGTCTTCCTACAAACGTTGATCTATTTTTATTTGTTGGCGACTCGACTTGTTGGCTGTTTGTGTCTTATTGTTGGCCACAAACCAGTATGGGCCAGTTGACTGTTGAACAACCAGACCTTAGTGAATACTTACTTTAACAAAGAGTTAAATTTGTAAACCACCGTTTTTTACTTACAAACTTAATGCATAAAATGACTTGATTTTGATAAAAACAACAGTAAAGCTAGTGTAGTTGGGGTTAAATAAACGTGAATTTTGTTTCCGATTTGTTTGGAATTTTACATGAAATAGTTGAACCAAAGTTGGCAACAGTTATTGGGAGAAATGTTTGCAAAATACATGTTTATTTAACTTAAACTATATATTGGCTTTATTGGTTTTCGTCAAAATTGAGCTTTTCTTTGCATTGTGTTTATAAGTAGGAATACCCAATTAACAGGTTTAATTCTTTGTTCAAACTCGATTTTTTCGCCAAAAATCGCGTCACGGATTTCCCATTTTCCTTGGTGGTGTGTTAACAGTTAAAATTTCCTTTTTTCGCATTGCCAAAGTAGGGTTGTAGGTGCTGATTTTGCTACAATATTAATCACAACCGTAATACAGTTATACCGGTTAGTTAGACCCTTGCCCGGTCAGCACTTCCCAGTAAAAGTTGCACAGAATCAACTACTAACTATGACGTGTATATACACAATACAAACTTGTTTCGTCACAAGGAAGCTAATTATACTGTGAATTTTGAAAGCAACAGTATTTTCATGAAATATCAACGCCTACAGTACAAGCTGTTGCGTCATAAATAAGCTTTGTGACACAATAAGCAACGAGTTTCTAAACTGTAGTCGTTGTTTAATCTATATTTAAACAAAAGCGTGGGACTAATTAATTGCAACTTTTGCGTGTAGAATGACATGTTTGTCCACCTCTGCGTTTTGCAATGTTTAGAAATTGGACCAATTCTATTTTCAGATTCTACCGACCAATTTTAACAACTTTCACCTGATCAAATGTTACCGTCCGCGGCTCAATTTTTAAAATAAAATTTTACTTTTCAGGTATGGACTGTCCCTGGCAGACGGAGCTCGCCGTAAAAACGCAACAAGAGAAACCACATCGACGTTAAAAGCCTGGCTGAACGAGCACAGAAAGAACCCGTACCCCACTAAAGGGGAGAAAATAATGCTGGCTATCATTTCAAAAATGACGCTGACTCAGGTACGCTAGGTGTTTAGCTTTGTAACATGGTTGTGTTGCTAGTGAAAGCGGTATCGGGTTCGATCTTTACATGTCCCACATTCTGCACCATTATGTTCTAAAGAAAAACACCCAGAAGTTGTTCTCTTAATCTAGTATAGATTCAAATAGACTGATCAAAAATTTAAATTTGTAAATTTAAAAACTGATTTCAGTAGCTTCTGTAAGTTGACTGTGGGCACACGGTAATGGCGGTGATATGGCCTAGTGCTCTTAAATATAGAAATTAATACTACATGGATGGATTTGCAGACGTCTTTGCTTTTTAATCTTATTTACTCATTCCTGCTTGCAATGAGGTTGATATTTTCGAAGGTTTTGATTTTTAAATATATTGTTACCTCATTTATAGTTGTAACGAGTTGATATTTCAAAGGTTTCGACTTGGTTCGCGAACGCCCGACGTCGTTTAAAGAAGGAAAACCGTATGACCTGGTCCCCTCGGAATCGATGCAGCGAAGATAACGAAAGAGAAAGCGAGGATGAAGAGCAAGAGAGAGTGGGAGAAGGTGAGAGTTCACCCGACTAAAATATCAGGCTGAACATGTGGTTCCAAAGCGGACATCATCTTTTTAAAAATTTAGTGTAGAAGGAGTTGCTCAGAGTCGAGATGCCTGAGCTAGTATATATTTTTTTAACCGGGCTATGTTTCGAACCCAGAATGGTCTCATCACTTAGTTCATTTTTATATACAATTCCGTATATGTTTTGGTCGGCTTAACCATTCGGCTAAACGGTCCAAAATTCACATGATAGCGGACCTGACGCCCTAGTCCGGTGTGAATTTTAAATTATACCACACAGCCTAGTCGATAATCCCCGTGTGGCGCACGTATCCAGTGGAGCTAATTTGCATACAGCAACACGTTTTTACTTCTGTTCAATCAGTCTGGGGTTAGTCTATCGAATCGCCATTTGTATTAATCAATGCAGGAACAGCGTCAAATATGCAAAGTAGTAGACTACTGTTCTATCACATTTGCCTTTACATGGACGTGTAGATTTGAATATTGCTTGTCACTGCATGAAGCAAAACATAATCCGACCTTTGTACCAGCGCCAGAGGTGTTTTTGTAACCTATTGCTGTATCGGCACTGCGTATTCTGTCCGATTTGGGTCTTAGCTAATTGGCGGCGCTTTTAAAAAGTTGTTCTTCCCTAAAACAAGCAAGACTATACAATGTCCTAGTATGTCGTCGACGCTTAAAATCTTGGGGTCTTTTAATTACCACAATTACAGGTTGATTGTTAATGACTCGGCTGTGTTAGTCTGAGAAGTAACAGTTCACAATTGGGCAGCTACCGTTCTATGATTAACCATACAGTTTGAGTGATTCGATACCACTTCCGGGAAATAGCATCTAATTCATGTCTATGGATAACAAGAGATATTATCGGATCAACTGGTTATGCTATGGGGTGCTTTGTGAGTTGAACTTATTTCGTTGAAATGCACGAGAGAGAACATGCTGCCAGATGTTTAGTTCTGTATCGTGTTTCAAATTGTTTCCCTGAATCCGTTACATGTCAAAAGGATACAATTGTTCGCCAATACGCCCGATGTACTTTGCTCGTTTGTGAATAAAGCGAAGGAAACAAAAGCTATCACATCGCATCCTGTCCATATGCCGGCGTGTTCTCTCGCGTCTGCGGCTCCAAATACGTGTGCGCGCGCAGTTTGAGTCGTGAACTTAATACTGCTAATTATAACCGGGCACCTCGGGAATATTCGTGCCCTTGTAAGTATCGCGTGACAAGCCTTGCAAGTTGGCGCAGCGCCAACGTCTTTAACGTGTCAAGCACTTGTAGCAGCACGAATAGCAGGTTGTACAAGGAAGGTATTGAAAAGTGCGATTTGATCGATAAATCACCGATTGACGCCATGGGAACCTTAAACAATCTTCGATTTGTACGTTTTCGATGTCGGTCCGTTTCGAACAAGCTAATTAATGGCGGTTGGTCATTTCATTCTACATCGATGCAGCTGTGCGTGGTTTTGAGACAGGCGTGGCCGTGTCGGAATTGTACGGCGCGATTAATCGCGAAAAACGCGACATTGTCGGAAGAGAAATCTCTGATGCACATTATCCGGTGAACGAAGGTCGTCTGGCCGACCTCACGCGATTTCCTAGATGCAATCCGCTATGGTGACAAACGGTTGACGCCATTTTGATAATGACCTCTCTGGAAAGTGACGGCCAGCGACACCGTCTTGTTTATGCGATGACGCCAGGTCAACATAACACGTCACGTTGTATGTAAATTAAACAACGGGGAGCTGAAATAAGCGATGAACCTTCACACGCATGTCTCGTCCAAGCAAGAACGTATAAACAACAACGTTAAATCAGCGTTGCTGCTTAACCGTGAACTTACACGCACGGCAGGTTAATTTTAACTGGTGAAGACGTGCAGATGAGCCTTACCTCGTTACGTGGTACAAATGTTACATGTTTTATCTTGGTATGTGTTTTCTGCCTAAAAGTGTAACACAAATAGCAAGCTTAGCAAACGGATACTTTTAAACTTAGTGGATTATTGTGTTACCTAAAACAGTAGAAGCATCTTCTAACATGCAATGCACTGCAGCGGCTCCGGTAACCTGACCATAGGCTCGAGGTAATCTGACGATTAATCGCTTGGTAACGCTACTTTTTTTTCCATTTTAGGATTAAAAATATTTGTATTATTCTATTGAATTGCCGTCCTCCTTACCATGGGATCGATCCCGCGACCCTCCGTCCTTAGGGCGCAATTCCCACGCCTGTCACTTCGAACCTGATACCGGGGAACATTTCTCGAGAACAGGAGTTGTTACCGACGTTGATTGTGTTGTAATAATGACCCGCTTGTCGTAATAATGGCAATTCTTTGTCGCGTCTGTCGGCGTCGCGATTTCCCGAAAGCCGAGACCGCGTTTCGGCTGATGGTGTCACGTGCACGCCTGCATCGCGAGGAGTCGCGAACGCGCTTGTAACGTCACAGCCATTCATTTCTATTTTTGCATGTTTCTCATTGTTTCTTCTTTTTTTACAGATGGGAATTCCCCCGACGTGATGCGGCACCAAGATCGACGAGATAACGAACCAAACGTCGCGAGATCGAATCCGACTGTCGGTCCCTCGGACCTCGCTTATCAACGTCACCACCGGGCGCACCAGCAGCAGATGTTTCTACGCCATCTCGCCTCTTTGCCGCCGCACTTGCGATCGGGCGACCCCTTCCGACAGTTCCAACTGCAGAACCAACGACTCGCGGTTCAGGGACTTCCCCGGATTCACCCGCGCGGGTTCGAGCAGCCGGATCAGCAGCGGCGCAGCAGTCTGAGCTCGCCCTCGGCGTCCGCGTCAAGCTACGACCGTTCCCCGTCACCTGTAAACCAACAGCGTAACTTCCGGCCGCCGCCGCCCCTCAACCAGATCGGGCTTTCCTCCAAATCACCCACACGTCGCTTCCGCTTTTCTCCAGATCGTGTACCGCGCGACGAAGCCGACGACAGCGCCAAGAAGACGGAAAAGAAACCGAAAATTTGGTCGCCAGTCTCGTTAACCGAATCCAACTCGACTTCTCAAGACGCACCCCCGAGCCCACGTCAAAGAGAAGAAGCCCCGAACGGGAAATCCCCCCCGAACCCCATGGCGGTGGCCCAAGCGTGGATGGAGGAATACCAGCGCCAACTAGCGACGCGGAATCCCCAACTTTTAGCTTCGACCCTGGCTTCAATTGCCGCGAAAAGAGGAGTTTCCGGGGGGTTCCCCTTTCTGCCTTACCCGACGGCCCTTCCGACGTCACGGGATTCCCCGACGAAGACGTCACGTGATGACGACGAGTCCCTTACGTCCGACACGGAAGGCGAAGCCAACATGCGTAAGTTTGAGCGGTTATGACAAAATAGTGCGCGTTTTCCCTGCCGAGATGGGAACAATTGAATATTGAGGGATCAACTTACAGTGTGGTAGATTTTCCGCGTTTCAAACAATCGACTTCCGCGCCCCGGCAGCGCCGTTGTGGGCGATAAAACAATGCAGGGCGCGTTCCTACGCGAATACTCTTTGTCGTGTTTTCCAGGGCTGTCGCGGTTTCAGATTAAAGCGATTCACGCAAAACAATCAGCTTTATCCGCCACGAATCTCGTTTGTCGCTTTTTTGATTATGTGATCACGATGCATAGGACTGAGTAATATCACGCCGAAGCGGTCGCGCGCGTCACCTGTCCATCTGCCGCCCGTCTCATTCCAGTCACGTATCTATTATATTCGATTGCATTCAGATCGAAGTGAATGAGCGTAAATTGCTGTTTGATTGATCTGTTTTTGCTGTCGTTGCGTTGTAACCGCTCAGCTTCAGACTTGGAAAAGTATGCGCTGCCATTACGTTAGAACCGAAAAACGTTTTGACCCTTTAGCTTTTACTGTTTCACGTTCAAACATGCGCTTTCGCCTACTAGGATCTGGTGTTTGGTTCATTGTACTGGGCGTAAGCTTGAGCGTCAGTATATAAGAAATAAAAAACTGTGCGCTGGCGCGCAAGCCTGTGTTTCTCGTTTTTGTACATTTTAAATCGTTTGTACGATCAAGTGACCGAATGGTTAACGCGGCTGATTCATGAACCGAATTACATACATAAAAACGGTCTTAGAAACAAGCCATTATGAGTTCAAAACTAAGTCCGTTAAAAATGTTTTTACCCGATCGGTCACTGTAAGCTTCCCATTTTTTGTATGTAGCGCTACATGATTCGGTCGCCCAAACCCATCGTTAGTTTATTTAAGCACTACAATCGCCACCTTGATAGATTTAAATTTATTTCATTTTAAGATTAGCGCAATGCACGGCAAAATTATACAGCTAAAGGCAAATTATACAGCTAAAAACAGGATATAATCAACTACCTTTATAACTGCATTACGTTGGTAAAGTATAAAAACTCCCGACTTTTTCTGTGTATTTATTGTGCGATTTTAAGATATAAAAATGAACTGAGGTTAAAAGTTGGCGAGCTTTTGCTGACAGCTGTTTAATCATGTTCGCATTTGGTTATGTGTATTTTTGTATGTTCGTGTGGTTAACACGACCGATACGTATGATTATAAACAAATAAGTCTAAACAACGAGCCCACCGTGGGTTCAAAACTGAGCCTAGTAGAAAATGCTTGTGTATTTTTACTAAACCGGGCTCTCTAACTTACCAATACAGATTCAGAATCGAAATAACCAAAATGTTTGTGTATTTTTTTTAAAGAGCGCCCTCTAACTTACCAATACAGGTTCAGAATAAAAAAATAACCAAAATTCGTGTGTATTTTTCTTAAACCGCGACTTCTAACTTACCAATACAGATTCAGAATCGAAATAACCAAAATTCGTGTGTATTTTTCTTAAACCGCGACTTCTAACTTACCAATACAGATTCAGAATCGAAATAACCAAAATTCGTGTGTATTTTTCTTAAACCGCGACTTCTAACTTACCAATACAGATTCAGAATCGAAATAACCAAAATTCGTGTGTATTTTTCTTAAACCGCGCCCTCTAACTTACCAATACAGATTCAGAATTGAAATAACCACTGTCCTCTTACACAGCTATCAATCTTTCTAAGAATGGGGAACGACGTAACCACAGCAGTGATGATGCAACAATGGTTATTGATGACGTCGAAATGAAACCAATAATGCAGTCAATCGTTGCAAGC
This sequence comes from Ciona savignyi, assembly GCA_000149265.1. Classification (NCBI taxonomy): domain Eukaryota; kingdom Metazoa; phylum Chordata; class Ascidiacea; order Phlebobranchia; family Cionidae; genus Ciona; species Ciona savignyi. The sequence continues at coordinate 2,119,208 of CH003028.1, forward strand.
TAAACAAAGGTATTGTGTTTTTTTATCTTACCCGGACTGGTTTTAAACCCAGTACCATTTAAAGCTTTATTACCACCTTGCGAACATGTGTTTAAATCCACCGTAAGTTTTTACTTGCTGGGTCTATAAGACAATCAGCATACGTTGTACCTGTGCTTAAAATTAGTGCAACTTAAACAGAACAGATTCTCTGTCATCAGTTTCCGCGTCCTTTGCAAGAGACGCTGGCGGTAACCAACAAAGACGCACGCCGCTGCATACGCTGTAAACAATAGCCTCTATTACCCGAGTTTCGCTTTTACTTAAGACGAGCTGGCTCAGTTTAGTTTTTCGCTCATTCCAATGAAGTAAGGAAGAAAATAGCAAAAAATATCCGATTTTTGTTTTTTCATGCTGTTTGTACATAAGTCGGTCGTATCAAGCAGTCGATGGCCCAAACGCTTAACGAAGGTTTATCTTATGTTAGAAGCCACTCCATATTCGCGCCAACCGCACAAATTTTCAAATTTCAAAGGAACTATTCTCAGTTTTTATGTTTATAATCACCCTTAGCTGCGCAATGCCAAATTTAAAAGACGCACATCGGGCTTAGGTTGGAAATGAACACTATTTTATGAATGACGCTGCCCGATTCAACTGATAGTTTCCTTAAACAGATTTTTTCCGTGTAAATATGTTTGAAGGTGTACTTAATCGGTACCAACCAAGCAAAACAAATATTTTCTATAGGCGACCCTCGCCAGTTTAACTTCTGGCGCCTTTAGACAGTTTTTCTTTCAGTGAGTTTAAACGTAATTTATTACTTAGACATTCATTTTGCTCCGGCTTGGTTAAAATACAATATAATAATTTAATAATAAAGCCATTTATTACGTCATGGTCAACGCTCATGAAGAAATTTATGAAATCAGTTCCGTTGGTCGTTTGTTTACGTAACAATGGCTATTGTGACAAAACATCGACGCCGAATAGGGATAGGCACGATTTGAAATCAATAAAAGCAACGGCGCTTCTAATTGGTTGTTTTGTCTAACACGTGACGGTAACATCCATTCACAATTTCCGAAATATTGCGGAACTGATTTGTTTAACTTCGATATTACCGATGTTCAGTCCGTTACGTCAGGATATAAGTTCCGGTGATAACTCAACCGGAAATAACATGACGGTGTTTCCGGTGTGGCCTGTGCATAAGCTCCAGTCGGTTGCAACGGACGTGTCGAGTTGCGTGTATATCGCAGCACAAAGGAGTATCCAATAAACTGTCAAAATTAATGTTTATGTTCAAATCCGCTCGTGCGCACTGTCCGCCCGATCCGCCTCGGTGAAAACAAACCCCGACGCGTGAGGTCTTCGTTGTAACGTCATAATTACACTGTTACGGAATAATGATTTTCTAATATTACATTTCCTCTCGCTAAACCAACTCTTCCATTTTCAGATTTCCGCTCGCGATGCTTCTTTCCAAAGAAATGACATTATGACGTCACAAACCGCTCTGTGATGCCAGCGTTGAAATCCTGAGAAGATCCAATAAGAAGAACAATTAAAAACGCTACTAATTAGCGAAATCGTTAACACTTTAAATTAAGTTTAGTTTCACTTGGACAATGGTTGAAGAGATCTTGGGAGGGGGGCAAAAGGGGATTTTCCCTAAACTGATTTAATTAAAGTTGGATTACGCGATGTTATTGTTTCGGCGTTGTTACGTCAACACCGAAAATCAAATATCCGGTCCGACACGCGACCTTCATGATGTCATAATTGGACTGCATCGCCGAATTCGGAATTCATTGTTACGTTACTATATCGAATAATCGGAGTTAGCAAATGAAATGTTCAGCGGAAGTTACGTAGCTGCCACGTTGTGTTGTTGCATATTCACGAATACCAGTTCAAATGTTTCCATCGACTGTACTCGGAACTGAAAGCATCCTGGTGCTTGTGAGTCACTATAACCCCTGTATTTTATTCTAGAGCTCCGTAAGTTCACTTTGACGTAATAAACCCTGTAATTTTTGTTAGGACTTCACTAGTTTATTATTGCGTCAATATCTTTCCCTTTTTCCTTCTTGTATGTGCACTATGGCGTCATAATCGGTATTCATGACTGACAAATGGATTTTAGTACTTATTTAGTAACGTCACCTCTTATGGCGTCGGTATATTTGTCAAGTTCCGTGCTACTATAACTTCCGTATCATTATACCACTGTTTTACGGTGACGCCATCAAAATTATTACGCCACACTTTCGACTTGATGACGTATTTAATCCGGTGCGTCACTGATGACGTCACGTATTAAGTCGATTATGACGTAGATGTGCAATTCATGATTACTCCGTTTCGTTGTACTTGGAGTTGTGTGATCCCGGGAATAAAACGTCAAACAAAACTGGATATTATTGCAAATGGCGGACAAATGAGTTGGTGGACGGACTGTCATATGTGGGTGGATAGCTCCTGCAGGCATTCCAGCATATGCCTAATCTAAATTTACAAACCCAGTGTAATCTGAGTCTCCACTACCCATCTACTCGACTAGTTACACGAGGAATGAAGTGTTTGTTGCCTGGCTGTATCCATCCGCAGTACGCACCAAATGTTTCCGGTTTGAAATTGTGGAATAAGATTACTTGAAATGTTGATTCCATGGGAAACGTGTCTTCCTGGCTATGCATTGTTACATCACAATACTCGGTATTATTTGCATGACAAACAGTCACCGCAACATCCTTATGTCTTGAAATAATTATTTTATTGTCCATTATCTTTAAATATTAGAAAACAAGAGCAGCTGTTTTAGAAATGGGGTTTTCACAAAAAATTTTTTAATTTAAATGTCTTGCCTATATTATACCAAATTTGCCTAGGTACATGGTGGTTTAACATCACAATGAAATTGGTGGAATGGAAAGAATCTGATCAATATGAAAAATATTCATAATTTGCATACAGCTAAGAGGGATTTATATTGTTTGGCTGATCATTGTGCAGATATACAAACTGGCCGGGACACATGAGCAAAGAAAGAATTACCTGAATTGATTATACGGTACCGCAATTATGCGCTTGGACACTTAATCAACATATCTTGGATTTTAAGCTTGTTTTGCAAACAAACAATCAAGCCTCTCGCTTTTCCACGCTCTAGATTAAGCGGCCCATTCCTTAGATTGCAATAACCAAGAGGAAACTTCTATCCAACTAATAAGATAAGACATAGTGCAACAAAAGTCGCAAAAATTGGCGCGATAAATATTTAAATATTATTCAAACTGTTCTTGTACAAATCAAGCAACGTTAAAACATGCTAAGTATTAATGAACGTCTCGGTAGCACAGTTGGTACTGTAATTCAATTATTATGTTTGGGTTGTTGTTTGCCTTTCCCACGAGTGCCCTACACGCCGATTCGACTTATTTACATGGCGTAAAAACCAACGAACACAATTCAGCTCTTTCGTCAAAGACAGTTACCGCATTTGTAGCTTGTTCGCATATGTTCACATCATGTACAACATTACTGACATTAATTACATATGTACCGCTCTGATACTCCAAACAAACTGACTGCTAGCTCAAACGAACAACAATAATTAACAAACATCATTATGACGTCATATACACGGTATTTTACACATTCCATTAAGTGTTTTAAGTTTATTACGTCACAGTAAGGGTTCCAATACTCACAAAACATGGAAAGTAAATTAACAATTTAAATTTGGGTTGGTGCTGTTGTTTTTACCAACTGTCCGCTTCAATTGAAATACCTTTGCGATATTAATCTCAACGTTATAAGATAACCACTCATTGAAGCGTTTAAAAGTTGGTTTTTCAGTCGCTTTCATGTTAATATTCCGATAACAATCGGCATTATTAGATGGTTAATTCGCGAATATGAAAGCTCTGAATGTTGCTCTTGTAGATAGCACTCAAACTTACTTTCTTTAAAATTCATGCACCAGTAATTTTTAAACGACGTCTTCAAATTGACAATGTTATTCTAAAATTATTAACAGTTTTAATCGTACCCCCTGTATTGTTATTAAACAGTCGCTCTTATGACGTCAATAATGTGCCTATGGCTACTAATTGAAAAGTGTTTTGAAGGAATTTCTGTTTTAACCAGGGTTGCCATTTGGCCTTTTTCACGGCCAAATATCAGAAATTTGGCCGTACCAAAATCGTCCTGGACGCAAAAAAAATAGTTTGGCCGTGCGGAAAAATCTGGCCGAATTTGGCCGTATAAGCATATTGTCAAGTTTTTGGCCGAAGCGTCATATTATTTTTACGCTACAGTAGAAAAAAGGCAAAAAGAGAGACAGAAAATGGAAATAAATTAATATCAACTGTCTCATTCACGAATCACAAAGCTGATTATGACGTTTTAAAATAAAATAATAACGGTATGCATTCCAATATAGCAGTTGAACGGGTTTAACAAATCTGAAGGGAATTAAAATTATACAATTTTTCACCAAATAAAGAGTTAAATAGCCCAATTGGCTAAATTAAATAGTTTATTTTGCACTTGATACAAATTGGCCGAATTTTGGCCGTAAAGCAAAAACAGTTTGGCCGTAAAGCGTACTTTGCGTCTGGCAACCCTGGTTTTAACAGCTTCACTGCGTTGAAAGTAGGATCGGCGTTTATCCAAGGTAGTATTACTGCCACAAAACAGACAATACATATGCATACAACCTAACAATACATATGTTCAAGAGACATACGTAATAAGATTTTATCGTTAACTTCGTCCAAAAGTTAATGTAACGATAGGTTAGTCGTTACGAGCAAAAACTTGATGTTACTGTTTATGGGTTCTTGTAAACGCCAAGAAAATAATAATTAGAGGTGTAAACGTCACACGCGTGTTCAGGTAGCGGAGGGTGCCTTTACTCCCCTTTACCTTGTCGCTGCAGCGACTTGCAACTAAGAAGAATCGGAATTTTCGTGAAACTGACAGTAAATCAAGACGAAAATTGGCGATTTCCTGCCCCGCCATTGTTGCTACCGTGTCTAGCAATCAGCTACAGCGTAATCAGTCTCAGTTACTAAATAAACGCAATTAAGGAAGTAGCGAAAATGGCGCCAATAGCGGTTTCGGAAAACTCTAATTGTTGCAACACAATGTTTAAACGTCAAACAATTAACATCAACTGAAGCCCAAAGAAACTGTATAAGCGAGCCACACTGGATTCGAACCCGTAAACTTGATCAATTGGTTGCGGGTCATCTTTCACTTAGCGCTTAATCTGTGAGTAAATGACGTACTTAGCAAGTTGGCGCGCTTAAAGGGTTAGTCTATTGAGTAGAATTAACTGTCTAACCAGTTTCAGTCGTTCAACCTTTGACCTGCTGACAGATGTTATGCTACTGAAAGTTCAAAGGTCCCGTTTTCTTCTAGGTTTTGCGGTAGGGTAATGAAATTAGACCCTTTGTCGGTGTAATATTACTCCGAAACAACATATGCTAGAATAGGTTTATTTAATCCAAACCATAAATCGAATTGGGAAATCGGCTGCTTTTACCAGTAAGCGATCCTAAACCGACTTAATACTTAATATCCCCAATAAACGGTTAGAAAACTTGCAAAGCAAATTTGGCTCTGTCAATTTTACCCCCCCCCCTCCTTTCCAACATCGCCAGTGGATGGAAAGACCCATGCAAAATGACTAAAGCAATTAAACAACTAGTTCCGGGTTCATTTAAGTTTTGTTCGGTGATCTTCTCCCTCTTCCAACAACGTGTTTTGCCGCAGTCCAGTATCGGTTTCTACAAAATTGCGCTGAATAATGCCCCGCTCGAGCCATTGTTTTTATTGTGTGAATATGAAACTACGAGATAACGTTGTCGAAAAGTTGCCTTCAGAGCAAACTTCGTTGGAGCCGAATTTTTGGTATGCCAATTGCTACGACCGAATTCACATGCAATGGTCTCGATTGTTTTACCTTGGTCACGTGGTGTTTTGACCTTTTCCAGGTTTATGGTGTTACCTGTTATATTGGGATACTTCTGTTAACCCCCGTGGTAGGGTTACAAATGTGGTTATAAATTAATAAAGGTACTCATCAGATAATCTCATATTAGTAGTCGAGTTAGCGAAACTATTGTAGTGTGATGTATGTTATGTTGGATAAATTAGTGTATAGTTTTGTTTACAACACAATAAAATGTCATTTAATTGGGTCTAAACGACTATATGTCGCCTGGTTGCCGGTTTTCTGACTAAAATGTTTATCAAATCCCAGCACTTACTGAGAAAACAAATTGATGTATCATTTTTTATCGGTCAGTGTGTTATAGAATTTAGCCATGTTATCTTTAAAACTCGTGCCGACTGTAATGTTTGTCTTTTAAATTTTTACCGGTTTAGGGTTTAAACAAATAATAAACTCGTCCCTTATACCGTTTTTTTTATATATATAGATGATATACGTATCGGTCGCGTTCACCAGCATACTACTCAGTATTGTTGTAATATTCCTAAAAAGAATTGCATGCAAATCAAAAAACTCCTTAAAATACAGTTGGATGCGCAGCGTTTGTAAAGTTCCAAATACAAACATGATTGGCAAGTCGCTAGTTTCGAACACAGAACCTTCTGACTGGCTTCCTGACGACGAAAGAAAAATGCATCTCCCACGACAACTGTGGAAATCTTACCGTGGGTGGCAATGGATTTCCCACAAGCATAAGAAACTCAAGAATAAACTTGTTGATACTGTGACTGAAATCGTAACCGTGGCTTCTGAAACAGCGGTCAAGAGGTTAAGTTTAGGGTCAGCTGACCACTCTTTGATGTCCAAGAAATCGAATAGCGACCTTTGTTCCATTGTTGTTAAAAGCGAACAGGCCGAAAGGCTATTCCAATGTTAGGTCTATATTGGGAGATTTTTACCAGAACATATGGCTAAATTTACATTGTAAATAGACCAGAATTCATAATCAACCCAACTGCTGGAGCTTTTATAAAAATATATCTTTTTATCATGTGGCTCTTCTGTGCAGATGGGGCTCTTGTCCAGGTGGTATATTTGGCAACAGAGCAGTTGTAGATACATGAAAGCCAGTTAAATACCCACCGATCATGTTTCCTGGTTCCCAATGTTTTTGTTTCACTTCGAACAATTTCGCAAGGGCGCGCTTCCTGTCTGCAACGGTTCGCTGTGAATCACACACGGGTCGTTTGTCGGGCTTGTTTCGTCACACGGGCCTTTCGCAAACGTCACAAAAAGAGATGTATGCACATAAACGCTAAGGGAATTTGAAATAAAAAGAGATAGGGCCGGGGTGCAGCATCAGAGCATTACAAAGGCACAAGTGCTAGCCAGCAATTACATATCTGCTTACAAGACACTTCTTGTCGCGTGTTTGACTCTACAAAGGAGTTTACAAGTACCCGTGGGTTAACTAAACACTTGGGGTCTGCCCCTGGGGTCGCAGGCGGGGTAGGGTTACCCACAAACGCCAAAAAGTCCAACACAACAAGTGCCTTAGTTAATGGGAATTCCAAATGAATATTTTAAACTATTTTTATCGCTTTAAATTCCTGTAGATGTTTGTAGCTCAAAGTGTATTGGTAAACCACAGGGTGCGCCCCCTAAAACGGGTCAAATCGGTTGGAGTGATGGGTTTCGATTTAATTTTAGGGATTTCCACGGGTCTTCGGGAATATGGCGCAAATAAACAGGTGGGGTGCTTATTACGGCAGATTTGTGCGAAACATTTCGGGGTATATGGTGGCTCAGATAAACAGGTGACAATACCAGTATCGCCCCTAAAATATTAAAATTAAAATTCTTGTAGAGTTTAACCAGAAAAGTGTCAATGGTTTTACATTACGTCATTTTTAGATCGCGCTTTCGCGGTGTCACATTCATTGTTAAGTGAATGATATTTATTACGTAACAATTAAACGCTGGTAACTAACTGGGTTACTCGAGACTTTGAATTGAACCCGTTCTTCGTGGGAAATGTACTGAACAATCAAATCCAATTCGAGAAAAAATTCGCAAAATTCGAATCGCAATTTTACAGAGAAATCGAAGGAAATAATTAAGTGTCAAATTATACGATTTCCATGCGAATATGGTCCCGGAGAGGAGGGAAATAAAACGATCCAAGTTTCGATTGACGCGCTGGGAAGTTTCGTTCTTGTCTAGTCATGAGGATTTATCGCATAATCAACCGTGACGTCATAATGATATGCATGTTATATTTCATCACAATGCCGTCTGTTACGTTTATTGAAAAAGGAGTTTTTTTGTTAACACTGTCGTCTGTTCAACATGTCGTCTGCTGTGGCTATCTTGGTGGGTATAGGGGAGCGCTTATCAAGGTCGGTTTGTATTTAAATATTTAATAGTCTAATGTTTTAAAATTTGACAGAAACGCAAATGGCGCGGAAACGCAGGTAGCACTTTGTATCTTACCGAAATCCGAAAACGAACAATTCTTCCCGAATTTTAAACAATTATTCAATGTATTGAATAAGCCGAAGAGTCAACATTAGACAAAGCTCTTGATGATTTATCAGAAGTCGCGTTCAAAGTTCAAACAATTCACACCTGTTTGTAGATTATAGGGACGGTGTAAATCGGCTCCTACAACTGGGTTGCTGTGATCAATAACCTGCGAGCAAACAGCGGGAAGTCGAGCTACCATTCCCCGGGTATCAAAACAAAAGCCCCGATGTATTGGTTTAATCCCACGCTAGGTTTTGGGGCAGTTCTTCCAACGCTAGCGACACGGCAGACGGTAATTAATAACTCTAAGAGTAAACGACACCTTTGAAACATAACCGCCGGGATTAGGGGCTTTGTTCCCGGGGGATTTAGCACACAGGAGCCGAACAACGAATAGTATTTACTAATGGAGCATAATACATTGTAAGGATGGCCGGACAATAAAACGGAACAGCTGTACAATTGTGTAGTCATTGCTACGAGTAAACAGGCGTGCGAAACGCGTTTTTTAGAGAAAATTTCAGTGCAACCGTCATTACACGTGTTTCGGCGCCTATATTGATATACACATCGACAATGTCAGTTCAAATTATTTTTCCGGATAACAACAACAAATGTGAATCCGGTTGTCCATGCTTGGTCGACTGTTTGAAAAAGAGTCAGAATTTAAGCAACCAATTACATGAATATTTAGGGTGGGAAACAAAAGTGACTTTCATTTTGACACTGACTTTCATTTTTTTTGCCCCGACTAACGTACAAGAAAATTTTCGATATTTACTTTCCTTTCTTCTTTGATGGGTAGAGCATTGAACCCAGGATGATTGGATCGTATGCTACACCGGTTTTTATATTCTTTATAAATGTCGTTTTAAACAACAATAAAATTAAAAAATATTTTCTTTCTTGTTGTTTTGTCTTAAAATTAGTTTTGGTGATTTCAATACCAAAACGTTCTTTGTTAGCCTGAAATAGTTTCAAAACTTATGCCATTAAAAAAGCATTACTAAACGGTTGTATGGCCGACCGAATCATGAACCAGATAATACAGTATATAAAGAAACGACTTAGCGACAAGCCAATCGTGGGTGTGAAACTAAGCCTGGTGGAAAATATGGGTTTTTATTTGTCTCCCATGATTGGTCTCGGATGGGTTTTAATTGTATCCCAGTGGGGGAAAGATGTCATGCAAGAAGGTCTATAGCAAATCACTTGGTGATCTGCGCACAACTGCGTACCCACTAGCTAGTATTGGAGTGTTTTGCAGCGTGTTGTATGCATCGTAAAGAAATTCGTTAATTTCGTTTCATCCGATTTACTAGAACGTATAAGGAGCGTTAAAACGGACTTTATCACGTGCGTCGAGGGCCGGTCCGGTGACTCGTATACCCAGTATACTTTGATGGAATAAATAGCCGAATACGGAAAGTAACTATCGACCTAACACCTCTGACGTTGTTGAAGCGTGATGTCATCCAAGCATGACGTCATTCAACCGTTACGTATGTTGCGCGCAAAAACACGAGTTAAAACACGTAGGTATGACGCGGCCTGTCAGCGGCTCCATTGAAAGCGCAAGGCGAGGGGGTCGCGGCTTACGGCGGGGACTAAAAATATGAGCGAAAATCATCGAATACTTTTCATCGCCGCCGCTAAAATTGGGGCGAAATATTAAACAAGCAACGTCGGACATGGGGCCCCAGTCATTGCGGCCGGCGTTGACAACTTCGCATTTTTCCGACGCGCTAATGGAGCGGAACGCCCTTGTATTTTGTGTCTATGTTTAGGAAACGTAATTCGTGTTTTGGAAAACAACGTTTCGCGGGAAGGCCGTGAAAATCGCGGAAAATTAAAATTCCGCCACCAATTTCGAGCTCTTAACACAATTTAAAGAAGGAATCGCTGTTTTACTGTTTGGTGACAAACACCGTAATGACGTAACAATCAACAAATCACTCTAGCATTATTTATTTGTTTTCGCGCGAGTTACGAACCAAATTATTGGTGCCTATTGTCGGGACGGGGTAAAAATAGACCCCCCACAACGAAAGGGAGTTCCCGAAACATCGTGGGGCTAAAACTGTTTAAAAATATTATCCTAAGCGATCTTCCATTGATGAAATAACGGTCGTTATGATGTAACAATGACTCTGGCTTTTGGAATAACCGACATTATTCCTACACATCTCCATGACAATGCCATTGTTCCGTCACAATTTAAGAACCGAAAAAGTCAATCAACAGCTCGCGAAATATGGAGCGCAGATGAAAAGATGTTCTTCTATTGTTCCGTCATAGGGTTCTTACACATGTCAGGTCGCTATTGCCCGAGAAACACGAGTCGCATTACAGCGATGATAGTTCCATCAAGTCTCCGATTTTATAATTCAAATAAACTGACATGGCGCTTTTGTGACGTCACAATGCTGCCGGTTAGCCGCTTTTTTAAATCATGAAGGTGACGTCACAATGGCACCAGTTCCACGACAAACGGACTAACATGTTGTTTTAGCCCGGCTTGTCGGTTTTAATCGCTGATTCGATTTTTATTAAAGTTTTACGAGATTCAATTAGTTAGCAGAGGGGGCCGCGCCAACGAAAATATTTTTCTTTTAAGATTATTGCTTGTACGCCCTACAAGACGGTGTGCGAATTAATAAATTCGCCGTTTCGCGTCAATTCAAGAAAAAAATTAAAAATTTGCAATTTTGATAAAGACGAAAGGGCTGCGCGGTAGCCCCGACAATGGCGACTCGTCTGCGCCGGACCGACGCGCTTCAAATCCGGCGGAACAAAACAAACAAGCCGAAGTTGGAAAGTCGACTGCTTGTTTTGAAATACCTTAAGATTTAGGCATCACATCTGCAAATTGTGTTTTCCGATTATTTTACGTTCATTTCTGATCGGGACCACCGGAAATCCGCGTTTCCGCAATAAAATTAAATCCAGATATTTTCATCCGCCTTCTAAAATTATTAGGTACGGGCTTAAGTATTTAATACAAACATTGGAATTTTTAAAAGCTGTTTTAACATTTGAAATAAAGCAAAACTTGAACAAAAGCCTCATTTTGGAAGGCGAAATTATTTTGTTAACAAAACGCTGCTGGCTCTTTAGCAACGTCTAGCGGTGGAAGATAAAAGCTATAAAATTCCAAACAAACAGAGAATCTACGAATCTTTATTTAAACTATAAATGGCAAAACTTGAATTGATAAATAAACAAACTTTTATCTTTAGTTCGACAACTAAACCGTCAGATCAAAAATTAAACCACCCGAAATCGCGCCACGATAGTACAAAACACGACACCGACGCTTAAGAGAGCGCAATAACTACAATCGCTTTTAAAGAATCAACTTTTCGACAATCAGCGACCCCACGCTTAGATATATAATTGTGACGATATAATAGCATCTGCACCGAGATCATAGAACTATGACGTAATAATAGGGTGCTCTGAAATGTACAGAGCGCACCTGCAATTGCCGCGTCACAATGATGTTTATTCGGAGTTTAAACCACACTGCTGGTACAGGTAAACCTTGGTATGCGCGCCACCTGTATCAATACAGTATACCCTAGACAAAGCAAAAGTAATAAGACCACCTGTCTATATGCATCTCCAAATTTCTTTGTGACGACATAGTTATGACGCCCTCCCTAACAATGTTACCCGGCGGTGAGATCAAATGAGCTATTGTGACATCATAATTCTCAACACGCGCGGAATACTTTGCAATTGTGACGTAATGGATTGTCTTTTCCTATCATAACACTCATCGAGACACCAATCACGGGGAAAATAAAAGCTGCACGATGTAGCGGCGTAATAACGTCGTTCTAAGTTGTATTGGCCAATTGCTATCTGAAAGATCATTTTTACCGCTCTAAGGTTTGAATTCATAATGGGCTCGTCCGTAAGACCCTTTTTATATAGTTGGCATTTTGGTATATATTTATATTTAGGTATATATATGTATTGGTTGTGTTAACCATTCGGCCACACGAATCAGTTGGATCATCTATATTGAAAGAAATGTTGTCCGCACTGTATCACTTATCCTTCTACTAGACTGCGGACACGAGGTATCCTAATAAATGAATAATTTTACTTGTGTTGTTATGTCGATTCAGTATACAGCAGGGATACCTGGATATACGCGACATTTGGCTATATTCAAGTGTCCATTTGACTAGTAACGCCCTCTAATCGATCAAAGGTAAACGTCAAAAAGTTTTCAGAAAAATCCGGTGGCGCCTATACACAGGCGACTAAAAACGCGTTTTACAAACATTCTACCATTATTGTGACATAATAAACACAATTTCGAAGATTAAAGCGCTTGAATTTGGACAAATATTGTCATTCTATTTGCGCGAATAATGGGCATTGTCTTGTACGAGAACTACTGATTATACAAACAGCAGCGGGCTTACTGGTTTCATGATCTAACAATCAAAATTATGTTTACTTTATGGTGATACAACGGTTGAATTGTTATGATTTCTATTGTTAATAGACGATTTCTATGGATAAAGACCAGACACGGACATTGATCAAATAACACGACAATACTTTTTATATTATTTCCATGTTCGAATCGCGTTTAGCGGCTTCTACGCGTTGCTAGGCGACCAAACAACACAAAATGCCGCGATCAAATAAAACCAAACAAACGAGTTAATGGAAAATTATGTAATTTCAGTTTTTACCAGTACTAGCTTCAAAAGCACGGATACTGGATAAACTTCAATTCTGTAAGTTGTCTACATATAGATTGGGACCACCCGGCCCAGCATGAATGATCAGGTAACACAATTATTGTAGTAATATTGGCGAGTTTATGATCAGGGGTGACCTGGCTGGTGTAAAAAGTATGTTTTTTATCCCAGGTTTTTGTTCATGCGGGGCTTGGACGTGAAAACGATAATAAAATCGGGTAAACATCGCCATCTAGCGAGCGTTTTTAAAAACTTTCTTTAACAACATTGCGGAAAATATTTTCAAACATTTTCCTCTAATTGGATAGAAATAATAAAACACGACACAGAAATAACATTTCGACGTTTAAACCCGTCAGCATAATGTTTTGATACGGCTGGGTCCGTAGATGCGTTGTTTGGGGGTGTGTGGAACTCGCCCGCTATTTTGGGGCGGAAGCACTTAGTGTAAATCGTCGCGCTGCCGTCTGTTTTGTGAATGTGAAGTCACAATAGCTGATAAACAGTATTCGAGTCAAGAGAGGCGTGAAGCAGACGACCTGTCAATCAAATTTGGAAATTTAATATTTCTATGTTTTTGTCACAGGTAATTGAATAGACACGAACACTTAGTCACATGGTTTATTATCCGCAAATAATGGGTGGAGTAATCACGCAAAAAAACAGAAATTGGCATCATTTTTGAAAGAGAAGTTTTGAAAAGAACTGCTATATATTTTGATGCCATAATTTCTCAGTCAGTGTGCAGTTTGGGTACCACACAATTTACGCTGAACAGTTATTACGTATATATCGGATAATCTTGTGCTTATATCAGCAGAATTCGACGATGCTTTGTCTTTAATTACTTTTTTGAGCACCCGAAAGCGATGCACCCCAAAAGCGCGGTTCAATACTATCAGACAATCGTTTTAAGGGTTTCCGTATTCGTACGCCGATAATGCTACCAGTAAATTTCATCTAAATCGCTCGGTTTGTTTTGACAAGCCAAACACCTTGTGGCCGCTGCTTAAAACCTGCGCCAATCGCGGATCGGGCAAAATAAACAAACCTCCTGGCACCTGGTGATAGCTACAGTTTCTTCTGCTGAGGGGGAATATCCAACCAGCCGTAACCTTCATTCCTGTGAAGACTGGAGATTTTCGATAACCACTTGTGTCTTAACAATAGGAAACGCGAATTCTTGTTGATTCAGGGGAATTGAAAGACTTTCGCGAATTAAGAACAAGTGGAGGAGCCCCTTAAAGCGCTGAAGTCCTCGAAAACACGACTGGAAATATTCCGCGGTTTTCGGGGATAATTTGTGGAGCATCGGGGGTTACACGTAACAACGGCCATTCTGTCGCCACATTCCCGAGCCAGTGCCCCGATCCTTGACCTACAGATGAACTCAACCGTGACGAAATCGTGACTTCACACCAAAGGGAGCGATTAAAGGGGCGGAACGAGGGGAGGAAATAATCTTGATCTTTATGTCAAGTTGAAAGACAGACCGTGCGTTCGGTGACAAATTAGAATTCATCGTATAGTGTCTCTTTATATGCGCCAATACACTTTTGGTGGTGTCCTTTTATAAGCGTTAGGTCTCTATATACGCGCCAGTACGCTTTGGAAGTGTCTCTTTATACGTGACAGTATACTTTTGGTAGAGTTTTAAAATCTAGTTCAAATGAAACTATACCTTCCGCGAATCTCTTATAAGGGAGAATCGCAGGGGCAGCGGATTTCAAGAAGAATTTGAATAACATTCCCACGTAAGTTCGCTGAGGTTTATCTTCCCGAAATAACAATGCCGATTAGGCAGTATTAATGCACGAATAGTGACGTAACAAACACCACGAATGTTTGGTAAACGGATCGCGGTTGTGAACACGCCCGATCTTCTAATTGGCGGTCGGAAGTCGCGAGTGTTCGTGGAATAGTTTGAGAATATAATCTACAATCAGGCCTCTGTTGTCCTTGAAAAATGCACAATGTCCAGATCTCAACTTAAAAGGCGCAGGTTTTGGACAAAACGCCGTTTGATGCGAAATAACGCGTGTACGGCGCTTGAAAGTATACTTATAGGATCAGAGTGAATTTTAGTGCATGCAAACATGAAAGCGAGACTCGCGGTTATTAAGTGACCTCGAAAAATAAGTTTTTTTGTCGTTTTGGGTGTTTGCGCTCGCGCTTTCTTTCTCAGTTGAGATTGTGAATCTTGGGTCTCAGCCGAATGTTATGACGCGATTTGTCGCGGTTTCGCGGGTTGTTTACATGGTGCTAATCTCGTACTGGGCGTCGCCAGGCTCCGTATCTCTTGCGCCATCTTGCGGTTGATAAAATCGGCACGAATCGCGTCGCACTCTTGTTGCGGGCGGCAATGGAAACATCGTGAAAACAACGAGAGATTTTTATCAAGTATTCTGCTGGAAGTTCAAAAAGTTCACCGTCATGCTGAAATATCACTTTCATGGCGTTTTAGGTCGGGCCTAATAGCAGAATGGGGGAATAGAAGGGTTAATGTTGGATTTTTATATAATTCTTTGCAAGAAGTGTGAATAGACAGGCATATGACGTTTAAATGACGTACTTTGAATGTTACCTGATACCGACTTTACATACTCTTTTTTAAGTAGGTGGTCGCCATAAGGACCGTGAAATTACAAAATCGCAAATTTGTGAAACGACAGTTTTTTTAAAAGGAAATAACAACATTTTTTCACAACTGCAGTAGTCGTAACAAATAAATCGCGAAAAACGCGTTTGGCTTCGATCGGCCGATTGTTTTGATAGGTAATAGTTCGTTTGTTATCAGCTGCCTTCATCGGCAAATCGTCTATGTAATCGCTGTCTGTTTGACCTTGGGAAATTGAGCGTGAGTCGGCGGCTTATCGCTGCACCGATCACCGCAGATTAATCTGGGATTGCCGAACATGCTCATTATAGTAATAGCCCTATTCTGCTAATCTGCTGTCGGGGCGTAGTCTTAAACAACCCGCTGCCACAATTACCAGGAAATCGTGACCGTCACTTCGTGGAAAACACATCTTTCAAATATTTCAAGTTAAAAACAATTCCGACTTTTTAGGAATTGTTCGTTCGCCTTTTTTGGTGACGCTAAGCGTGATTGATGGGAATTCACAAGTTAACATTTTTGCGAAGAGTCTTATTTTCTCGCATCTTTGATTTAAAATTAATATCTTGGAATTTTTTACGGACAAGTAAGTTTTGTCCGAGTAATGTTTCCATAAACAAAACACGACAAGGGTTCAGTTTAACTTTGTTCTCTGAAATGATTTTCCTACACATCATGGCCCTACATTTTCAGGGTTTCTTGGAATTCTTTGAATGGTTTTCAAATGGACTTTCGTTTTTGTTTTGAGCAAAATTATCAAAGAGCAACGAACGAAAACAAAATTTTACAACATTTTTTTTTCATGAACATTAACATCTTAGATCTCAGAAACGTTTGAGTCAAATTTGACTTTAATTTGTTGTTTTTAAATTTAGTCGGTTTTATAACTCTGTATCGTTAAGCGGACGAATACATAAACATCAATCAAAGGTTTGTGAATAAATCTATCTGGGAGTGGCATCGGGAAAACTGTACGGAACACTTTTGTTCCAGCATAAAAGCGAGGTTCGTAGGTTACGTCACATACCTTTACCAACTAGCGTCGCAACCGCGTAATTTGCTTACATTAAAACACCTGTTTTCGTGGATTACATCCGGATTTTCGAGTTTCATTAAAATTCAACAACTTAATACGGATGAGCTCTCGGTCGGGCGTACAGACAACAACACGCTCGACCGGGTCACTAGCGATTCTCGAACGCTTAAGCTGAGCTTATCCGAGGATTAAGCGCTTTGCACTTTAGCCTTTTTTAAGCCCCGCCCTGAAAGTCTTACCTCCACAACTGCGCCAGGTTGTTTGAAGTACCTATGCCAATAAATCATGCTATTTGAACTGTTTTCTTATTTTTACTGGTCCAAGTTTCGAACCCATTTTATCCTCGCCGCTAAGATCATTTTCGCTTCTTATTCAGAAATCGGTATACGAATCGGTCGTGTTATCAATTCCTCCGAACGACCGTTCATTTGAACTAGTTTCGTACTGCGTTACTCTCCGCTTCATGCAAGTTTTATATTATGCAATCTGTTGCAGTCCCCATTCTCCCGACTACCGCACTATAAGGCCAAAATCTTCGGGGAGAAATATAATTAAAACGGGCGGTTTTCGATCACCGCGACAATTGCTTTAATCAGTAAACAGTGTTGCAATTTTGCCGGGCTAATTGAGAACCAGTAATCACTGGCTTCATTACCCAACAAGCTAGCTATTGAACAACACCTGGTTAAAAGTTAATAACGTCGTTTAGATGACAACCGCCCAGGTAACAATATATTTGCGGAAACAAGTTTTTACTGCTATATATTATTTAAATAAAAACTACTGTATGGATATCTAGATATGAATATATTGTGTGATATGTGTCGTCGACGTTAAAACTGTCCGTAAGATTTTAGTATATTTGGTCTTTACATAACCACCTATATGGGTGCAGTGTTATTGGGTTCTTGTTTTACAACTCTCCGTGTAGTAGTTCTGAAACTATTAGTTCAAGTTCTGTCGAAATTTGATAAAGCCTTGTTTTATTTTTATCATTATGATAGTCCGCTGGAGTAATTTTTATCATTGTGGTAGGGCGCTGGAGTATTGGGCCTTTTATGGCCTAAATTCCTGATCCTGGTGGCTACCGTGGACCCGCCCATACCAATGTAATGTAATTGTGGTAGTCCAGATCCAAAGAGTTTTATTTCAAGTTCTGTAATATAATTGATGTCAGGATTGCAACAGCAACATCGTTAAAATGTGCTCTAAATATATATTTTTTTTAAATTTTTTTTTAATTTTTTTTTACCGAGCCAAGTTTCGAACCAATGATGGGCTCGCACCATGACCGTTTTTTTGTATAAGAGTAGGTAAATGTATCGGTCGCGTTAACCATTAGGCCGTACAACTCTAAATAATTGCGGTAAGTGTGTGGCTTTTAAATGGCGTTAAGCATCTCCTAGCTAATGTCAAATTCAATTGTGTAAACGTATTAGCGGAATGGAGAGCGATCTTGTTAAAAATATGCAAAACGGTTCAGTTGCAGCATTCACTTTACATTAAGCAAATTACCTGCAAACGTTTCTGATTTTTTCGTTTAATTTTAGAAAAAATGCCATTATTGTTTAGTGTATTTTGGTGTACTTTTTTAATTAAGGATGAAAAGAGTATAGGGAATAATGTATTTTATATTAAAGCTGTTTTTTTCTGGTTAAAATATTCAGTTATTGAAGATTTTTTATGAGTTTCCTAATCAGTTATTAAAAAGAATATTAACTATTATTGCTGCTACTGGTTTGTGTAAAAATACAAAAAACATCTGTCACACATTCCGCTGTTCAAAAATACGAACTACCACATTGCATTGTTCAGTAATTGCTATTTTCGTGGTTTTAGAATATAATCATGTATGTTGTTAATATCAAGAAAAGGCACCAAGTTGGTTGCAATTTGCCGTATGTCAAATTCTAGTTTCGAACCCAAAATAAACTCTCCATTAAGAACGTGAGAAATTGGTAAAAGTCGGTCGTGTGAATCTTTCGGTCACACAACGGTTCGCAATAATGAAACAAAAACACTAAGCGAATATTAAAGCAAATTTTGATTGGTTCAGTTGTTTAGTTACAAATATTTGAAACAAAGGTTTTCAGTAAATGTTATATACCCAATAATTTAGCGTAAGTGTTGGGTAGAAACTGGCTACTGGCTATAGTCTTTTACACTCTTCGGTAAGGCACGCATTTGAGGTCGCCTGAACCCAGTGGATTAATTCTTTAAACTAAAACAATAAAACGGTTTAATCATAAACAACACACTACACAGTAGTAATCTGATGGTGGGCATTCAAAAATCTTAATCTGACGATTTCCCGTGTGATAACGCCCCTGCATGTTCCCATCCACGGAGATAAACATGGAAATCCTAAACACCCCATTTCGGTTTGACAGCAGAATTTCGGGAATGCTATTAAGCCCTTTGTTACATAACGTAGGAGAATGTATCTTGTTTTTATTAAAAGTTATCGCAGACTGTATAATCAAGGACATGACCTAAAGCATGCTAGGGTTGGGGTTCAGCAAACCGGACGAAGGTCGCAAGCAATCTTAAGTGACGGCTTGTTTACAGGATTTAGATAGAAGTGGTGATAAGTTTGTGACGTCATAAGAGACTTTGTGAGAAAACAAGTGCCACGCGCCGCGGCTGTGTCACGGTTCAATTATTTTTAAGATCACGGCGCGTGTTTATTATGATATCGAATTTATGTTTTTCTTGCAAAAAAAGTTTGAAAACCATTTAAAAACTTGGCTTATATAATATTTGTATTAAGGCAACATGTTAAACGCCCCTGCAAATGACGTAACTATATTCAAGCATGACGTCACTAAATTTAGGAAAACCATTAATCGTGATGTTCCCAAACAAAAATTGTGTTGTAAATGGCTATATCTGCTGTCTAAAATATAATGATTATTTGCCCGCGCGCTGAACGTTAAATTACGGTTGGCCTTATTCAAATAGAAAAAAATAATTATTCAACTTTTCTTAGATGCTCCTTCATGAGGTGTAAAAGTGTACATACTTGTAAAAAAAGCGTTCTTTAGAAAGCAGCCTTGGATTTTATAAAGTCACGAAGAACAACCGCGCGAAAACATTTCGAAAATCCAGCGAAACCACAGTTTAACGCTAAAATATTACCAAGTAGACGGTTGGTCCCTAGACAAGCCTTTATGACATCAACAAGAGATATGACATGTTGGTGGCTGGTACCAGTTAACACCGGCCCGATCGGGTTAGAGATAAGTTCATCACTGTGTTTAGGCTTTTGTCCTATCTGCATGTTAGATCAATGTCGAACGGTACGACAAATCGATAAAGAAGTCGACAGTACAGACTGTTTACAAGACTAAATTTGTTGGCGGTAATTTATATGGTGCTTAAAATAAACCCAGTTCTGTTTTTGCCGAAAACGCTTTTTGCCGATAAATCATCATTAGGGATTGAACTCGGATTGAATCGTGTTCGTTTCCATCTTGATCTACGCGCACGCGAGGGAAAGATTTGAGTCTATAATGTGTTTTTAACGATTTTAATGCGAATTATATCATTATCATTTAACTAAAAGCAAATGGTAAATGATTTTTAAAAATTTCACGGAAAAAATCTCACTTTTATATCAGTAGTAGTTAGAAAGTTTAATAATTAAATTAAAAGCAACTTTAAAATTTAGAAAGTGTCACCTTATTTATAGACAACGTGTCACCGCCACAGGTTGTACTGACCAGCTTTACTCTTGTTCTTGGACAAGGCACTTAACGGACATTGCCTGAACATAGCGGATAAGTGGGTCCTACCGAATTGAAGAAACGTGCATATCATACACAACACACTACAATGGCTCCGGTAACCCGACGGTGGGCACGAGGTGATCTGACGATTTCTCGTGTGTTAACCCCCTTGATTTCCCATTAACGTGGATAAACATGAATATCCCATTCTATACTAGTTTAATTTGATACACCCCGCATTAACTGTAAAAGTTTTGTTTTGAAAACGTGCACAGGAAGTTGTTAAATCCCTTCTGCTAACTGCTGGCCAACGCAATCTGCTCTTGGTGCTCAGCACAATCTGAACTGGTATCCACTTTTAACACGCAGAGGAAATGAAAGGCCGCATACTGCTTATCGCATGCGGAAACATTTGACAGCTGGTTAACCGATATCTAAACTGACATGAAACGGACACGGAATTCACCAGATATTTGAGATTTCTGTCCGGATACGATGAACAAACACACCGGTAAGAGGGTCAAAAACAAATTATGACTGTGTCATAATAACTTGACATGTGCATTAAAATACAAAGTAAAAAACAAGATATTAGACCTCCATTTTTACCAATTTTTTAATAACCCAACGTACAATACGACACTAAGCAACTTGGCTAAGAGCTCAAAATCAATGCTTAATGATGGATTAATTTTTAAACAACATTCAAAACGGTTAGGCGAACTTTAAGGACTTAGGATATTGTAACTTGGACTAATGTTGGTTTTAAGTCAGAAAGTGTATTCTGGTCTTTGTGATTGAAATTTATTAACCCAATTATTGTAGTTTGTTTATTTGACGCTAAACAAGTACCAGCAACAAACATTCACTACAATCCAATCCTTAAACTATCTTTTCACTGTGGGTATAATGTTATCTTGATCCGACCGGTTAGCTTGGTGGGTTAGTGCGTCGCCTTTCAGCCAAATGGTTGCTGGTTCGAAAATGGTCGCTAGCTAATCGATCACCACTTCACGGGTACGACACTTTCAGCATATGTGTCAACCACGCAATGGAAATTCCGTGTTCGCCACAAAAATATATTATTCTTTTTACGTCATTAAACCTATTCGTATCTATAGCATATAGAGATTGATCATGGCTTTTGCCATTATAATACTTAGTTTTATGTGACAAGCAAGACAAATGGAAGATGATTTTACCGTCTCTAGGCCCTTAAGTGTCGAATTGTAATAGGGTGAAATGATTTTATTGAAATTACTGTATATGTAATTAATTTTGTTATATTTTGGTCTTAAGCTATTGTTACTTTAAATGGTAATTGTTCAATTGAAGTAACAAATAACAATAGCTTAAGACCCAAATATAACAAATGTTATTTTCAACGGCTAAAGGTAGAAGATTAAAAAAGAAGCATAGGTGCTTGTGTGATCGGTATATACGAGATAGACTTATTTGCACAATTTAACTCATAAAAGAACGTGTTTTAAAACCAGCCTTATTAATGTTGTTTTGTTTTACCATCGTTTTCTAGCTTTATCATTTTTTAGCTTTATAATAAGGAAAAAATAATAAAGTCACGGTTGGATATTTGACGTGATAGCAAAGACTGTGTTTGTTACGAATAAAGTCTTGCATGTTACAGCCTGCTGTTTTTCCTGTAGTTTTTACTCAAAAACAAGAAAAGTCCATTCAGGATCAATTGTGTGCGACAAATATTGATGTTCGATTAACCTTATCTTTTTAATTGTAGGGTGTGGTGGTCTTTTTATCTGATAACCTCAATGATAAACTGCGGCGTGACGTCACGTCTAATCAGCAAATGCAGCATCTACAAGTTATAAATGAAAGTGGAACTTGCTTTTGTGGAAGAATGTCTTGTTGTTTTGGACTTTGGACCAACACAGTAAAAAGTTAGACAACGAAGGCGCCACCCTGCGACAAATACTTTGTAACGGGCTACGTTTAGAACAACTAGTAGTCTCGTCACTAAGACAGTGTTTATAGGGAATTGGTATATGATTTGGTTGCATTAACCAATTGGCCACTCGAACGAATACTAATAAAATAATAATAATAAGCCCTGTCTATACTTCACTTCTTACAAAAGCGGACATCAACATAGTACGGATTCTGCCCGAAAGTGGCAGCATCTTCCACATTGCAAGTAAAGATCCAAGAGAACGAACTCGGAGTTAAACGCACCTTTTTTAATCTCTTGCAAAGTCACCAAGATACATGTATATATGTGACATGGAATTTAAAAGGCTTGTGGTGATCAAACACTTGAATTTTTTCCGACAGATTAGTCTAGTGCAGTGGTTCTCGATCTTTTTGACCCCGTGACCAACTAAGAAACGAACAGGTGCACTTTGCACGGGGAGTTAAAACAATATGCTAAATACACAATTTGGGAAAATTAAAAGTTAAATAATTTCATTAACGCTTTTTCCACATAACGAAATTACTGTTTCTTGAGCGCTCTTGCTCTTTGGAAGTTAATGAAGAACTAGCGTTACAATGGAAAAGAACAAAATTATGGACATCCCACACGTTTATAATTGTATTACACGTTTATAATTGTATTGTTGCAGGTACGAAACTGGGGATAGCTTGTGGGTTGTGTTTTTAAGCAAGGCAATTAATCGGATTGCCTAAATCCAGTGGATTAATGGGTTGTACTTAGTACATTGGACAAGTTCGCGACTGGTTTCGATTCAATCTAGCAAATGCCCGTGTGTCAACCCCCTTGGGTTTTCTCATTCATGGGAATAAACACGAATAACCTGAGAAATAACGCCATTGTACTCTGATCGGCTACCATCGATATAGTGTTCAAAGTAGTGAAAACAAATAAAACCGTGTCTTTTCTGCACAAAAATTTACATGGGACTGAAAAGAATCTTTGTTGTGATAGTAAAAGCTTGAAATGATTTTGGCGAATTGTTAAACATTTTCCCAAACACCGAACCTCCTAAAGGTTACGCAGACAGAAAACATTGAAATCTATACTTATATGAAGAATAGGGAGTACAAAAAAATATATTATAAAAAATGTAACAAAAACTTCACAGTGGATAACAACATGGCTTCACAAGCGTGTTTTGTGACCTGTTTTGCCATCAACAATAGCTTCGTCCCACGGACCGTATATATTATCTTTATGTGGCTGCATATAGTGGATTAGTATCGCTGGGAATATCAGTGTAACCGAAACGCAGCTTAAAAAGTAAAACGTCGCTGCAACCACGCTAATTCTCGCCATCGAGCAAAACACAACAATTGACACTAGCAAGTGTTAGCGCTCTCAAGTGTCCAGGACGACGGGAGGAGAGAGTCCGCCGGAGGATGGGCCAAAGTCCGAAGAGCTGCAAGGCCAGTACTACGGTCGTGAACGTCTGCAGCGTATTTTCGAGTCGCGAAGCGAGGCAAACGGCCATGAAAACAGAAGCGTTAAACGCAACCGACCGCGATAACAGAAGATTTTCCGAACCGTAGTCGTTAAATACAAGATGCCCGATCGTCATAAATAGCGTCATCGCGTATAACGTGTCGCTGCTTATTGTGTGCGTCAACGTACGTAATACAGGTGACAGAAAACGGGTGAAGCACAATAACATTGTCCCGGTTTTTACGTCGTAAGCAACCTGTCGGATTGACTGTGATGTCATAACCGAGTTCGTGACGTAACCAGCTATTGAAACAAATAGAGAAGTCGTCAGTATTATTTTGGGGGATGCACCTTCTGATATAAACCACCAAAGTAAAAAGAAGACGGCCACCGCTGTAAACTTTTGGGTCAAAACAACTGAAGATTTTACAAGAGAAAGGAAGTCATACTCCCGACAAAATCGATTTTTCTCCATCTCACTTAAGAAAGATTCATCGACATAATTGTCGGGCACACCTTGGTCTTCGTACAGCACTTTCCGCCATTTTCGCTCCCCTTTTTCAACCATCATAGCTTGGAAGCCTGGTGAATGATCATTAAAACTTATTTATAGGTTAGTTTTTAAATGTAATTTAGGATAGAAAGTCCGACAGACTAGTCAAGTGTTTAAGTGTCGCCTTACAGCCGAAGGATTGCAGATATGAAACTGGTCGCTAGCTACATAGTTGTGTCCTTGGGTAAGCACTTTACGGATATTAATGGGTTCTACAAAATTATAGGAGCGTCTCAATCATACAGAACACACTGCAATAGCTCCGGTAACCCAACGGTGGGTGCGAGGTGATCTGACGTTTGCCTGTGTGTTAACTCACAAAAAAAAGCCAAATAGCTTTGTGGGTAAATGTATTCGGCTAAAAGGAAATAATAAAAAAATTGCTTATATTTTTCGCTAACCCGACTGTGAGCATAAAGTAATCTGACAATTTCTTACAATTTTACAACAACTGTTGTTGTTCCACCCACAGTATTAATCTATTTAGTCAAGCATTTGTTTTTAGTGAAGGGACCTGACCCAAAAAAATACAGGGTAAGAATAGGAAATGTTTATCCCCATTAATTGGAAAACGCAATGGAGGTTTACATTGGATAACTTGCACCCAACATCATGTAGCTATTGCAGTGGATTCAGTACAATTTAGACGTTTCTTTAATTTGGTAAAAGCCATCATGGGTTTGGGCAATGTCTGTTAAGTGCCTTGCCCAAGGACACAACCGACAAGCTAGCGACCAGTTTCAAACCTGTACCCCTTTTCGCCTGAAAAGCAATGCACTAACCCATCAAGCTAATCGATTGGAAAGGGTTGCAACTTGCTTAAGGGGCACCATAATGTTTAAATATGCAGCACACAAATTGCGCCAATGTTTCTTGTGGAGTGCTGCACCTAACTCGATATGCACAACAATTCGTTCGAAAATATTTAATGTCATCAAACCTTGAATATTAGTAGTGATAGTTGAAGGTCCAAGTTTGTGGTGATTCCGTTATCTGTCAGTAAAAGCAATTTATTGCGCAGCCTACAAGTTGTCTGCAATTGTAAATTCACAATTTAACAAAAAGGCATAATTGTGTTTTATGCCCACTTTTACTTTATCCAACTAATTTTAACTCAAGGGAAATACACATTTAAAAAATTGCAATGGTGAAGTTTCTACAAGTACCGGTACCTAATTGCATTTGAGTTAAACATGAGATCAATTCAGATAAACATCCACAAAACTATAAATTGAGACAAAAATTACAATATATCCATTAGCACAATATATAGATGCTAACCAATATTTCAAAAAAATTTAAACCAAAAACTGGCTTGAAAATTTAAACATTAATTTTTTCAATTTTATCCCTTTTAGATCATTTTCTATATACATCAAATTGGGGTTGTCCAATATCATACAAAAAACTCATTAAAAATAAAAATAGATCAGGACTTGTCAAATCTCACAAAACAAAAGTATTTTTTGCCTTATTTACCATAACACCAAGTTAATTTTAGCTCGCAATAATTTGTTACGCAGCTAATTGTTGTCATCCTATTGTCACACAAATTTTAAGATGTAAGTGACGACATAGCAATGTTACCATGCTAGTCTTTCATTACTGCAACGGGCTTATGCCTTTCAACTACTGGTCAGACTTGGGTGCACCAAATGCATCCGGCATTCTTTCTATTGTGTATTTATGTTGGGACAAATACATAATCGGGACGCCTGGAATTTTCCGAATTCTACGCTTTAGATCTCGATCGCAAGTGGCTACAATGTAACACTTATGTTGGGTGACCCGTTGTATCAAACAGTCGTCGGCGTAAGCCCCTTTGTGCATGCACGGTAACCTATCAAAACGAGGATCTTTTGCAATACGAAGTGCGACACGGAATTTCGGTCCAAGTTTTTCGAGCTCAGCCATTACACAGTCTGTGATGCATGGAATGCATTTCGCATAAAGGCAGTCCATCATTGACTGCACCAGGTCCAGTTTGTTCTTGATCGAGAAATTGATGAAGTTTGTGTCAACGAGAATATGATAAGGTGGCCCCAACTGTTCATTGTATTTGAAAAACAAAGCTGATGATTGCTGTGGTAAAAACCGTTTCACTAATTCGTCACCGGTTTTTTTCTTTTTTATTAAAGTCTTTTTATTCTTTTTGTCTGTATTTCCATGGGTAAGTCGTTTGTCTTTTAAACTTATCATCCGCTTCATTTCGGCAAATTTACGGGTTCTTTTATCTTTCCCCATTATCTTAATACACCAAAGAGTCTAGGATATAGGATATACATGTTAATTCCAGTCAATGTTAAAAAATAAAGTGTGCTACCACACGGTCAATTATTAAATTACCTCGCTATTTCGTAATTAAGCATTTTAAAAAGTTGGCGAAATATCCAAGAAAAAAAATCGCCCATGCTGTATTACTAATAAAAAAATCCGATCTCTTTGACTCTGGTTAAAGTGTTTACTGAAACACGAGCAGGGGAACTACATACACCATAGACATCTAAATTTTCTTTCAGACTGGTCACTGTAAAATAAAGCAATGTAAAATAACAGAAGCGACATTTAAAATTGCTGTGCCAAATTTGACAACACAAAAAAAAACTTGACACACTGTTGTTATTATTTACTTAAAGTCTCTATAGGTTTACATTTTTATTATCTATAATTTGATTTGTCCGGCCCGGTGGTCTAGCGGTTAAGTGCGTCGCCTTTCAATCGAAAGGTTGCAGGTGCGAAACTGGTCGCTAGCTAGTCGGTTGTGTCCTTGGGCAAGGCACTTCACGGACATTGCCTGAACCCAACGGATTAATGGGTTCTACCAAATTGAAGGAACATGTCTATCATATACAACACACTGCAATAGCTCCGGTAACCCGACGATGGGCGCGAGGTGATCTGACGATTGCCCGTGTGATAACCTCCTAGGTTTTCCCATTCACGGGGATAAACATGAATATCCTATCCTATCCTATCCTATCCTATTTACAATAAAAATATTACATTATCTTCATAAATGTAACAAATATACCTTAATGTACTATAATAGCTAAATAAACTTTTAATTTAGAAAATGGTTGAATGGATGGATGTGTCATTTGTCTCGTGTGACTAGATGTGGCAATTTACTTCAAAGTAAAAAACGAATGTGTAAAAAATAAATTAGGAGAATCGGCATTGAAATAAATTACACCAATATACTAGGAAAATCCCCAAAACAAGACACAATTATATTGCGTTATTAGATTATGTGTGGAACTACAGTAGGCGCCGCTTAATATGACCTTCTTATAGGGGTCAGACCATTTTGGTCATGATATCCAAATTGTCATAAAACCGAAGTCGTAAATTCATCGTTTAACCGAAGTAATAATAGTGTAGCGTTGACAGTAAACAAAGTACAGTAGTGTAACAGTACAAGTGACGGTAAGAATTCAGTAGGACTGTGTTGGGAAATCAGCGTCATAGCGATGTGACTGTTTTGTCACAAAGCGCCGGCACATATCACATACAGAAAACAAGCGCGTTGAAAAGGCGGAGTTATAAGAGTATGACGTAAAAATTATTAACTGTAATAAGAGTGATGGAGAAAATGGTGGTCATATTATCCGAAATTTGGTCATATTGAACGGATAATTTTAAATGAAGAAATTTCGGACCGCGTACCAAATTGGTCACGATAAGCGGCTGGTCATATTATCCGTGGTCATAATTTAGCGGGGCCTACTGTAATAGAAACCCGTAATCAGCATAAATAAATAAAAAATAACGATGTTACGACACGACAATAAACTTATCTTCATTCGTCGTTTTTAACATCTTATTCTTATATTTTTTACACCCAATTTATTCTTATGTTTTTTACACCCAATATATATGTGCGCAAGATATGTTTTGACGAACGAAAAAAAAATTACACAGCACACTTAAATAGCTCCGATAACCTGAAGGTGGGCGCAAGGTAATCTGATGATTGTTAACGCTCCATGCGTTTTCCCATTCGAGGGGATAAACATGAATGTTCAATCATACTTTTTATGTAAAAAGTTTAAATCGACAAGGTGAAAGTCTTTCAACAGAATGATTTTTTTTAGAAATTCAAAGATATACGAAGGGAAATATAATGGAGCCAAACATATATTATGACTATTTACTTTACCATAAAGTACACGCCAACTGTGGACAACTCCATTGCTATTCAATCTTGTTTTGTCGCAAGTAGTAAATCTTACGCAATTTTATAACTTCAATTTGAATATAAACTTAATAAACCGAAGCCATTTGTCCATTAGAGACTGATTCTACACATTTTTAAAACCGCGAGTCCATTGTTCGAGGATGTTTAAACAGAATATAGCATGCTGTGCTTTAGAAACTATTCTTTCTGTTCGAAGAATCAGGTTGCTTCATGTCTCTCATATCCCCACGTAGATATTTGTTCACGAGATACATCTAGACCAACCCGAAGACTTCTGTTTATTATGTTAGTAGCTTAATCACGAGACTTCTAGCCAAGAAAAGTTTAACGCATTAAATTTCAAATAGTACTCAGTGGTATATTTAATATGCAGCATAAAATAAGGAAATGTTCTTAGTGGCAGCTTTATATGCAATAATTAACTTTTTATCCCTACGTTCCTGGATAAAGCAAATTATCTTGATTTTGCATATATTCTGTAATAGAAAACAACCAACAAGCATTTTAAAATTTTATTTTTTGTGTTATAAAAATGAAATTAACAATGTTTTCAAGCGCGTTGGTTATTATCTGCAGCCAATTCATCCAAACTGAAGCCCGACGTGAGTCATGTATATATAAATATATCGCATGCTAATTTGTGCATATATATAGCACATATTGCATACGCATGCTGTTATATATATAAATATTTCGCCTAAAAATCAAGTCAATAAATTTAACGGGTAGTACTAAAACTAATGAAACAAGATTGTTATCATATACATCACATACATTTTGGGTAACCCGTCAGTGGACATGAAGTAATATGATATGTGTAATAATTTCCCTTTCGTTTTTCAAATCACGAAAATATAACAACATTATCCAATGTTAGCTATTTCATATTTATGTATTTTATAAACTGTATCTTACTTTTGCACGACAGGTTGCACAAGCTCCGTTTACTGCCCAGGGTCACAATCGTGTTGCTACTTATCATCATACTCCAGCTACAAGTACTGTTCTAATTCCTGCTACAACTGGAACAGTATAACAACTACCTTTACTTCAGCTTACACTTTGGGGTAAATTTTATCGATATAACGACCACAAATTTACAATAACAAAATAGGTGTTTATCTCGAACATATGCTTGTTTTATTTAGGGTTGGAGCAATTGTTGGGATAGTCATCGGTTGCATCGTTTTCATAAGCGCTTGCATAGCAGCATGTGTGTACGGCTGCTGCAGACCAGGTTCACAAAACCTATCAACGCCAACAACCACGTATGTGGCCAGCACCCAATTTCAAAGTAAGAATGTTTTTTCAAATTAACAATGTTTTTTTCAAAGAAAGAATGTCTTGAATTGTTGTTTTAAAGGTGGGTTGGAAAACGCAGATTTTGTCCACAAACAAACAATTTACGAAATGCGTAAGTCATTTTGTTTGCCTGTGGGAAATCGTCAAAATCTGTATAGTCCACCACCAAAATATTGATTTTATGTAAAAAGGCAATACCTGCAATTGCTATGTTGAATGCAAACATAAACTATTCAAATATTCGTCCTCAAAAACCGGCTCACAAAGCATTGAAATATTAGTCCACTGGCCTTATTAAAGAGGTACTGCCAAACATGGAAATAAGAAAATTCGTCTAATCTCTAACATACCCCAACAACGTTGAGTTTTAAACGAATGTAAAATCAACATTTAAGCTCGCAGGTGCGTACGTTTTACATTGTTCGCGGATTATATATCTACAGACACAAAAATGTTAGTTTTGTCCATCAACATGTTAAATATTTTCTCCTGGATAAGATTTCTTTCCCCATAGTGCCCATTAAAATCGAATCAAAAATTGATTTTAGAAAATTCATGTTTCATCCTACTGAAAACTTAAGGAGCCATATTGCACTATACGGGCTATTGGCAAGTTTACCGGCGTTAACTGTTGAATTTTCCGAAGCTATTGATGGTGGTTGTTGATTGCGAAATATCACCTTTAACCCACGTTCCCGCATTATACACCATTTTGCGTCTTATTTTCCTCCAAAAGTTCATTATTTACATTTATATTTCTATTTTTCATCTTTCACCTTAATTTCTTGCATTTTTGGGTCATATTTTCTCGAATTGTTTAATATTTTGTCATCTAAAACTTTAACTTTTAGACTTAAGGTAACATTTTGCGATTATTATTTTGTATATGAATTGAACTCATTTCTGTATAAGTTTAATCTAATAGGTTTAATTTAGTTAGCCCAAGCCCAATCAGTACCGCCCGATTAAGGCATCGGCTGAGATAAACGGACGGACTGAATCGTCATTTATTCTTTACAGCTCAGCAGCAACAAGGAGGCTTCGTTAACACTCAGTACAGCAACGCCCCACAACCAGCACCACAGTACAATACAAACTTCGTCGACCAGAAGCCACCATTACCTTCGTATTCAAGTTCACCTCCCTTTGAACCCAACATGTCTCACCCTGGCACTATACCTACTTACACACAATGAAATTCTCCGTTTTCCTCTGTCAATAGTTACGCTCTTTTACTGTTTATAAGAATTAATTAAATTTGGTAAAAGGATTGTGTTATTCGGTTATACATCCTGCTTAATTATCATAATAACTTTTAACGTTTTCCCAAAATATAATTTCATATATCGAATTTCTTGAATCAATGATTGTATCCATCTTGTTAGTTTATAATTTTGCACCGATTTAGAGGTAAATTTTATTAATTTATACTATTCTTATAAATTTCAATACGTTAATAGGCGTTGCTCGTAGTAATATACCTTGTAGCAAGCTTAAAGTAGTAAAAATATACCATCAATAAACTAAAATGTTTTATTATTCTCGGTTTGTGTGAGGGTGAATGTGCCAGTAGTTTATTACAAAGCTGGAAATCGTTTGAGTTAGTATGAGCAAATCCGTTGAATAAAAATAATAATACACCTAATATAAAATAAACAAATGGACCCCAGATGGAATATCTAAAAGTTCTTAAACTCTTATTGTCTCTCCACCTTCGCAATTTAGTTTATATCAATATATTTAATGTTAAGAAAATCACTAAAATTGTTTTGATTTAACGACCATATATTTATGCGACACAGTTTTTTCAGCCGAAATACAGCGGGGTTTTACAAAATTTTGCACAGTATTCATAATTAAAAACTGTGATGTTGTAGTTGTTATTTGTATAAGTCCAAACAGTAAGTCCATTTGACTAGTCAGGTCACAATCCATAAAGTACAACCATGCACGTAACCTGAATAAGGTTGACTACATGTTTACTTAGGGATTCCATGACTATAGCATAGAATATTTAATGTTTATCCTTGTGAATGGGAAAACGCAATGAACACACGGGCAATTGTCAGATGACCTCGCGCCCACCGTCGGGCTACTGTAGCTGTTACAGTGTGTTGTGTATGATTAAAACGTTCCTTTAAATTGGTAGAACCCATTAATCCACTGAGTTCAGGCAAAGTCCTTTAAGTGCCATGCTCAAAAATACACAGAGCTAGATAGTAACCATTTTCGAATCTGCAACGCCTCGGGAATGGTAACGCGACCGATACATATATAAATAACAAAAACGTCCCTTATTGACGAGCCTATCTTGGGTTCAAAACTTGGCTAAATACAAACAAACATATAGTGTCGCCGGAAAGTTAACGCGACCTATGCATATACTGCTCAATGAATTAAAAAAACGTTCTTAGTGAAGAGTGAAGTACGGTCTTAAGATAAAATGGTTAACACGACCGGTAAATACACCAATTTTTTGTGGTCGGTAATCACCGATTTACATACAGCATACTTAAACCACCAATTTACATAAAACATACAGTGGAACCCCGCTTGACGACCACCTCTTTACCAGGACCACTGCAGTGCGGTCCAAAATAATTTAATATGGTAATGCATTGTATACTGTTTCAATAACGCGACCACCCCGGTTTCCAGACCAGGACCGCCATATTTTGGTCCAAAACTTCAAATTTAACTCCGCTTAAGTGACCACACATGCCCAATAATGTGCTTTTGTACCAAAAATAATAAGTTTAAATTTCTTTTGTGATCAAAACAAAAAGATTACATGAGCGCGTACGCACACACAAAGACAATTGTGGCAAATAGAACTGAATTTTATAAGATAAATTTCAGAACTAACAGTTGTTTAAATTCTTTTTGCAAAAAATAATGGCATTTTGTAAAAATTTTGTAAAAAGGCAAACGTTTTGGCTGCATATGACGACAACTTGCTTTAAAGCAAAATTCACTAACACGACCACCCCGCTAACCCGACCGCTTGATGACGGTGCCATAGGTGGTCAGGTAAGCGGGGTTCCACTGTATTTAAATAAACGGATTTACATACAGTATACTTAAACCACCGATTTACATAAAGTATACTTAAACCACCGATTTGCATGAAGCATACTTAAACCACCGATTTACATGAAGCATACTTAAATCACCAATTTACACGAAGCATACTTAAACCACCGATTTACATATAACATACTTAAATCAACCGATTTACATACACCATCGAAAAGGAACCTATAGTGACGAGTCCACTCCGTTTCTTAATTTCGTAAAAATATTAATACACCGTTGGTTTACGAATATTTCAAACTAAATAGGAATTTTCAACAATATGTGCAAACGAACAACCAGGAATTGTGCTTAATGCAACGGCGTAATCGTAAAACCAGTTATATTATTTTCCACAAGGTTCATTGGAAACCTGAATGATATTTCAAGCTTTCCTCATAGCAGCACATCGTGCCTATCGCGGTTTTCATATTTTACTACATTATCAAGAAATATGACGCCACAAAGGCACTGGTTACCACGTACCAGTACTGATAAACACTTCTAGGAAGATTTTTTTTCTGTCGGAAAAGTACGGGTTTTGTACGCCAAATAGCCCCATTGGTACGAAATAAACCATGGATATCTGATTAAATTGCGACTACAATTGACACCTCGCAGAGAAAATATAAATGTAACTCTCTGCTCCGTAGTTGGAATTTTATCTGAATAGCTGTTAGAAATTTTAAATGTAAAAAATAAAGAAAATTTTAACATTTTTTTGTGGTAAAAGTGATTTTCAGAGTAGAAAAATGGTCGTTTTAAATAATCTTACTTAACGTTGATAAAATTGTCTTGATTTTACAAGATTACCAAATGCCAAGCATACACGGCCAAGTGTAACCCTAAAAATATCTTGGAACAATTCACCAAACTGACTAACTAGAAAAGTAGAAAGTAGCCACGGGACAACTTGGCACTAACTACTTAGTAAGCTATGCGGTGCTTTATATCTTAAAAATGTAAATGTTGGTGATTTCATTTGTTGGAAAAACATTGAAAAGGTTTTGAAAGGTGCTACGTCTTGTGACAGATTTGGTTACTCCCATAAAAATGGCACGCAAGGGCGTGTTACCCGATCCTTCCCACGCATAAAAGTAATGAGAATGGCCCCAGTTTGTGTACATTGTATTTGTGCAAATGCATGGCGAACAGTATGGCGACGTTTTCAAGCAGGTGAATATGTCGTATTTAAAGTCCAGCCTAAGGACACTTCATAATTACAGTGGTCTCGAATTTAAAACATAACCGAAAAATAAAATTAAGCGAAGCAAATAAATGTAGTTGTTTCTAAGCAAATAATGAAGTGAGTTAAAGGGTTATATCTTATATTTAAAAAGAAACCAAGCATTTTATCTTGATAGTATGCATATGTGCTGTTATGGCGGTTTCGCTATTCAACTATGACGACATCAAATTGGTTATCGACGACAAACACTTCCGAGAAGGTTTATCTTTGCGCGGATTATAAATCGGGTGGAGTCCCAACTACGTAACGGAAAGTTTTCGGGGAATCCCCGTAGTAAAGAAGGCCAAAGATTTTTTAAGGCGCCAATCTAATCACAAATGCCAATAAGAGGAATTTGGAAACGGTAAAGCAGGTCATATCATATTGCTGGCTAGTGGTGTTTATCAAGGTAGATTTATGCAGTCGAAAGCTCAGACGACACGCAGATTAGAAGTTCTCAGGCTCTTACACAGGGTCAGGACCTTTATTCTTTGACAAATACCATCCAGGAATTTACTGTATATGATAATTATCACTGGGACTATTACCATCATCGCGAGTTTAACATGTACATCTTTCTACATACAAAGTAATCTTACTTGGGTTTTTATTAATACTTTATAATGGCAGATTTTTAAAGATTTTTTTTGTACCGGGCCAAGTTTCGAATCCATCAAGCTCGTCACCAGGATCGTTTTTGTAAAGCCGTCGATATATATGTATTGGTTACCTTAACCATTCGGTCACTGGACTGTACATAGAGCGGAATTAACATGCATTACTGTTTACACGTGAAAATCTTTACATGATGGTTAATTGTTTTAGGTTGATGGTCCGAGTTTTAATTGTTGGGATAAAATCAGCCATGGGTTGTAACAGAAAATTAGCTGGGGGTTATGGACAAAAGCTATAGGATATATTTGCAAATGGTACATACTAATTTGCAAATGCTCATAAAAGTTGGATTAAATCAAGTAGGGCGGCATAGAAATATTGAGACGGGGATTGTTTTACCGAGCTAAGTTTTGAGCCCATGATGGGCTCGTCACTTGGACCGTTTTTGTATAGGTTGGTAAATGTATAGGTCGCTCCAACTATTTGGCCACACGACCGTATGCCTACTGACACAGGGAACTTCCACATAATATTTTCACAAGGCCGACTGCGACGTTCTGTAATAAATATACCATCTAAAAATAGATTTTCTTGTTCCGCTTTTCGAAGGCCACCTACTGGTTCCTGTTCCGCATTCCACCATTACGTCCGCATACCAAACCTCGGTTTAAAATTTTACATCACCAAGCAAACTTTATTTCATATGTAAATGTGACGTCAGTAATCAAGGTTTATTTGGACTGTAAACACCAGTAAAATTCCAGTGGAATTTAAAATTAAACAGGAGAGGTTCTTTTATTGTCAGTTCTTTTTAGAATATTGCAGACTGTATATCAAAGATACCTTTGGGCAATATTAGGCTGATACACAGTTCTTGTAAGATTAATATGGAAAAACGCAGAGAAATAACGCTAAAACAAAAATGGTCCTGGAGTAGCTCACTTGATATACAGTGTTTAAATTATAGGAAGCAAAAATGACGCATTGATTGCTTAATAGTCTATTTTGTTGTGTCCATATTGCCAAGGTCGCATAAAGATCTGTCGATGACTCACAGTCACTTAACTTTGTCACCTTAATGACGTCACAAACATGTTTGTTTTCCAGACCTATCGAGTAAACAAGATGAGGCAAAATTTAAGATTGCTCTGTGTAAACGTCATAATAATAGTGATTGTGGCGTCAGCGGAATCGAAGCATCGACGAAGGAAACGACCAATTTGCACCGACATCGACGAATATTACAACACAACGTTGAAACGATGCGTCTCGTGCACCGTCTGCCCACCAGGTAAGCACGGGAAAATCGGTTTACACTAAAATTGTACAAATAACTTTTGTAAGGATTTAAGGATCGTGTATTGAGGTAGGAATGTTGATTTTCACATCGTAACCAAGACGGGATAAGAAGAAAATGCTGCTGATGTTTTTGACCAGCCTTCGGTTACGATATGTAAAGCAGCATTGTTTGTTTCGCCGACTGGATAATTTACTTTGAAATGCATTGTCTAGTGACGTCAACCAACTCTGTGATGACATAGTATAGTGACGTAAAACCATTATAGGAAGCGGAGTGATAAACTACTGCAAGTGGGTTTCCGACTACAGCGACACCGTGTGCGAGGCTTGTGTACCGGAAATGACGTATTCCACCGAAAGATCGAGCCCCAGCTCTCCGTGTTACCCATGCACCTCGTGTGGGGGTCGAAAGGTCAAACATAAATGTACGATCTACAGCGATACGGTGTGCGGGGATTGCCCCCAAGGTGAGAAGTTTAATGAACTAACAAATTTAAGTTAAAAAGGGTAAATTTATCAAACTTCAGGACAATGTATAATTAAATTCGTTGTTTTTGCAGTTTTATTATTTTTTACTCTTTAGAGATGATACTTACAGTCTGGCACAAAACTATAACGTGAAAAGCGTGTTTTTTACCAGTATGGATACAATTATTAATCGTGTAGTTGAATATGATAAACGACACACTACAAATGACATCATTGTGTTTGTCGAACATTAAACCATGCGGTTATTCAACGAGTCACGGAAGAAGGGATTTATGATTAATGAAATTGACAGAGTAATAACACTAAAAACACCCTCGTTTACTCAAGTTGGAGTTAACCCGTCCACACATTGTGCAACAAAACCACAACATTAATCTGTTTCTCCCAACCCCAGGTGAATATTGGGACCGGGTCGATTACAAGTGCAAACCTTGTTCGGACTGTGGCGCCACCGCATGGCCGTTCTTCGAATCCGATTGCATCCGAGCGAACATGCCAGCAAGCCGCCGATGCAGGCAGCCTTACGTCAGCACTGTACACAAGCCAAAACTGCGCAGTGTAGTCGGTCGAAATGGGAGCGGGACATTATATACCTCAGGTTCGCTATAGGTTGTGGTTTTAAGTCACTCACATTTATATTGTATCAAAAAGCCATATTGTTTGCCGGTTTGATCAAATAAAAAGATTTTCAAAAAAATCGCGTTATTATTGCTGTGGTCAAGGTTCGACTAAACGCATGGGTATTGTCCGAATCTCCTTTTCGTAAAAAATAGCATTAGGCCTCGAGTCTACTACCGGATTATTTCAGTCGATGTCAATAATTATACCTAACTATAATTGTAATAAAACACTATCCCTATTTAAATTATTTTATCTAACTTTTAATGGTATAAATTCTATTGTTAGAACCTGAAGACGTCACAATAGAGTATAGTGTCGCCAAAATCACTGACGCGGAGAGCGTGACAATCGCTAATGACGTCACCGTCAATGACAATGCCATTTTAACAGAGCGGTTGAAATCAGTTCCACCCAAATACAAGAAAAGTCCCCAAAATTTGTCAGTCACCCGAAATGAATCGAAAATGAGGACAGAAATTATATTTCTTGCTATCGCTTTACCGACGCTATGTATCCTGATTGCTATTTTAATTGGTCTGGTCTACAGCAATACTGTGACATCTTCAAAGTCAGAGTATAAACAGATGCCTGTACTAACTAAATGATGTTTATATTATTCTATTACTCCACTACTTGGCCGCTGTTTTAGCATGTTGTTATGTTTACTACATGTCCGGTATAGAGTACCATATAAAACTAGGTTTCGTGACAATTAAACCCACTCACAACTGATCGCTTAATACTAAAAACTTATAATCTTAAACATCTATAACCGATCAACTAAACCTACTTGAACTGAAACCCTTCACAATTGAATTCCTAAAATTGCGCCCCTTTTAAATGAACACCACGGATTCGGAAATCGATTTGTCTTCAACACATTTTCGACTTGTCGAAAATGCATGTGTCGCATTTTTCCGAAAAGTGAGCTCATATGTCAGGCAATGAACTTTTCTGTTTTATCCACGTGTGAACCAGTTATCGGACATGACCTTAACGCTTAACCCATTTGCTTAATTTTAAACATAAATTGTAAAAGTGTTTTTATTGTCTAGCCAACATATTGCAATTGTCCCGGCATCTTTACAAGGCACAGAGTAAGACATTTGTAAGTAATGGTATACCGCCTCCTAGATTTGAACAGGAGTATTCGTATTGTGTAATACATTAGTCATGCTCTGTTATAGGAAATATCTTTGAATCTTTCTGTGTAAAACGAACAAATAAATTTCTTTGGTTACTGGTGTAATATTTTGAACTTGTAAAAAGTAAATAAATGTATTTAATGGCAAAGTTTAAAATGTAATGTAAAGCAGCTATATTACCTATAAGTTTAAATGGTTCTATTATTAAATAGATTTGTTGCAAATAGTCTAGTTATAGCATGATAACCAAGACATCCATGGTCATAGTGTTTTTGGTTTTACGATGTTATTGAATAGAAAGGTTATTTTTGTAGGGTATAGTTGGACTGAGAGCCTGCTAAGAGTGCTCATATTTAGGATAGGATAAGATAGGATATTCATGTTTATCCCCGTGAATGAGAAACGCATAGGGCGTTAACGCACGAGCAATCATCAAATGACCTGACGCCCATCGTCGGATTACCGGAGCTATTTTAGTGTGTTGTGTATGCTTCAGACTATCCTTTAATATGGTAGAATTCATCATTTTACTGGGTTCTTCCAAACTTTGTTAAACGTCTTGTCCAAGGACACAATCGACTAGCGAGTGCCCAATTTTAAAGCGTTGGCTGAAATGGGTGGCACTAATCCACCATCTAATCCGTCGGATAAGGGCCTCAGTTGAATGTGTTTTAATGGTTAAAGTTGATATATATATATATATATACAAGATGGGACCAAATAAATTTTAAGAAATTTTGTTTGGTTTATACAACAATATTTAATTATTTTTTTAAATTAATTTAAAATTTGTTTCCTACTTTATTCTAAAAATAGTAGTGTCATATTACTTTACGGGCGATTATAAAGCAAAATTTAGATCCCGCCGCTCACCTTAAAAGTAATTTAAGTTTAATTTTTGTATAATGTAATCCGTCACGTTAACCATCCAGCCACACAACAGTTTAGCTAAATTAAATTAAACACCAAATTTAAACAGTGGATATTTAACCAAAACCGTCCTAAACGGTGTTAAGAATTAATCCTTGATTTGACAAGTTCAATACAGTACCGTGTTTACAAATCTGTTCATATTTATAATACTGGTATCTTATTACATTTCCTCTGTTGGGCTGATAACCTAATAGCAACCCCTTTCATTATTAAAAGAAAGTTGTAACTTGCAGAATTATATAGACAGCTTTTAACTAGTACTGTAAATACTTGACTATTTGGAGATATAACTAATTTATTGCATGATAAAGAAAACTGTCTAAGTAATTTTAGAACTACTGTAGGCTATGTCGTGCGCTATAAACTGTGTATAAAAATATGAAAATAAACAGTGTAAGTTATTTAAGTATAATTCAAAGCTCATTGTTTTCCCGTATTGACTGGACAATATCCATTGTTACCGCACAGTCTCCGTGAGTAACATTGAAATGCCTTAATCAGATTAAATTTAATGGGCCTAATCAGTCAGTTGTAAAGACTTAAGTCAAACAACTTTTGCAATAAACCCGAATAAATGTTTGTCAAGTGAAAAGCATAAGCTTGGCCAGAGCATTTATTTGTTCCAAGGGCTTACGACGTCACAGTAGCCTTTATAATCCCACTGGCTTCCCATCACAGTGGCTTTGTTAAGTAAAATCAAGAATATATTCTCGCCTTGGAACGCGATAGCAGTGTGACGTCATAATAGAAATCTCATTTTGAAAACCTAAGGTCACGTGGTGGCTGCTATATATAGGTGTTCAAACTCGGTGAAGCGTGCTAAGTTTGCGGCAACGAAATGTCAACAGTCATTCCAGAGCTTCTAATTTGCATGTAGGTTGGACAACAAACAACTTCAAGGGCGAGGAATCTTTATTCAGTCGTCGCAAGAGTTAGTATCAGTCGTCAAACGAGTCAGGAACTGGTCGTTTTAGATTGTTGAGCTGGGTATTTCCGAGATGTCGCAATTTAAAAAGTTCGAGAATTTCCCTCCTGTAAAAACGGAAGTTCAGAAGATGCCAAAACGGGAAGTTTTAAGATGCTTTGGAGTTATTTTCGCGCTACTGGCAGTTGTGGTTCTGCTTGCTTACGTCATCTGTT
The DNA here is from genome assembly GCA_000149265.1 of Ciona savignyi. Taxonomy (NCBI): domain Eukaryota; kingdom Metazoa; phylum Chordata; class Ascidiacea; order Phlebobranchia; family Cionidae; genus Ciona; species Ciona savignyi. Next base: position 2,159,772 of record CH003028.1, read on the forward strand.
TGAACGCAAGGGTAGGTGTGAAGTAATATTATGACTTACTGATAAGAATGTTAGTTTTGGAAGATAATATTTTTAGTAATTCTCATATGACGCTGCAGTTTGTGTATCCCAAATCCAAGCCATCTCGTTTTACACCGCTTTTGTTCTGAATTGTGCAAAACGTTTTATTTTACTTCCCAGCTTACAAGATTGGAAGAAATAATCGAACGTCAGTCCCAAGGAGGAAGTGACATCACAAGCAGATCGGTATGTAAAATTTTATAATATATCAAAATAACCATCGGCAAAGTTTTATACGGTTAGGTCAAATACTTATAAAAAATTGGTTAATCATTATTAAATTTCCGCGAATTGGGTTCATTATTTACCCTGCTGTTTTGATTTCTTGCCAACAGGTGGCGCAAGAGCGGTAAATCAGTGTTAGGGTAGAAAAGGCTAACATGTTACGATGTGATAGGCTAAGTTTTCTTCGAATATAAGAAAGTTCGTTCTTTCTTTTTGTAATTGCACGGGTAATTGCCATATACAGTAGGCGCCGCTTAATATGACCACCTTGGAATCAGAGTATTTTGGTCATATTGGCCGAATGGTCATAAAAACCGAAGTCGCCGTAACCGCGCCTGAATCGACGCCGCAAGCCACATGAAGTCCAAATACCGTTATATTACTGGTTTAACCGAAGTAACACTGTGACATTGGCAGTAAACAAAGTGTAGTACTATAACAGTACAAGTGACTGTAAAACTAAGTACTGCAGTATGTAACAGTACTGTACGACTGTGTTACTAAATCTACGCCATAGCGATGTGACTGTATCGCTAGACCCTGTACAGAGCACACACGCGTACATAAAACACGCATGTTAAAAAGGCGAGGTTATAAATGTGTGGCGGAAAAAATACTATACTGTAACAAGAGAGATGGAGAAAATGTTGGTCATATTATCCGAATTTGGTCATATTAAAGTGGGAATTTTAAATGGAGAAATTCCGGTCCGTACCAAATTGGTCATAATAAGCGGTTGGTCATATTATTTGTGGTCATAATAAGCGACGCCTAATGTGTCTTTACTGCTTACAGTCTGTCATGTCGGACTGCCGAAGCTATCTTGGGTGAATAAATTTAATAATCATTTGTTGTTGGGTCCATGAAAACCAGTGTATCGAGACGATGGCTGTGAAAAGCTCTAACCAACTACCCAGTCACGCAGGAAATGGTCGAAGTGAATATGGAAAGTCTGTTTAAAACTTGGCTAAAAATGAACAACGTGGGCACAATCAACAAAATGGGGAAACTAAACAAAGAGAAGCAGGGAAAACTGCTTACTAACAATAAAGATTAGTGAGTTGGCATTAGTGATAGGGCTGAAAATAGAGTTAGGGTTAATTCTGGTATTGAGATTAATGTTTTCGGTAGAACTAAAATTAGTTCACATACTTTTAGTGAGCAGTTTCCCCTCTATCTTGTTTTCTCCCTTTTAATGTTGTCCAGTAAATGACATTCAGTCATATAACAGATAACACCCAACTCTTAAATTCGGGTCTTACATTTCTCAATAACTTTTCTGGTACGCGTTAATACGTTAATTATTTCATTTCTGTCGACGTTTCCTTACCTCGGAACTAACCAGCCAGTCCCTAGTCGGGTGTTATATTGGCTCAAGCCATTAAATCATTGTGTTGAACATTCAAAATATTACCCGACCGGTTAGTCTGGTGGTTAAGTGCGTCGCCTTTCAGCCGACGGGTTGTAGATACGAAACTGGTCGCAAGCCAATCGGTTGTGTTTTTAGGCAAGACACTTAACGGACATTGGCTGAACTAGCGGATTAATGGGTTCTACTAAATTAAAGGAACGTAAAAATCATACACAACACACAGCAATAGCTCCGGTAATCCGACAGTGGGCACGAGGTGACCTGACGATTGCCCATGTGTTAACCCCCTTGGTTTTCCCATTCGAAGGGATAGACATGAATATCCTATGCTATCCTAGTTAAAACATCCCAGAGCCTCTCACTGCAAGGTGTTTATTAATATTTCCGTCTAGGTTAACGCGACCGATACATATACCGACTATAAATACAAAAACGGTTCTAGTTACGAGCCCAGCCTTTGTTCGATAATTGGCCTAGTAAAAAAATATATTTCTTCTAAATCTGCAGGAATTTGGCGTCACAAATGAAACAATTTCACGTGCGAAGCGTCATACAAGAAGGCGATCTCGCTACAATAAAAAGTGTAAGACAAAGCAGAAGTTTTATAAATAGATAATTTTAAAATAAAAATCTTTCTTTTCCCACACAGATGGCTGCAGTCTGGTATCCAGTATGGCGACTGGGCAGTATATTCCCGGAGGTACGTGAGGTATTTTTATATTTTTTTAACATTATGTGATCTTTGAAGCGATCTGCTTGTTAAACTTAGCTGTATAATCGATGGATAATTCTGTTAAGCGTATTTCCTGTTAAAGCCCGGCCGGTTGGTCTAACGGTTAAGTGCGTCGCCTTTTAATCGAAAGGTTGCAGGTGCGAAACTGGTCGCTAGCTAGTCGGTGTCCGTTAAGTGTCCTTGGGCAAGACACTTAACGGACATTGCCTGAACCCAGCGGATTAATGGGTTCTACCAAATTGAAGGAACGTGTCTATCATATACAATACACTGCAATAGCTCTGGTAACCCGACGGTGGGCGCGAGGTGATCTGACGATTGCCCGTTTGTTAACCTCCTTGATTTTCCCATTCACGGGGATAAACATGAATATCCTATCCTATCCTAAGCGGCGAACAAGTCATGCCCACAACCGAATTGTTCCCGTATATATATATTATATAAGTAGTGCCGTTAATTTTGTTCAACGGTTTGGACAGCAGTAATATCCGCTTTTTAAGATATTGTGATCATGATAGGCAGAAGTGGCGCGTGTTCGTAAATATTGTTTATGTTAATGTAAAATCATTCTACATCCCGCAGACAGAATTTTTCGGTGGACTCGGGCGGACGATCTAGCGGACTGTCCAATGAGGACAACGCCGAACATAGGTGGCGGTATTCAACAGATCAGAATACAAGAAGACGGGTTATACTATGTCTATGCCCAGGTTGGTTCATATGTGGGGTTCTTCAATTTAAAAAAATATATGCATATCTAAACTACAATCTCAATTGTAAAAATATTTACACGTTACCCTCTACCAATTTGTGTTTGTGTTTCCTCTAAATACAAAAAAAACAATTTAAATGTTTTGGGCTTAAACACGGTGTAGCCATAAAAATGATTCTTCAAACCAGTTTCCCGGCGTCTGCATATTATACCATCAGTTGCCATTATTTAAACCTGACAAACATTGCGATTTTCACCCAGCTCACATACACGGAAAACCCGCTGATACCAAACGTCGAAGCTCCCATGGGAGGCCAGATATATTTTGAAATCATCATGCATGACGTAGATGCTGTACCTGTGCCGAAGGACGTAGTGCTCATGCGGTCACTCTCACACACAAGGTTTGCATATTGCTTTGACTGGCTTTAATTGCACTAAGCTGTACAACGAAGTACCTTTGCCATGTTGCACCAGGTGCGAGGGTATACTTAGTTTATGTCCGGGACAACAAAATGGGGGGCGGGGTGAACGCTCGTATGGCCGAATGGCCAACGCGACCGATCCATATACTGCTTCCCATATAAAAACGGTTTTACCGACCAGCCCATCATGTGTTTAATACTTAGTCGGGGTCATATCGCATATAAAATCGTCAAAATACTACGGGATAGCAATCGGAGCACCGAAGCTACAGCTTTGGATATACTACATTTTATCCTAATTAATAACTTAGTCGTACAACCGTGGTTAAGAACTTGCTCATGGGCGCAACCTTTTAGCAAGCTGACGAATTCGGCCCCAGCACCTTTAGGCTAAAATTAGAATATTTATTAACTTTCCGTAGTGCACCAATATATATAACTATGTCTTATTCGTATGCCACTTAAACCCGACGATGGATGCGAGGTAATCTGACGATTATTGCTTGTGTGGTAAACGCCGTTCCGCTTTCCCATTTACAAAGATAAACAAGAATATCTCATTCTATCCGAAAATCTACTATTTCCAGACCATCGACCAACACACCGACACCAACATCAAGCCACGTCGGTGGGCTACATAGACTCTTTATCAACCAAGTGATCTATGTCCGGGAGCGCACTCCGTCGCGGAAGTACAGCATGCGACCGGAGGAAAACTATTTCGGGGTGTTTTTGGTGGAAAGGGGACCATAGAGTTGTATAAATGTGAAAAAACTTTGTCATAAAAGTGCAGAAGCGTCAAGAAATGATAGCGATCGAACTTATCGTTTATATTGGGGCGTTTTAGAGTGTAACTGATAGATAATTGGTATTCGGTTGCCCTGTGAAAAGCATTCATATAAAACTTCATTGACGTTTTACCAAGGCCCCTCTTAATATTACCATATCTTGTTCTTCGTAAAGGAACACTGCAAACAATTTTTACCATTGTTGTTTTTTATCAGTTGTTGTAAAAACGTTGGGCATTTTCCCTTTTTAAATAGATTTGATGTAGTGTTTTTTATTATATTGAAACGTTTTAGAATATATAATTTGAAATGACATATAGTTTTTCTTGTCCAAGTATGAAAGCTACAAATGTAAGTGATTTTAATGTATTTTAAGTTCCTTTACTTTTAAAGTCCTTTGTAGTAGATTGTGCTATACATTCGATAAATACAATCATTCAACATTTGGTGTTTGCATTCGAATCCTGTAATTACCAAATACATCAATCTAATGCAAAGCATTGCAGATAAGGTAATAATGTAGACAACTTCTGCTTAAACCTGGGGTGCGGCGTTATAACAAGGGCAATCGTTAAGATTATCCAGCGGCTACAGTGGGCTAATCGAAGCTAATGCATTTGATTATGTCGATTATTCAATTTTAGTTAAATCACTGCGGGTCTCAGTCAATGCCTTTCTCAAGAGAACGTCCGTCTAGCCAGCGGCTGAATTTATGTTAAAGTTTAGATCAATTTCAACAAGGACAACTTAAGCCTTTACAAATGTTACATATCACATAAACAAATATTGCGACCGCTACTAATAATCTTAAATATGAATATGATAATTGTTTAAATAATTTTGATTGTTGGTATCTTGTATCTTCAATGAACTTGTCAGGTCTACTACTCCAAAAATTTGAAGTGATGAATCCATTAGTCCGGCCCGGTGGTGTAGCGGTTAAGTGCGTCGCCTTTCAATCGAAAGGTTGCAGGTGCGAAACTGGTCGCTAGCTAGTCGGTTGTGTCCTTGGGCAAGGCACTTTACGGACATTGCCTGAACCCAGCGGATTAATGGGTTCTACCAAATTGAAGGAACGTGTCTATCATATACAACACACTGCAATAGCTCCGGTAACCCGACGATAGGTGCGAGGTGATCTGACGATTGACCGTGTAATAACCCCCTAGGTTTTCCCATTCACGGGGATAAACATGAATATCCTATCCTATCCTATAATTAATGTCCGCTAGAGGGAAATAACGAGCCAATCTCTTCGCAAAGGTCGGACATGTGAGACATATGACTTGCACACGAAACTGAAATTAAAAATTTTATTCAAGAAATTAATACATGTACAATAATGTATCGGAGTTGATTCTGTATACAATAAAATAATACGAAAATTGTTTTTATGTAATGCATAGAATTAAAACAGTAAAAGAGCATTGTGCGTCTATAGTATTACTAAACTAACATTGAGGTATGTATGACTGAAACAGATTTTTTAAAGATATCACCATGATAAGTACATATTAATGTTAACTACAAATTATATTGTTATTTTGAATCATTGTTTAAAACTTGGTATTTTTTACTTTTTTACACATACATGGTACCGCATTTAATAGGAGCAGCATTTTTAATTTCATGTTTAAACTTCCCTGAAAAGAATGGTAAAAATAAAATGATTTGATGGAAAAGCATGTTGATCTAAAATATAATTAAAAAAATTATGACTTAAGTTCTATAATGAACCTATGATATGAACATGATATCACAAGCAGTCACAATTTAAGGGAACACAAATATTTAGTCAGAAATTGAGGGAACACATATTTGTAGTCGCAATTTGGGGGAACGCATATTTGTAGTCACAATTTGAAGGAACACATATTTGTAGTCACAATTTGGGGGAACACATATTTGTAGTCACAATTTGAAGGAACACATATTTGTAGTCACAATTTGAGGGAACACATATTTGTAGTCACAATTTGAGTGAACAATATTTGTAGTCAAAATTTGAGTGAACAATATTTGTAGTCAAAATTTGGGGGAACACATATTTGTAGTCACAATTTGAGTGAACAATATTTGTAGTCAAAATTTGGGGGAACACATATTTGTAGTCACAATTTGAAGGAACACATATTTGTAGTCACAATTTGAGGGAACACATATTTGTAGTCACAATTTGAGTGAACAATATTTGTAGTCAAAATTTGAGTGAACAATATTTGTAGTCAAAATTTGGGGGAACACATATTTGTAGTCACAATTTGAGTGAACACAAATTTTCAGTAACAATTTGAGTGAACACATATTTTTACGCCACTGCTTGTACTTCCTTTCTCTCCACAACTTTCAAGAAGAGCGTCTCCTTCGGTTTCACACTTGTCTTAAAAGCAACCGCCAAAGGATGTTTCTGAAATGAAAATATTTTGAAACAAACGTTGGCAACTTAGCTTTAACATCAGGGGCACTAGATAGGATAAAACTAAGGGGGTTAACACATGGGCAATCGTCAGATCACCTCTCGCCCATCGTCAGGTAATGAATACAGTTTTTTGGGTATAGTTTTAAACCTCCAACCTTTCGGTTGAAAGGCGATTCACTAAACTGCCAGTTTAACCGGTCGGACTGAGTAAGAAATTTGCTAAGTATATTATGGGGATTCCCCAAGACGAGCAATTTTTAATAAAACAAACTAACCAGATCATATTAAACTAATTTTAATTACATTTCGATTAGTAATTCACTTAAGTGCATAAACCAATATACACAGTGTAAAATTTAAATAAAAAAAGATGAATAAACGACGGTGCAGAAAACACACCTGGTGGAAATTGCGAAACAATCTTATCAGATAAGTAATCGAAAGTCCTACATAAAACCTACCGGAGTATCGTCACAGACATCCAAGTCATACTTCATCAGGAGTTTAGCAAACGTGATTTTGATCTCAAGAAGAGCGAATTTCATTCCAATACAGTTGCGGGGACCGGCTCCAAAAGGTTGATAAATCATCGGATCAATTTTGCTCATATCCTCCATACTGTGGGGAGCATGAAATAAAGGATAATATAGGATATTCATGTTTATCCCCTTGATGTGTTTTAACAACTGTAATTTTGCTTTTAAATGATTTCTAAGCACGTGAGAAATTAAACTTCAAACTTCTTTGCCCTGTAAACTTTATCTACAAAATATCAAACTGTCACTTCCTTACTTTTAAATAATGTCTAAGTAAATAACAAATTAAACATCAAACATCATTGATAACCCCATTAAACAATCCTCACCGATCTGGGTTAAAGGTCAATGGATCCTCCCAATATTCCTCATCCCTCATCATCCCAAACGTCGGAACTAAGACTTGTACTCCTTTCGGGATGGTGATTCCGTTGATCGTGATGTCTTGCTCGCTGTATCTTGTGTTCCTTAAGGGAGGAAGAAGTTTTGGGACCAAAATGAGTTGAAATTAATCAGAATAATTATTACTATGTGTTTCAAGATATTCAATATTATTTTACCAAGGTAACCTTGAAAAAAATCTTTTAAGTATTTTAGAGTATTTTATTGATATTATTTTAGTCAAAATAAGTATTTTATTAAATAGCTGAATTGATATCGTATTTGATATAAAACGAGGAAGAATACAGAACCAGCCACTGGCTCAGTATTTTGTGCTTGTGCTAGGAACTTCACAAGCAATTGCTAAACTAAAAGAGATATATATATCAAACTCAATGCATATATCATATTGGGATAGGTTTTTCCGTCATTTGTCAGATCACCTCGCACATGTGTTGTATATTATGATGATTCACATGTTACCTTAATTTAGTTAGAACCCATTAATCAACTGGGTTCAGGCAATGACTGTAAAGTGCCTTGTCCAAGTACACAACTGACTAGATAACAACATGTTTCGAACCTGTAACCTTTCGGTTGAAAGGCGTCCCACTAACCGGTTAAGTATAATTATGTGTTTCCCAAGCACTGGTATAAATAATATAGTCTATCAAATCTTCATGCACCAACTTACATTGGAGTGAGTGGATACAGTCGAATAGATTCGTTTAAACACTGGGTCATGTATTTTAAACTCTGGATAGCCTCATCTGTTAAGCCACCCTGAAAAATAGAAAATATGTAGCATAGGTCAGAGATTCAGACTAAAGGTTTCGTAATTGAACCTGGGTGTCGGCTAGTCACTTTGGACACAAGGTGATTATATATTAAATATTAATTAACTGTGTTCACTTGTGTAAGGATTTTTCTTTTAGTTTGTTGAGCCCTCATTGATGTACAACTTATTAAATAATGCTTCTGTTTGCCTCACAGTTTCTAATTTCCATTTAGATGTTGTTTTGCCATGAATGTAAACTTTCATTCCAACCATGTACTTGCATGGAATGATAAGAAATATAATTTGTGAAAGTTCTAGATGAACTGACATTTAACAATCGGTATCAAAAATAAGTTTAACCATCAGTATCCAGTGTTAAATCTCAACAAAAGTTTAACTCACGGGGATAAACATGACAATCCTATCAATAACTAGTGAACTCACATGTTTATCTATGGCGGCTTGGGCTTCTTCACGAGCCTTTTGTTGAGCATCCTTGTTTAAAGCGAGGTTGTATGCGAGGAACAACATGGCGTTGGACGTGTTTTCGTATCCTCCAAATATGAAAATCAAACTGTTTCCTTTAATCTCCACTCTTGTCATACCTGTGAGTGAAGAAATCTCATGAAATGATTTAGTAGGGTGGTGTTGTAACCAAACTTGATTTCATTCATAGCATTACGATGTCATATTATCAATTGTTTATTCACACATTACTAGTAATATTTTGAGGTTGCAATAGTATTGATAGCTTGTAGCAATTTTATTCAAAACAACCATCTGTATGTATAGTCCAGGAATATTTATGGGAAAGTCTGGTATCATTTGAATTACAGCGGACCTCCAGGTAGGAAGGTGGGATTTTCATGTTTATCCCTGTGAATGGGAAAACCAAGTGGGTTACCACACCTTTACAGTAATCGTCAGATCACTTTGCACCCACCGTCGGGTTACCGGAGCTATTGCAGTGTGTTGTTGATTCAATTGTTCCTTTAATTTTTGTTAGAACCCATTAATCCACTGAATTTAGGCAATGTCTGTTAACTGCCTTGCCCAAGTACACAATCTACTTGCTAGCGACCTGTTCCAAACCTTAAACCTTTCGGTTGAAAGGTGTCGCACCAAACCACCAGACTAACAGGTTGGACTAAGGTGTTGGTGGCATCGAATACATTTACTCAACTACCGGTGTGTTAGAACCATGAACTGGCGTGGCTACTACACAATGGGTGCCACCAACAATTTACCTTTTGTAGCCCCAGCATTGACTTCGTTTTCAGTGATTTCCGAATCGATTACATTCTGCAGCATATCCTGTGTGAAGATTCCTTAACATTAGTCCTGTAGGTTAACTATGGTGTGGGAACAACCAAGAGGTAATGGGATCGAAACCAACCAATTTGTAGTACCCTTGGGTAACTTAAATACTTCGTAGTACCCTTGGGTAAGTAAACAATATTTAATCATAGCATATCCTGTGTATTAACATATGTTTATCTCGTTTAGTGTTAGAAGAACAAGCCGAATGTTGTTAAATCCCAGTTGATGCAGAAAAACTTGGCAATATCAACTTTGGCAAATGTATTTTAGGTTGCTTTGGGTCATATACTAAACTCACTTTAATATCTGTTACACACTTTAAAATAGTAACTGCGCAATTGTTATGTTATAATATCATTTGTTGTACATATTGTGTGGATCGAAAAACATTTGTTAAATTAAAATGGTTAAAAATCTTCTGAAATAATATTTAAAATAAATGTAAACATAAAAACCAGTCGCTTTAACCAATAAAATTTTTGTACCGAATGAACTGGTTGTGATTTCTTTTCTTCAATAACAGCGTCGATTAGTTTGTAGAAATAGTTGAGATATTTGGCAGGAAATAATGAATAGTTGAACTTCTCAGCAATCCATTCAGTCCATGGGAATAACACTGGTGATATGTGGCGATGGATGGTTTACTTTGATATTTAAGTTCACTAATTAATACTCACTGAAGATGAGCAAAAGTGGATTTTTCGTAAACTCAAAGTTCGAAAGTCCCTTGGCCATTTGAACAATTTTTGGTTCAAGCCCACTTGGTTTCGACTGAAAAAATATACCTCTATAATTTCGGGAGAATAAGTAAGATGTCATTGCTAAAGACATTCTAAGGTTTAACATTTAGATTAAATAAATAAAGGTATTTTTTATTTATGCAAAACTAATGAAGCATCATTAACAACACCAAGCTACAAACTACACCAACATGAATCAAAAACAACAACAACAAGCTACAAACTAGATCAACATGCATTAACAACAAGCCACAAACTACATCAACATAAAGCATCATCAACAAGAAGCTACAAACCTGTGAATCCACTTTAACCCCCAATGCAGATGAACAAATCGAGTCAAGTGACAGTTTGCCAAATACCCTGTTAAAGAAATAACGCGATCAATTCTTTAAATTTAACTGGCTGAGTTAAAAGCTGAATTAAAACGAATGCACTGCAGAAAATATTCAGAATAAGGCATGTCCAAATACCAAGCAAGGTTTAATGTACAAGCAGGTACAAAAACAAACAACTAAAATAATTAACCAGTAAATGTTATCCGATACACCACTATATACATAACCATGAATTTAAGGTAAAGCTTAACTCACATCGAAGCATCAAATCTTCCATTTTCATCAGAATTGATTGTCCCGATATTACGAACAAATGTATCGGCGCATTCTTCCAATATCCCACTCATTTGCTTCAGTTTGGAGGAGGAAAATGTCGGGGACAAAGTATTCCTGGAGAACAAGAAGAAATTTGTTGAACTGTGAAGATAGCAAGGAAGATATCAACCTGATTCTTTTCCATTGGTCTCCTGTTACAGCTGTCAATCCGGTATTCATTTCTTTTCCCATTGACCTCTTTAAAATTTTCTTTAAAATAAAGAGTAAATTAACAAAATCCGATCTAGAGGTTCTCTAACCAACATAACAGAAAATAAACATCTAAAGATTATTCTGCATAAAATAATAACCAAGATTATGGAAGACTAATCACATTTAGCAATTGACTCAGCGGTTCAATAGCTCGTTGGTTGGCAAATTTGACCCCAAAAGTTTAAGTTACCTGTCTATCCGGGAAGTTGGAAAACTCTTTGATAAAAACTTGTTTGATAATCTCTGTATCAGTGATTGTAATTGTTGGAGTGAGAAACTGATAGGATCTGATGATAAAACAGATATCTTTGGTGTGAATAATTTTTGCACAAATAAATCGTAATATTTAAGTAATTTGAAATGACCTACCCATAAATAGGACCAAACTTCTTTTTAAAAATAGCATGACCGTCGAACATCTATTAAAAGAAATGAATTGAGGATCATATGAACTGATGTTAATTAATGTTGATTACGATAACAATAGAATGACATTAATAAACATAAATGTAGCTTGTTTACAAGTGGAAACGCGGTAAACAGCGTCGCCGAACATGTTTAGTTGCTTTTGCTAAGTTAATTATGGGTCAAAAATGGGACAGATATTGTTTTTGTCCGTTTTTTTTGTTTACTTCAAATTTAGTTGAACACAGGTGAGAAACACGAATGTATAATATTGGTGGTTGCTATTCCTTGATAACCCGCATCAAAAAAGGATAACACATAAAAGCATTTTCACAAAAGTATTATTTGCCACAAACAAGTTACCAGGTCTGGATTCTTCATCAACGGCATCAAATTCCCCATCCCCATCAATGTAGGGGGGTCGTGGGGAATATTCAAGTTGCTCAACACTTGCCATTTTTTGTGGATGTACAATCTACAAATAAGATTTCTATTGAAAAAACTGCCATAATATCAAAACTTTTTAATTTTCTCATGGTTTTAAAGTTTAGAAACTAATGTAAACATCATCAGGGTGATATATTTGTTATATTATTATAAGTAGCATAGTTACATTCCAGTATGGAAAGTACTTCAGCTGCACACTCGAGTTTTTTTATTGCCCTGCAGCCTTGCACACTTGGGTAATTTCACATACGCTCGCGAACAGGTGATTGTTTCTTTATACTGAGCGTACGCTCGGGAGCCAGCTTATATGAGAAACAAACCATCGGTGCGCCGGTCGTGAGGGTGTGTGTTGACCCGGTTAAAACATAAACATTGTATAACTTCCAACAAACCTGTAATTTACTGTCAGTCCTTTTTTGTGATGTAGCCTACCCTATGTTATGTAGATAGATATGTTAGCTGACGGATACAATAGATAGAATAATAGGTATGTTTAAGATTTAGACAAAACAGTAATAAAAATGATATTGTATGCACACTTGGAAGTGTGCACTTTTGGACGTTTGCACACTGCACACTTAAATATTTAGTGCATGCACACTCCAGATCTCGGTGAAAAGTGACATACTTTCCATACGGGGTTACAATGACTTTGTGTAGTATGGTTGGAAATGTCAAACATTCAACCAACCTTATTAATATGAGTGAAGTTATGATTAGGATCCAAGTCTCCAATGAGAGAATATCCAACGGGGTAATCATCTTTATAGGAAATGTTAAAATTTATACAACAATAAAATACCTGGCTCTTTAAATCTGGAAAATAATTTCGTAAATAGCACTATGGTTAAAATGAAGCAGCACAGAAATTCAAAAGAATGTTATCAATCAAGGGGAAACCCTTAAGCCAGCTACTATTTTTCACTTTTAAATTCCTTCCACATCTTAATCAAGGCAATAAGCATAAAAAAGCATCATCAAGTTGTTGCATTATATATATCATACAACATTGTTATTTCTTTTAGTCGTTCTGTCCATATCTTTTGCAGATCTTGGATA
>CH003028.1:2173171-2208486 GCA_000149265.1 Ciona savignyi
AAGTACGGCAGCTGCACACTCGAGTTTTTTTCCCTGCGTCTTGGGTAATTTCACACACGCTCGCGAACTGGCAGTATAAACATCGTATAATTTCCAACAAACCTGTAAACCTACCTCTGGACCTCGGGTAATTTACTGTCAGTACGTTTTTTGTTACGTAGATAGATATGTTAGCTCATGGACACGATAGATTTAGGATAGAATAATATGTTTGTTTAAGTTTTTTACAAAATAGTAATAAAAAGAAGATTTTGTGCACACTTGAAGTGTGCACTCTTGGACGTTTGCACACTTAAATATTTGGCGTGTGCACACTCGAGATCTCGGCAAAAATTGACGTACTTTCCATACAGGCCACATTGTAACCCACGAATGTCGTTAATAAACAGCAAAACTGGAGTCTGGAAGAACAAATTCATTCGCGAATTCCTTATGTTCCTTTACTGTAAGGGTAGAATCTGACATTTAAATAAACGTACGAATACCTACAGTTACTAATTGCAATGTCACCAGCATTTTGCAGACGAACAATAACAGACAGCACCAATATATAAACATGAGTAAAAGGGGATTTCCCGTGATGCGAGTGTTGCCTTTCATTTTTCGTAACGGATTTTGTTTTTTTCTAATTTTAATGACAATATAAATATTAAAAAAATTATAAATGTGACGTAACTTGATTGTGATTTGGTGTCAAGAAACTCGTGAAAAGCAAATATAAACGTGCCTGCTTCACTCCCACACGGAAGTATTACTAAATATGTAGTGTGCTAAGCAGGATAATATCGTGAACCCAAAAATATCAGTTCATTACATCATTGTTAATAAATTGCCCAGCCATTGCACCATGTTTACCAAGCACATAGTAAGTAATTATAGCAAATGCTGGAAAGATAATTTCCAAATATAGCGATTTTTAATGTTTCTTAAAGTGTTTATTGCAACTGGTAAACCATTTAAGAAAAATCAATAAAGTTGATTCTTTATTGCAATTAGACACCCGTCACTATCATTTTCTCACTACAACTCTCAACCACACGGCAACAATCGTGTCACCGAGCAACTATATCTCCAAGGTGTGTGTGTGGAGTACCGATGTAGAACACAATTTTTAATTCCTTTTTGTAACAAGTCCCTATCCCAACAATCCCTAAAATACATAGGCCCAAAGTTTTGGCAACTACTACCCAACAACATTCGTGAGATTAAATCGCTCAAAAAGTTTACCAAAGCTGTCAAACAACACCTCTTGGAAGACCCTCATCCGCTTCCCTAGTTCTACTAATATTTACCCCAAATAATTTTTTTTTAAATTTTTTTTTTATTATTTTTTTATTTATTCATTTATTTTTATTTTTTTTATGATAAATCCCCTTTGTAAGTTTAAATTTCATTTACTCCTTGCACAAATAAATTCCTAATAATCTGCTTTACCTTTTCTATCCCTTTGCATATATTGATACCTGCATGCATTTCTTTTCACTTGTTTTCACACGTTGATTTCCCTATTAAAATCACATGCATGAAGTTTCCAGATTTTGTTCTTTTTAAATTATAATCACCACATTAAAACACAGTCTTGACTTCCTTTGCATGTTAACAATATTGATTTGTTTACACAAACACAAGTGTTATTTATGGGTGATGTTTTATTACAGTATTCTCTGTTACTTGGTAAGCCGATGGCACATTTGGTTTTTCTGTGAAATAGTTTTTGCCGGCCCTAACAGAGCTCTGTATTTTATAACTTATCACTTTAGTCTTTTTATTTGTTTTCGGTTTTTATAATATTTTTCACCACCCAATTGCACACTACCCTGTTTCCTAACCTGTCTTTATTTCTATCTATTTTTCGATTTCTTTACTGTCTTGTAGTATTTTTACAACTATACTGCCAAGACACTATTGTTCCAGATACTCGGACACCGAAATTTCATCTACGAGGAGAAGGTCGTCCGGTTTTCTTGCGTGGCTCCTCCTCCTCCTCAAATTTACTATTCGAGAGTTGGCGGTGTGTTCTCCAGAAAAAGATGCCGATCAATATTAAACTAATATGTCACAACTAATCTGCTTTAATACAATCGGATCCTTGCTGTAGTCTTTAGTATTTTTCACTTGCTAGCAACCCTTTTTTGGCTTGCTATTTATTTATTTATTTAATTTTTCTTATTTATTATTTTATTTGTTTAAACATTTTGTTTGTTTTGTGTTGTTTTGCGCTTTTTTGTTATTTATGGTGCACTAGTGTAGTGCTCCTCTTTTCGCACTCCTACATAAGTGCTCTAATGCATTAGTGTTATGCAATCTGTGTGCTAAATGTGAATATTTAATGTAAATATGCCCCGGTAAGTGTGCTTGAAACAAATAGTGTCATCTGACATTAGTGGAATTTCATTTTAGGGGTTTTTTCTTTTTCCACTCTGGTCCACGCTTTCGGGCCACACCTTCTCCTAAAGCCGGCTCCCCCACAGTACTGGTCGCGCTTTACCGCACACTTTTCTTCAGGGCTTTATATCGTTTGATCCTAATTAAATTTGGATTTGTTCGTTTGCCTAGGTTTGGCGGCCGCGTCCGCTATATTTATTACATTATATCCCTATTTTTTTTAATGACGTGTTTTAACGACTGTTCGTTTTGCCGTCTTTTCCCGTTCCTGTGTCGAGATTATATTCGTTTGCCATTTTTAAAAAAACTGGGGCAAAAAATGAATAAACTAAACTAAACTAAAACACAAATCGAAGTTTCGTTCGACCTTCATTCACAACTGTGTTTTTGACCAGGATAGTCAACCCTGTTCTTGTCCGATGGATTCTAACGAAGCAAAAACACCGACGGGGCGTTTTATTTATATGTGTCATTATGATGATTGTCCTGAAAACAGGGAAACAAATCGAGTGGATGCCAAAGTCGCCGTGATGGTGACTTTATTTCTTGCTTGGATTCTTGTCAATTTTGTTTTGTTCCGAAGGAATCTGTGATGATTCCATCGATTTATCCCACTTACATCTATCTTTTCATGGGGTCTTTCTTTCCCATTACACGTCCGTTGGGGGCATGAATAACAAATAATAAAATAAGATATTCATGTTTTCCCAGTGAATAGAAAAACCAAGGGGTTAACACACGGGTAATCGTTATAATATCTCACGCCCACCGTCGCGTTACCGGAGCTATTTCAGCTACACTTTCCTTCAATTTAAAAGAACCCATTAATCCGCTGAATTCAGGCAATGTCTTTTAAGTGCCTTGCCCAAGGACACAACCGACGAGCTAGCGACCAGTTTCAGCCACCAGACTTATAGTTTGCTTTGGTCCTTTTATTTTACAATAAAAAACAAGGGAATTATGCTATCAGAAAAATGTAAATAAGAGGGCAATTGTCAGCATTTTTGGCTTTATCGCCGGTATCTCCGTATTGAAACCGAATATTTACTTCAAATTACTAACCAAGTAAGAAAGAGTTTTTGAAATGGAGCTGACAAATAAATAAGTATTCGGTATACAAAAAGTAAAACAAAAGAGAGTACACATATGTGGATCCCATTTTTACTGCTGAATTAAAAAAATAGCGTTTTACACGCATGACCACTTCTATAGAAATGTCAGATTCATCTACTTTACGCATGATTAGTTCTGTTACATGCAGACTTTGTTTACAAGATGAATTGTCGCTTTTATTTTTAATGTTTATAAAATTTCTTTGAAGGCAATTTAATATGCATGTTGTTGTGGGTGTACATATTATCGGGGGCAACTTATGAAGGAAAAGTGAGTAGTAGGAAAAGTGCACCATTACCCTATTGGAAAGTTCGTTTTCTGTGCGCCGGATTTTTGTGCCAACATTTTTTAACCTAAATTTTGCGCCACGCCAGTAATACTAATTTGCGCCACCATAAACAAAGTTGCATAATTTTTAATTAAAACTTTGAAATATAAAGCTTAAAGTGTCAAAAATACTGACATAAATGAAAGAAAGTGTAATCACGCCACGCCAGCATGATTTTTGGAGTTTTCTGCGCCAATACCCGAAAAAGTAGTCAGTGCGCCACGCCAGATATATCCGGCGCATCATACGAACTTTTCAGTAGGGCACCATTACATGAAGGTTAAGAGTATAAGGTTGGTGTAGGGGCTGGGGTTAAAGTTAGTGTTAGATTTGGGGTGGAAATTTAATTTTGAGACAGGGTTAAAATTAATTTCCCAGAGCAATTTCCATTCTCCCCTCTTACCCTTCTTTTACTGTAACCTACTTACAATAATAACCAACCAATTTCTGAAGGTATACATACTGAAAAAACACTAAAGAAGCAGTATGTCTGGTTATATAGGTAAATTTTATGATGTCTTAATCGGCTCTAAAGACCAGAAACAACAAATCGACTTAATGGCCGGAATATTAATTGGCATATCGCCAATAATTCATTTAATTCTTGTTTCTGGCATCAATGCACCGTATGGAAGATATACCTCTTCTGCCTGGGGAGTGCAAATCAATGGAAAACTGGCCTGGTTTATGCAGGTTACTGAGTCTATTTTTGGTAATGTTGTGTAGAAATGTATGATATTAATATTAAAATGCTCAGTGTAATATTGCAATTTTCAGTATAACTTTTAAATGTTTGGGATAATGTTTAAATATTTGGTGTAATGTTTAAGTGGTCGGGATATTATTTAAATATAAATCCATTGATGATACTGTGGATAAATCATTTATTGTGATACTAAAAATGGCATAGCCATCCACGCAAATCAACATACAATTTTTTTGCAGGAGTTGCCTTCATTTGTGATTCCAGTTTACATTTACCTCACCTCTGACACTGCGTCCCTATCAACCCCTGCAAGAACGTTGCTGGGATTGTTTCTGCTGCATTATTTCAACCGAACTTTTATTTATTCGCAAAAAATACGCGGAGGCAAGCCAACCCCGATATTAATTTGCTTGATGGCAATGTTCTTTTGTGTCTGCAACGGGTATATGCAGGTATGTACAGACCTGATGGCAGATTTTTACCGGGTTGCTAAACTATATCTCAAGCATAATGCATGATATGGGTAAAAATGTATATGTGATATTGCAAAATGTCATAGGAGTTTTATGGCTTGGTTTAACTAGATAAGTAGGTTCCTTGTAGTGATCATTCCTTTTTACTAAATCTCACAGGTGATGCATCTTTTGGCATTGTACTAAACAGAGTAATTTGAGTTTTTCATTTAGCTCATAGTTAGTGATATTTAAAACACACTAAGACATATCTAGGACTAAAGTCTATAGTAAAATGTAAAATTTTTTAACTTCGTTTTTTAAATTCGATTTAAAATTCTAGATTTTTAAAATAAACTCAGATTTTATTCCCTTTCAGTCAATTTTCCTTGTCCATTATTCAAACTATCGTGAGGAGTATTTCTTCGAGTGGAACTTTGTTTTCGGGGTGGCCATTTTCTTCTTCGGATTCTACACCAACTTGGAGTGCGACTCTATTTTAAGGAATCTACGGAAACCTGGTGAAAAGGGCTACAAAATACCCACCGGGAGTATGTTTGACTACGTCTCAGGAGGTAACTTGTTCGGGGAAGCTCTGGAATGGTCAGGATGGGCATTGGCGTGCTGGTCAGTGCAAGGCTTCGCGTTTGCTGCCTTTGCCGTAATGTATTTATCAGCTCGCAGCTACTCTCACCATGTGTGGTATTTGAAGAAATTTGAGGATTATCCGAAAGACAGAAAGATATTTATCCCGTACATCGCGTAGATTGTGCATCTCGGCAATGAGCATAAGGGACCAGGTATGCTCAAAATCTAATATACGACGAGACCCTTAAGTCCACATCAATTTGACTACAGAGCATATTGCATTGAGTTGTAAGACAATTTTTTTAGAATATGAAGATCTCTGGTTGTTATTAATTCTGTATTTTCTTCATTGAATAATGATCATTAATTCTTCTTTAAATAATATTAAAACATAGTGCCATTTAAATATGCAGCTTGCAATTGAATTGATTGGTCAAACTGAATGATTGGTCAAACTGAATTGAACTGCTAACCTACGGTACAAAAATCGTTTTCTAGGAAATTAATTATACGTAAATTGTATTTTTATGTGTAGCTGCTATATTATTTATTTTGTGATGTACGATTCATTTCCTGCAATTTAATAGTTTGTTAGTTGGCTACTCATCACTGTTATTGCTACGTTTGATTTCGAAACTGACTTAAATTTACCGGGTAATTCACGCGCAGTTTGTTCTACGTGACTTCATACTAAAACGCAATTTACCGCGATAACCCAGTCGCGCTATAGAGTCACATATTCAGTCCCGCTTATGTACCAATAAAAAAACGAAACAAAACGTAACTTTCGTTGTTTAATTAATATTACGTTGTTTATTTCCCACCACCTTTACCAATATAACCAGTCTATACGCTCCAAAACAGAAAAAATCGCGCCGGGCCGAGGCAAATAATGACAAAGTAATGTTAACGATTCAACTTTCTGCCAAAAACAGCGAAGAGTTAATTTTGTCCAAAAAAATATAACTCGACGGATTAACTCCGTCCAGATATCCGCGCGCTCGGCAATCTTGTTGCCAGCAAGATGTTATGTGTTTCATCCCTATGATAATCGAATAATTTCGGTTTCACTGTAATTGTTTCTCGTGTGTTTCATGTTTGAATAAAACTACCTAAACCCCATTTCATTCGTTTATTTTGCAGAAAAGTTTACAACAATTAGTACATAATACCGACTACAAATTGGTGTCCGCCTTTGTCTTAATGAATACGAAACGGCGGCAGTTCATATCAATATTTTAAGCATTTTAGGGGGTTTTCAGGTGTTTAACCTTATGTTCTGCGCTTAAATGTCCAAATATGCCTCAGTACTGTTAGTGCCGTTGTTTAAGGATACGTGGTTGCAAGACATTTGCAAAGCGTTATCTGAGCCATTCAGACAAGTTATACGCCTCCTTTGCTTCACGTACTACTTGCTTAACGCCTTGTGCACACAATTGTAAATCAAAAAGGAATTTGCGTCATTGAAACGACGTGGGGCAACGCCTGTCTACGCAAAAACCTTGTTTGCGTAACGTTATTTATACAGCAAGTTCAAACTTACGCTTATCAATTTTTAACATGCGAGAGCATTAAGATAAACGCGTGTGACACATATGCGTTTGACAAGTACTTCTGGTTGAATCTTTATCAGGTCGTTTGTAGCAAAAAAGTTTAGTTTCAATCGTTCTTTCTTGCTTTGCAATAAAAGAATAGTTTAGTTTATTTTTTTGTTTTCACGCTGAAAACGCTAAACCTATTTTAGGAAAAAATAAGGAAAACGGAAAAAAAACGACAGAAGTTAAAACAGGTCTAAAATCCAATGAATTATTAAGTTTCTTTAGACGTGGCCACCAAACCTGGTAAGTCTATTAAGAGCAATTAATTAATCAGTTCATCAGTACACAACTAGATTACTACATACAGGTGCTATCGGAATACCTGGAAATAAAACCACAAAAATAATCGGATTAACTACGTCGAAAGACGTAATTTGTTTATTTGTTACACAATACTACAGTAAGGTGTTAGAGCTTGCTCTAATTAGTTGGTTATTGGTCCATGATAGCAAATAACGCGGGTCATATTTTAATAAATAAAGGGTAGAACATGGTGTTACCTTAGCAGTACGCTTTGCCGGGTTTGACATACAAACTCACCCTCAAAAGTAAGACCAAAAATTGTACGGTGTTTAGAAGGTTCTAAACATAATGTACAATGTTGAGAATAGTCGATCACTACCAGTGATAAGGCAGATTTTGTCCTTAATTTTAGGATTTTTCTGTGTTTTTTACCGGGCTCTGAAACTGTTGTGGGCTAGACCATGTTTGCTTTCAGTGTATATATGATTGCGCTAACCCAGCGGTGGGCTACTTCATTAGTCGGCGGGCCAGATGTGGGAAAATGAAGTTCTTGGTGGGCAGCATTATTACATGAATAGTATTCAATATCTTAATAACAGGGTCAAAATCCCTTCGACCGGACCCGGTCCACGGGCTGTATGTTGCCCATGCCTGCGCTAACCGTTCGGTCACACGACCATTTGCGTATACTCTGATTTTCACCTTGGTAGGTGAAATGAACATTGTAGTTGAAGAAAGTGTCAAAATACCACGTGGACACTTCCAGCTCGACGGAGTGATCAGAATGATTCTTAGTTTAGTTTATTCATTTTACAACAAATCACAACAGAGTAAAATAAGAAGGCGGCAAAACGAACAGTCGTTAAAACACGTCATTACAAAGAATATTGTTTGTGTCTGTCGTGGAAATTGCGTATGTACATCGTTGATTTTTACCTTATACACGCGTAGTGTACGAAAAGTCACAATCTTTACGACCTATAGGCCTATCTCCACATGTCTATTGTTGGAACGGTAGAAATGTTGCTTTTGTTTTGCAATAAGGATTTGTATTTAGTGCGACATAAATGGTGACTAATAAAATGGCAAGGGTAAATATAGGTTATAGACAAAATCCTAAAAAGTAAAAGGAAAAAGGCAGTGAAACTGCAGCAGCGAGCAGTTTGTGAGCACGAAGTCTGGGCCATATAAATATAACAGCGTGAATGGTACGAGTTGCTGATGCTGGTTCTGATAGTTTGTATTGTGTAAGATGCTTGTTTGGGTACCAAGAAGAATAAGGGCGGGGTACTGAGTAAGGCATGGAGTGGCGCGCTGTTCCTTGGAAGATAAGAAACGTTTAAAGTGCGTCACGTCCTAAAACCTACGTTGCATCGAAACTGAGAGAAAAGTGCTGTTGCGGACGAACGTTAGTTCCAATGCGAAAAAAGTTTTGTGAAAGTAAAATAACGCTTACGGTGAATGCCTTACGCAATTAAGAGGAACAATAGCTTAAAACGCAGTGTAAAAACGATAAAATCAAAGATGTAGCGTCCTTTGGTACACCCGTGGCGCATTATTTTACGTGGTAAAACACAAGCATCATCCCGTTTCCCTTACAGTGGTGGTTTTTCGTGTAGCCTGTTTGATACAGAAACGAATATTATTAACAGAGGTGACCATATGCAACAACAGTTTTACTCAGTTTTCGTTATGACTTTATGATTTTTTAACTTTGTTGCCAGGCGAGTAAAAACGGTCACTGTGAATATGAAGGTAAGTAATATAAATTGAAATGAAAAAAGTAATTAAAATGCTTACAGCAGGTTAATGGCACATTGTAATGATGCATAATAAAATACTAGTTTGATGCTCTTGGTTAAACTTGTGTTTACATTCAGCTGTTTGGCCAGGGGTGTAAGTTAGGCGAGTATAAGCTTGTTTATTAAGTTTCTTTTTTTATTAAACCAAGTCACGGTATAAGATATGTTTAGTCGACAGAAACGCTTTCTAAATTGGTGTATCTTACCCAAACCTTTACAAATAATTGGCTTTGGCCTTTATTTGATTCAAATCCATTGTATAATCGTGGCGATGTTGTTGTTTTTTTGGTCAAACCTCACTTAGCTTGCCATTTGAAAAGTACAAACCTACAAAGGTTACAACCACCAAGGCAATATTTTGTGACGTAAACAAGAGACGCACTGCGTTTTGTAAGTTTGTTAACGTGACGCAAAGGTCACTTGAAGACGTTTTCAAAGAACAACGTTTCTTGAGTATTTGGTTTAAACAGGTTGGGCTTGTTCATTTATATATAGCATGTACCTTATGTGCTGTACAATCGAAGTAGGTTTTGTTGTAATTATGCACTTACCAGTATCTAGTTTGCTTGGTTGTCGCTTTTATTATTTAAATTTTTTTAAAGGATTACATTCAAAGAGTGGTCATATTTACCCACGACTAGTTATTTAATACATTTGCCCTGTAAACTGTACCGGGATGTCTCTTATGCTGAGCAAAGTCGAGCTCCGTATATCCTGTAAAGACCTTAAGAGCAAGGACGCCTTATCGGCTTCCGATCCAGTGGTGGTAGTTAAGTCGAGGGAGCCCTCAGGCAAATACACAGAGGTAAGTTCGGTTTTTATATACCTTACTGAGCCTATGTACATTGTTATAAATTATGTGTACCTTACGGTTGTAAAGTTTACTCGTTTGGTTAATTGTCCAAGCGGCATTCCGTACAGTTGCGTAGAAAGTGCGTATAAAACTGCTACGACTTTCTAAGCACGTCATTCTGCCGTGTGTTTGCATACCAACCCTGCGCAAAGCTTAACCAAAATTGATCTATGGCGTGCGCTAACCATACTCTTTTATGTGCCATGTTAAAATGATCTGGTTGCTAAATATTGTTATGAAATAGTGTAACTAATCACACGGAATACTTTACGCGATATTTTACGTTTAGGCCAATAATAGAGATACAGGACTAAAGTTTGAAAACAATATAAGCAAAGAGCATAATGATAACCTATTATAATTTACATTGACGTTTACGTCTCTAAACAAATTATTTTTAATTTATAAAGGCCTAATAGTACCACGTACAACGTAAAGTGTGAAAATATATGTAAGACGTTTAAAATATATCCTATTGAGCCTTGTCTAAGGCTGCGTGAGGCGTGTTTGGGAATAATTTTCCATTCAGGTGTGCCTATGCTGGGGCGCATTCTCTCTATATGACGCGACACGTTACTGTGGTAACAAACAAAAGGCAAATCATATTCGATTCAAGTGTATACTGTATGTTTTCTGTCCATTTAAGCTTGAAATGGCTCATGGGCGTACCAAATATATAGTCCGGCCATTCCTGGGCCAAATAGCATCTTAAGAATGCATTTGTTTTAATTTACGAGCAGCATATTTTTTTATTCGTTGATACTACGAAAAGTAGAATTACTTTCCAAACGAAATTGTAAAATGTTGCTGCTTAAGCAATTAAATCACTTAATTTACTTACGAAACTCAAATATCATGTCGACTATTGAGGTGTCATAGATTGGTTTATAGCATTTAATATATCTTAGTTGCTCGTTTAAACCCCCTAATAAATTTTAATTATTTATAGAACACGTCTTCGATAGGTTAAACTACTAAAACGAACAGACGACAAAACGAGAAACGGTATTCCAATAAAAGGAATGGAATGTACTTTAAAACTCTGCCAAATATTAAACTGCTCCGGAATTGAATGAAACGCAGTAGTGTTAAGTTTTTATATCCCACAGTCACTGCTCTGCTTGGGGCCAACTTTACTTGCGTACGATTTAAGAATTTACTCTTAAGAATTTACGCGAGTAGGAATTTACTCTAGCAAATAAAAAGCTAGCTAACGTTTACTACGACCGTTTTCTATTCAGCTGGCGTATAGGGTATTAAAAACTAAATTCCCATCATTGCGACCGTTTGCATTATCACATGGCGCGTAGGAATACACGAGTCTATAATACTTACAGCAGCATCATAAAAAACGGTCGCGGTAAACAAATTACTTGAGTTACTCGCGTAAGATTCCACACGCCAGTGAATTCTTACTCGCCACAAATTTATGGATTTTGGGGTAGGCCTAAACTACATAAAACGGTACACTATAGTTGTAAGTAAGCGCCGTTTTGCAAAACGTCATGTCTTATACCCCAGTGGAACCTGTTAAGTTATCAGCCAACCGCATGCCTACTGTCTGTTAGTAACCGTTTTGATTACAGCGCTTTAAATTTGACTTTACTGAAATTATAAGCTTTAAGTCTGCTTCCGTATATGTATAAGCTTACTGGGTGGTGTGCAAGATGTAAGTGTTGTACTACGACCTTGCACACTGCATCATTTTCCCTTAAAACCGACGTAATCAATAGCATATTGCTTTCCCCCCCAAAGTTTATCGTTACTGGCCCTATGTGTCGATAAATCCCTCAAAATATATAACTAAATTATTAGATTTTACCGACATTGTCAGAGCTTTAATAAATATATCACGTACACGTTTTCCGGTGTTAAGTGTGAACAATTCCTTCAATATCGATATACCCACAAGCTAACGTATGACAACCATGCACCGATCCCTTAAAAGGATTGCTTGTTGAAAACATAACTGGGCATGAAATAATTCTTTAAATCCCTTAATACATATAATCCGCACAAGATATTAGAAATTACCCAAATGGACAGATCTGTTAATCTGCTATGTATATCCCGTAAACATTGACAACTAATAATCATGGACAGGTACTAAAATTAAAATTGCCGCAACAACTGTGTATAATTTCCGCTCCCACACACTTACCGATAATGATTGAAGTGAGAAAATATGAATCACCCATCTAAATATGCATCCAGGTTGGACGGACCGAAAAAGTGAAGAATTGCAATTCACCAGAGTTCGCTGAAGCTATTGAACTGGATTACAGATTTGAAGAGTTCCAACAACTAAAGTTCAAAGTTATCGACATCGATAATGATTCGGAAACACTAGATGATGATGACGACCTTGGTTCAGTGGAATTAACTCTGGCACAGGTGGTTACGGGTTCGATACCAAGCAATACCCTTTATTTTTGACAATCCGTTAACCACTAAAATTGCAAAGGATAAGTTAATCATGTGACCAAGGTCAGGTTTTAAATATTATTGTAATGGATGTAGGTTCAAAATTGGTTGCTTGCTAGTCGGTTATGTTCTTGGGAAAGGCAGTTAGCGTATATTGGTTGAACCCAGTGGAATGATGGAATCTACCGAATCGAAAGAACGTCCGAATCATGCACAACACACTGTAATTACTCCCCGACGGTGGGCGCAAAGCAATTTGACGATTACCTGTTTGTTAACGCCCCTTGCGTTTTTCCATTCCAGGGGATAAACATAAATATTCTATTCTATGTTCACAGATCGTTTCGGAAAAAGAACTAACAAAAACCTTGTCGAAGAGTTCG
This sequence comes from Ciona savignyi, assembly GCA_000149265.1. NCBI lineage: Eukaryota > Metazoa > Chordata > Ascidiacea > Phlebobranchia > Cionidae > Ciona > Ciona savignyi. Next base: position 2,186,047 of record CH003028.1, read on the forward strand.
GATCAATCCGATTCAACAATAACTGTAAGTTTACTTTTAATATAAGGAAACATTGAATATAATTAAACAAAATAAGAAAAATGGAATAAAGAGAATTCTTTAAAGTTTAAAGATAACACCAATCCTAAATTTAAGTTTTTTAGCTTCAAGTTTAAACTAAAAAACTAAAATTTAGGATTGGTGTTATTACGGTCATCCCAACGTGAAAATGGCAATTAGTATAAGTCACTTAATACCGCCATGCAGTTTTACAGTAAGAATGTAAATTACAATATTTGCAGGCGTAATGCAATTGTGCAATCGGTGTGGTGTGATGATTTCCACCCAGACAATTTCTTGGTAATTCTTACCACAACCGCACATAATGCGTATATGTGCCCGGTTTGCAGACGTGAGCCATTAGCTTATGTTCGACCAATTAGCTTTGTGAGTTGATGCCTCGCCTTTTAAGCATGAATATCCTACCCTAGCTGTTAAAACAAGTCAGCAAATTGACAAACGCTTGGATTGAAACTTGTCGATTGCTTGTCGACTGCGTCATTTGGCAAAGCACTATAAAACAATAATTGCTTGGACCTGGTTATTGAATGGACTTAACAAATCAATGACTATATATGTATATATCTTCAATAACTTCAGTGATCGGATAGTATAAACATGTGTAAGCTGACGATTACCAGTGTTTTAATGCCCAATGCGTTTTGCCTATATCGTTGATAAACCTCAGTTTTTCACCCTTTCTCTTTAATCCTCTTACAACAAACCACTGGCACATATAAATGGTATTATTGTCAAATATAATTTATTATCGATTTAGAAAGGTGTACACACTTATTTAATCCGATCACTTTCAAATTCCCTTTGTTTTCACGAATAATATCCCGAGTGAGAGGAGTCTAATTTATAATTCATGACGCAACAATGCGCAATATGCTAGGATTACAAAGCTCACATACCAGTTGGGGGACTTGGCGTATGTAGGCTGCGCACAAGATATTAAATGCACGCAAAACCTCAAATATTTTACTCTAGTCTTTGTATTTTCCCTTGTGATTATACTTCTCTTTTCCCAACAACTTAAATGCACCGAGCTTTCAGTTGGTAAACTTTTTAAGAAGAACACGGATGCTAAAAAATTGCACGATTAAGAAGTTCAAAATTTTATGATTGTTGGTACAATTTTACTATTTACGGATAACGAAAATAAGTGAATTGCGACCCTTCGATCAAATCCATTTATTTATATTTAGCCGCGCAATAATAAAGGTTTCACACTTTTGATTTAAAAGGATGATCAAAATACCAAAGTATTGAAAAATCTAAATTCTAACCCAACCCAAATAATTTCACATCTTCCAGATAAAAGCAACTGAAATAACGAACGTCCACGAAGTAGAATTTAGTTTACGAGGTGAAGGACTGGATAAAAAAGACTTCCTTGGAAAATCTGATCCGTTTTTGGAAATCTACAAATCAGAAACAAATGAGAATTGGACACTGGTCTATAAATCAGAGGTTAGCTTTTTTAAAAGTCGTTTTATCGTCACTGGTCATGGCATGATTTAAAAATGTATGTGTCACGAGACATGGTTTTACGGACAGTGTTGTAATAAGGACGAATCTATTGCACAACGAAACGGTCAGGATGAATATCGAATTAATTACCTGTGTTGTCATTACCTCCTTTTGTCTGGACTGTACGGACATTTTTTCTATCCACCATAAGAATGCAACTGTTAAATGCATTCAATCGCTATCGTTTATACTCTGTGAATATTTAGTTCATACAAATGTTCACAGATCGCGAAAGCCACCTTAAATCCAGTTTGGAACAAATTCTCTGTTAGAATCCAAGCCCTATGTGGGGGTGACATGAACAGTCCGATTAAGGTTAGTTGTGTGGTGTTATATTTAAAAAGACATAAATTGCTAACTATTCTTTTCGTCGCATTAATGTGTGGTTGCATAAATTAAGTGGAAAGTACTCCACCAAGAAATGGACCTTACCTTCTCCTATGTCTTAAGTTGGTTGGGTAAAATTATGATGAATTCTCAAAACACATTGAAAGACCGGGCGTCCCAGTTGTGATCATCTTGTGTTCTGACAAATACCCGGAAAAGTATTGTTTCAGTAATAGAGATAGCATAAACTAAGATACCCAAGAATATTCCAGTGGGTATCAACCTTTCAGTTGACAAAACAACGAGCTAACATTCCGTAAACCGACCATATTAATAGAAGCGACACCTAGTAATAGTCGGGCTGGCTACTGTGCGACTGTTAGCCATCATTTTGCAGTTTATTTCCTGCTTGGAATTTTTATAGGAGGTCTTTTTGTGTATTCATGTTGGCATTACAAAACATATCAAACTAACCTAGTCCTTTCAATAAAACCTCCATTTTTCTAGTTTAAGTGCATTGATTTTGACAAAGACGGGGAACATGATTTGATCGGCGAGTGTTACGCGTCGCTGTCGGATCTTATTGATGTGAAACCCCTTCCCAGCATTGCGCTCATCAACCCGAAGAAACGCGCCAAGAAAAAGGGATACAAGAAGTCGGGTCGAATCACGTTTGCGAGGTGTAAGGTAAGATATAATAAAAGTTAGAATTTTGGAACCTATGTAAAATTCTTGAGACTGAATAGGAGAGGAAAGTATAATTATTCATGTTTATCCTTATGCATAGGAAAACGCAATGAGCGTTAACAAGCGGGTCGCCAGATTACCTCGCGTCCACCGTCGCGGTATTGCAGCTATTATAGAGTAGTATGTATAATGGAGACGGTTCTTAAATTCCGTTGAACCCAGCAATCCTTTAAGTTTAAGCAGTGTCTGCTAAGTGACTAGCTATTGACTATTTTCAAACCTTAGTAAGCACCTATTAATGTTGAAATTATTCCACAAATTGTAAAACGTAACCAGTTTCACAAATTCTCAGCTTATCTGATGAACATGTTTTCATTTATTTTTACAGATCGTGAAAAAGTACTCGTTTCTTGACTACGTATTCGGGGGCTGCAAAATCAACTTCACTGTAAGTGCTCATGCTTGTTTTTTGCTTTGTTTAACCGAGACACGTTTCGAACTCATTACTGGCTCGTCGCTACGGCCGTTTTGTATATAGTAATTCTACTTAACCGTCGCGTTAAACATTCGGCCACGCGACCGTACTGCTTAGTTTCTAGCAACACAGCCTTTGATCCCATCTTCTGTCAACCCATAATTAAATTTAATCCAATTACTACGTGCTTCTGAAACGGGTTTAAACACCAATGGAATTTCATTTTAGGGTATTTTTTTTTACTAAATTCTAAAACGCTCTCCCTCGGTACAGGGTCGAAATTGCAAACTTTCTAATTAAGGTTTTTATTTGGTTAATGTTGATTTAAATAATTTTGCTTTCATGTTAAATGCTTTTTAACGTAAGGTATAACGGCCATGTATCTTTTATATACCCTTATCCGTATGTATTTGCTGCTGAGGGGTTACTGCAGTTTTTCTGTTTTTCCTGCTTCTTTTTTGCATTACATAAAATATACTTATACTAAACTTCTTTAATATAACAAAGAACCAAACAACACAAACTGAACAAACTGTTGTGCAGTAAAGGGCAAAAGTTTTTGGCATTTATAAACGATCTAAAATGTAGTGTAATTTTGTGTAAAAGGGCGAATATTTGTGTAAAAAGGCGTTGTTTTACCGCCTGGCATTTCGCCATATTTGACTTTTTTTCTTAGGCATTTTTCCCCTTTTCGCCATTTTCCTTTTTTACTAAGCATTTGTCTTATTACCCCCCACGGAGAAAGGCAAATAACTCACCTAATTTATTCCACCTAGTGTGGCGTGGATTTTACCGGTTCGAATGGAGATCCGAGACGAAAGGACTCTCTTCACTACCTTGAGGGGATGCGACCAAATGAATACTCCCAGGCCATTCAGTCGATTGGACGAGTTATCCAAGATTACGACTCGTAAGATACTTTGTCAGTGGTGCTGTATAGGTCAACTTATTCGGTATCGCGTCGGATTGTCAACAAAACGTTGTTAAACTGTTGTTAAATCAACCGAATTTAGTTGCACGACACTATCTTATGTTGTGTTAGGTAACGGTATCTTTAATGTGACCATGATTTATCCTTTTTTATGAAATTTTCCAAAAGACGCTAAATTGTTCAGATCATCACCCACCAGATTTAATAACATACGTTCTGCATGAAAAGCTATTTGCATTTCTTCTTCATTTAACTCATAAAAAGCACATGTTTGGCAAATGTATGTATAGCTAATTATATTCTGTATGGTCGTGTGGCCGAACGGTTAACGCGCGATCGATACATATACAGACTTATAAACAAAACCGTCACGAAAGCTTAATGGGGAAACTAATCTCGATTAAAAAAAGTATGCGGTATTCTATACGCAGAGACCAAATGTACCCGGCGTTCGGATTCGGGGCAAAGATTCCTCCAAATCACGAGATTTCCCATGAATTCCCCCTCAACATGAACCCACAGAATCCATACTGCCAAGGTTTGTAACATTGTGCGGGTTTAGGATAAAGTTGTAATGTTTATACCTGTGGTTGAAACCAGCAAGGGCGTTATCACGCGGGCAATAGTCAGATACCTCGCCAATACGTAAGGAGCGTTCTTACACAGGCAATCGTCAAATTACCTCGCGTTTACGCAAGGGAACGTTATTACACGGGCAAGATAAGACGCACCCACCGTCGGTTTTTCTCTGCTATTGTCATGCGTTGCTATTAGATCAAGTAATATGGTGACGGTGAGTCATGCTTTATTAACTATCTGACTCACGGTACAGGGGTGGAAGGGTTAATGGCGGCGTACCACAGTGCGATTCGCAACGTGAGGTTATGGGGTCCAACCAACATCGCTCCAATCATCAACCACGTTGGAAGATTTGCCTTTGAAGCACAGCTCAATCCCAAGGCTGCGGTACGTCGTTATTTTGTGACTATGACGTCATTTCCTCGTAATAATGACGTCATTTATGTGTGGTCATTACGTCAGGTCTCTCTAGCGTCATGCATGACTTCGTCTTCTAAGCAATTGATTTGGCATTTTTCCAAAATATAGTTGTCAAATGTTTTGCGGAGATCAATAAATCGAGTCTGATTACCCACAACTGCTATAGCACCAAATTGTCGACACTGTGTTATCTGATGACAGTAATCTGATCTTAATTGCTTTAAAAGAAGGGTATCTTATTTACCACCCAAGTTGAAATTTCCGATTGTTATTACATAACTAACAGTTCCGTTTATCAGTCGTTTTTATCAACACAGCAGTACTTTAACAGTCGTTTTTTTATCAACACAGCAATACTTAAACAGTCGTTTTTTTACCATCACAGCAATACTTTGTTCTGCTCATCATCACGGACGGAGAGATTACCGACATGGAAGAGACCTCGCACGCCATCGTGCGGGCATCACGCCTCCCGATGTCCATCATAATCGTGGGTGTCGGGAACGCCGATTTTACAGCAATGGAGTTTTTGGACGGAGATGACGGTGTATTGACGTCATTTGTCGACGGTTCCAAAGCGGTTCGAGACGTCGTTCAGTTTGTGCCATTCCGCAAGTTTAAAATGGTGGGTTTTGCCAGCGTAATGATAACTTGCGTGCCGAATGGTTAACGCTGCCGATTTATATACCAATTTTTACCTGAAGATCTGGCTTAGTGAAGAGCTCATTAAGGGTTCGAAACTTGACCTAGTAAAAAAATTGTTTAAATTTTCTGATCCTGTGGTGAATGTAAACATTTGTTTTCCAGTCTTCTGTGAGCGCCTTATCGAGTAGCGTGTTAGGGGAAATCCCTCAGCAAGTAACGGAATATTTCTCCATGCAAAACCTGCCACCTGGTGGCGAAACTCAAGCCAGCAACCCAGACTCAACAACTTTATGATTGTTACGTCATAAATACAAAAAGCCATGTGATTTTTTTCCCCAAAAAATGCGTCATAGTTTCATGTTCAAGGCCCCATTACATTTAAGCTTATGTGTTACACGCGTCTTTGCTCTGTATAAAGTTAAAGTTGGTTTTGGGTTTATTTATTTCGTTGAAATTACTGTTCAGTTGAACTTTCGGCTGGACAAAATAATATAAAGATCAAATCTGGCCACGTATATGTCTAGTCGACAAGAAACTAGTCCAACATGTTTTATCCGTTCACGTTTTACTGTTCAGTTGAACTTCACGTTTTACTGTTCAGTTGAACTTTGACTCCGGTAACGAAATATGCAGCTATTTACATAATCCATCACCGTTGCACCGTATAATGCTATTATTTCTGTGAAGTCATAATTAATTTTGCTTCTTTTTCTCATAATTGATTATGGCACTTATTACTAGTACAGTATTACTTTTTGTAAACAGGTTTATTCAACATTACGTTTTTAACCAACATTATATTGTATGGCTGTTTAAACAGGTCGTTTACTTTTAAGCACATCTTGTTTTTGTACTACTCAGTTCATCGTCATTGTGTGCCTTCACTTTTGTACAGTCTGTCTTACTTTCCTATTTAATATACAAAAGCATGAAAAACTAGGTTCTGATAAATTAAAAGCTTAATTGAGCTCGTCCGTCAAAGATCGGGTAACTTTTCCATGTTCTTGTCTGAGACAATGACAATATTGATAACACCGGTAATCGTCAGATTACTCTATGCTAACAGTCGGGTTATAAGAGCAATACAATAAACAGTTTGTTGTAAATTCATTGAAATAATCAGTTTTTAATGAAATATTTAATCCTGCGTCAACGTATGTTCGGTTCCTTGTTCAAGGAGACTTCCGAGCAGAAAGTGGCCAGGGTGGATATCGATACTATTACCTGACTGCTCATGCCTTTATCATCATCCTCTCGGCAAACAATGTGTAAATCCTGCTACATTGACACTCTGTTTATATCAAGCTATACATGCAGATGTTTTTACACACCATCGCTTTGGAAAGCCGTCCTCGTGGTTAACGCGACCGATACATATACCAAATTATATAAACAAAACGATCTCAGCAACGAGGCCACCATTGTTTCAAAACTTAACCCGTTTAAAAAACAGAATCAGAAAAAAATTACCAAGCCTCAGATACTACCACACGTCACATCCCATCCACATAGAGTTATGCGGTGGTGCGAGGTAGGATGACCAATGCTCGTGTGATAACCCCTCAAATCGTTTTCTCACGATAAAACATAAATATCACATGCTGCTTTATACTTAAATAACGTAACAAATTGCCTATTTTATTTCCGTGTGTTATATACAACGGATATATATTTGATAGTTCAGTTTTTGGAGGTTTTAATTTAAACACATTATTTTGGCGACAACGGTGCGATACTCTATGTGTTGGCCAATCGGCTGCACAAAATAATACAAAGATCAAATCTGGCCACGTATATGTCTAGTCGACAAGAAACTAGTCCAACATGTTTTATCTGATCACGTTTTTTTGAAATTTTACATATTCTTGATAAATATAGGCTACGTAGTGACGCTTCAGGGCCTAAACTGAATCATGTCTATGATGATAAAAATCACGAAAAAAATATAACTATAGTTCTGGATGCTGTAAGTTCTCTTGTAACCTAATTCGCAAGAAAATATATATCTTTCCCAAAAGTTTGTATCGCACTTGATATTTTTTCAGCAAGTCAAATACAGGGTTGCCAGACGCAAAGTACGCTTTACGGCCAAACTGTTTTTGCTTTACGGCCAAAATTCGGCCAATTTTTATTAAGTGAAAAATAAACTATTTAATTTAGCCAATTGGGCTATTTATCTCTTTATTTGTTGAAAAATTGTATAATTTTAATTCCCCCCAGATTTGTCAAACCCGTTCAAATACTATACAGGAATTTCTATCGTTATTATTTTAATTTAAAACGTCATAATCAGCTTTGTGATTTGGGAATGAGACAGTTGATATTAATTTATTTCCATATACCTTCTCTCTTTTTCCTTTATTTCTACTGTAGCGTAAAAATAATATGACGCTTCGGCCAAAAACTTGACAATATTCTTATACGGCCAAATTCGGCCAGATTTTTCCGCACGGCCAAACTATTTTTTTTGCGTCCGGGACGATTTTGGTACGGCCAAATTTCTGAAATTTGGCCGTGAAAAAGGCCAAATGGCAACCCTGGTCAAATAGCTTGGTGGGTTAGAGCAACGTCTTTCAGTCGAAAAGTGAAAAATAACTGGTCGCGAGATATAGTGGGTACTGTATATTTTTATCAGTTGTTTTTATTTTTATTTTTTATGACGTGTCATAGCGACTGTTATTTTGACATTTTCTCCCTTGCCGTTTGCTATATTTTATGTACTGGTACTTTTTAATTATTTTTGTAATCATAAGAATAAAAACATTCAGATAAGACAATATAAAACTGCTCCAGTTTTGCCTTACCCATTACTGGTTTAGGGCATCTTAGAAATTGTCAAAAGAAAATAACCGACTAGCTAGTAACCGGCTCCCCTATTATTCGATTTACGTTACGGACTGTCTATTACGAAATAACCACGAACCGGCATCCCGCCCATCGGATCAGCTGTTCGTTTCGGCTGAGTAAGTTATTATTAAAGAAGGACTAAGAGAGAACAAAGCGTCATCTAATGTTTTGTTTCATTTCAGACAGTCTATCGTCGGGTGTGTTATATCTCTATTACATCAATTATCTCGTTTGTATTTTACGACCAAATTTACGTACTTTTGTTAATTTGTTAGTTCTTTATTGGTGTTTCAGATTAACTTAAACTCCATAGTTTTGTCTTCTGGCTAATATGTAGGGTGCGGTCATTTTTAACATCGTAATCTACACTTAAATATTTTGCCTTATTTTACCAGATCGCGCTATTTTTAGCAACATGATCAAAAAACAAAATACCTATTTAGTCTTAACGAGACGTTTAGAAAATAGATAAATTTTATTTCCTAATTTCAATCATTAAACTGCTCTTAGAAAACCACTGTTTATATAAAGGACTGTAGCACAAAAGACAAAATAGCAGTATCAGTGTGATGTAATTTTCTAAAACGTCTAATCAAGATAAATATTCTAATTATAGCTTTATGTTTGTAACAACTTAATGGGATTGTGTTGTTTTTTGAATACCTGCAGTAAATTACCCAAGTAAGAATTATTCAGGTTCTTTGTTTGACTGGTCAGTTTAGTCAGTCATATGTAGAGCACGGACTGTCAGGTGAAAGGTTGTATCGAAATCAGACAAGGGCAGCACTAAAAGGAGGGAAGGAGGGAAACTGCTTACTAAAACTATAAAAACTATTACAAACCCTAGTCAAAACACTAATTAATCTCAACCCTAGAACTAACCCTAACTCCAATTCCAACTTTAAAAAAACTAATTCTAATGTCGTAATCTTTATTTTAATGTGAAGTTTCCTCCTTCTCTCTTTACCTCCTTTTAGTTTCCCCCATCAGACACTGGCTACTTGGCTGTGTCTTTGGGCAAAGCATTTAGCAAACATTTCCTGAACCCAGTGGATTATTAACTTGATGTTGATTTACAACAATAGCAACGTCTGAATTCTACAACGACCAGTCAGATAGCTTTAGCAACTGGTCTAGGATACTGTCAAGGCTAAAAATAATTAAAAGTTTTACTTCTCCTATGATATGAAATGTTTATAAATCTAAATAAAATGTTAAAAGGAAAGAACATCAAAAGACATAGTTAGTCATTAAGTCGGCTGTTTTCGAATATTTTTCAACATTCTAGTTAATTTTCCAAGAGAAAAATATTTAATTACAAATTTGTTTACCTCTTAGTATTAATAATGGACAAAATGTATGGATAAAATGTAAGAAGGGAACTGCATTCTAAAATGATGAAAACTAATTTTAACATAGTTTTTATTTTTGTTATGCAGTTTCCTCAATTTAACCATAGGGTTAAAATAAGGAGTAATAAAACTAAAAATTCATCACTGCATTTGGTTGGATTTAAATATTGTTGGATTTGTTTGTTTGTTAGTTAATTATCGCAGAATGTAAGTTATTTTTTAAAATAAATTAAATTTGAATTTAAACTTAGACGACTTAATTATCTCACTTATCCAATTCTTTACACAGCTGTACATAATTTAGCTTGGTGGCTGTGCTGTACAAAATGGTTCAGCAGTATCAATCACCCGTCCGTGTATATAAACACCCATTTGAAATGGTTATGGCTGTAAGTATCTATGCCTATATTTTGGTAACTTACTTGGATCATAATTGTCCAATAATTTTTGAAGATTTATATCATTGTAATATAAATAATGCAATCACAATTTAAAATCTGGCATTGTTTTATTTGCTGATGTTGTGTGGTGTCCAACATAAATGGCTAAATTGAGTATGAAATGTAATTCTTGAAACCCCAAATTTTTTAAAACTTGTGTGATTTAATGAGATAGTTTGTGATAATAAGGCATTACCATACCCCACAAGTGATTTGCCATAATAATATAATTGGTATTAAATAATTTTCAAGTGGCTGTAAAATTATTGAAGTTACCGGTACTGTATATAAAAATATGAATGTTATTTATAAACAAATGTAGTTCCGAAACAGTTACACTTAAATCAGTTAATCCCTAAAAAAATGGTTATTATCTTTGAGTGTTTCTTAACAAAATGCTTTCTATGTTACAGGCTTACGAGAAGCGTTTCCCAACATGTGAAATGATTCCAGTTTTTGTCGGCTGCGACATACTGTCGGATGTTGAAAGTGAAGACAAAGCAACCCATGTGGTCGAGCGAAGATGCAAGTTGAATGTGGACGCTCCTCGACTTTTAAAAAGGGTAGGATATAATAGATTATTCATGTGATTGGGAAAATGCAGAGGGCGTTATTACACATGCAATCATCTTATTATTTTGGCTCTGTCAGGTTACCTTTGCCTAATTACCTTAATTTTTGCATATTTTAATTTGCTTCTTGTTTTTTAATGTCTTGTACTTATTAGGATAAGGTTCATCTTTAAATCGTTAACATTTTGTGAAGCAAACATATTTTTTTATTTACCACAGTTAAGCGTTGAATATATACTGGGTTTCTGTAACACCTAATTTTTAATACAAGCATGCATTATTTATATCACTATTATACAATAACTTGTACTTTAATATTTAATTTCCGGGATACTTTGATAAAAAAATGTTTTCATTATTACCCAATTAACTAATTGGTACATTTGTAGGGTCCTGTTGTAGTGCTTTAAGAATGCAACTCAATATTAATCTTATTATCTTTCTGTTTTTATTGATTATATGGTTTCCGTTTTTGAAATTTTTTAATGTAACCATTAGCCACAAGGTACTTAGCAAACAACTATTTTAAAATCAATTGAAATAACTTTTATGAATGCTGTTACAGCAGACTACTGTTTCGGAAGGTATTTTTTAATGGAAAAATGTAACCCAATGACATTTATGATCATTAAGCATTATTGAAATCCCTTCAAAAGTACTTGCTTTATTTTAGATTGATACCTATTTTGTATTTAATTTACTGTGATTAAGTCTTAAGACGGCAAATTAAATGCAAATAATCTCTTATTAACCAGTAATTGCATGTTCAAAAGACCTAAAACCCTAATCAATACATTTCTAACTATAGATTTAACCCTTTAGAAACGAGATTGTTTTTGCGTAGTTTGCGCGTTTTGACCGAGTCCGCTTTGTAGTGCTCTAGCGCCTCTCGTGTTATAGTTAGAACAAAATGTTCAACACTAGAGTTGTTCGAAATAAAATTTCCAAAATTTCTGAAATTTTTATTTTTTGATGACGTCACTACTTGGGGGTCCACGTCATATTCTTTCTTATACAATGCTATAGTTTTTGATCTGTTTACAATACAGCCTAACATATTTTTACAAAGTTACTCAGAAACAAATTTCCTACAATTATATTATAATTTTGGTTTGATGACGTCATCAAAATAGTATTTCGTCACTGATTTCATGTTACAGGTCCACCCATGCCAAATTTTTTTTTTGTTTTTTTATTATAAAAAATGTTAGAATAGCAATTTAGATTGCTATTAAGTCCATATTGCTTTATCTTACTACTTTTTCCTTAAAATAAACTATAAATGAAGGGTTTGAACAAAATTGTGGACTATAATCCTAAAGATACTCAAAATCCCCCCAAAAATGAAAAAAAAAAACTGGTAAGATCACATTCGGGACATCCCAAGAAGCGAAACTGATTCTACTGCCATAGAGACATTAAATGAAACAAACCTTTTGAGCGTAGTATTAAAAAAAAACGTTTTTTAGTGATAATTTTCCCTCAAAATTACACCAAAAAATTCATAAAATTCAACTAAACTTTACTTCAAAATTTCAAATGCAAAGTTAGGTTTATTTTTGCTGTTTTCAAAAGATATATCATATAGCTTTCCAAAGAGACCAAACTTTAGCAGTTTCGACAAGAAATGTTGGAGATTTTTAATTTTGAATGAGCATATGTCAAAAAGGACAAATTTGTTCTTATCGTTTCTAAAGGGTTAAGCCAAGATTAAATCAATTTAATCGTTTAAAAGTAAATTATGTGTTCTATTTAAACAAGGAATTGACAGTTCCATTGATCAAAACAGTTGTAATTAAAAAAAACTATGTATATCAAATTTATAACTCTAGTCTTGATTTTATAGATACATAGTAAATACAAGACGTTCTTTATCACCAAATTATTGATGTATTTAACAGTTTGCCGGAAAAACGAAGCCACATAACTAAATATAATTTTTATTTCAGATGGTGGGGTTTGATTACATCTACTTTGTACAGAAGAATGCATTAAACAGGAAGGAACGTTCGTTGAAAATATCAGCACACAACGAAAGTTTCTCGAGTCGAGTGCTTGTAAATGAGACATGCCAGTACACAGTAAGTGGTCTGTTGGACTGCTTAATCAAATAATAATAAAAGCTACTGCGGATATAACGTGTTGTGTATTATTTTGTAATTTTATTTGTACAATATTAGCTTGCAATAACAATTACAACACCATGATGCCTTTTTGTCTGTTTGCCTTTATACAGAACAAACATGACAAATTTAAAATGATTTTTTACCGTTTTTAAAATATATTTGGAAACTGTAAACAAACTGTTGTTATCTGCCATTATATGTAGTGTATGTAACGAACCTTTCTACCCTGATAATCTGTGTTCTAAAAGTTTCAAAGAATTTTGTGAAACCTTATGTTTAAATTTTACTTGGAAGCTTAACTGACAGTGTTGTTAATGTGGAAATCAATCACTAGAACGAAAGGGATTTATTTGACAACAATCGGTTGTAATTACATTTAAACTTGACAAATGGTAGTGCCCTTGGTGCACATTTAAAAAGTCGTTCTAATGCAATAAGGAAAGAATTAGAGGTGAAGTAAAGATGTTTTAACTAAAACAAAAGTGGTATTTTTAATTACAAGTTACCAAAAATTCGAATGTATTTATGCGACATATTCAACTTAAAAACTTGGTATTGTAACAGTAACAGGCTTCACATGTTATATAACAATTCATCGTTGAACACCACCAATCATTTTGAGTGGCAGGAAACGTTGCGTAATGGCATACTATGACATCATAATGTAACAGCGATGACATAATAAGCATCCCACAACAATGTCAACCTAGTTTCGATTGAATGCTGCATGTTGTCTGCTATCACCAAGTCTTGGCATTTGGAAGTTAAATATAATACTGAACCTTGTACCAATGCAATACACTAATTCTTCACCTAACTTACTGTTGTTAACTTCTCAGACATGTTTTGTGTAATTTGCCATTTCGTGCTGTAAATAATGATACTGCAATTTGTTGACCTTTACCGTTTATTTAATATTAGAAATTGTATTATCTTTGCTATTGTGAAAACTGGTATAATATATATTTATATTATAACATACCATACCACAGTTATAGGAAATGCAAATTGCATTCCAGCTAAATGTATCAAGATTATCGTTATAGTACCATAGTACCAATTAAATGAATTTTACTTCACACAAATTGAGTAGCACTGAAGGTGCAAAAGTGCACGGCACCAAGAGTGATATGACACTGGCTATAATTACGCCATCAGCATGATTTAGCTGTTTTTTCAAGGTGCCACTTTTTAAAATAGTCCATAGAGGACAGAATTTAAAATGATTTGTATTTTAAAACAAGGTTCTACTTGTGATTAAATAAACATAGGTGCACAACTAACATTAATATGTACCCAGATTTACCGCTAACAAACCTATGCACCTAGGTTTACCTCTTACTTGGGTTGCAACGATATATCGACAATCGTAATACCACTCAGCTATGATACTAATAACGGTGTATCGCAATTTTTGTACTACAAACACATTAATTTTGCAGGAAAAAAACACTTGACTAATAATGCGTCATGAGTTTATCATTTAAAAACCGTTATTATTCACTTACAAACGCATTTTTTATGTCAAACATGTATAGCTTAACTTGTTATTGTGCTGTGATAATCGCAACAATACACAGTTTTACACCTTTTATTATTTATTATTAGGGCTAATATGTTATTATGATAGCATTCATTAATACGCTGCTTTATACTGTCCTGGTACCATAAATTTTAATTTATGAATGCTAACTTTTCTTACTTAGCAGATTAAGTTGTATTACATAATATAAAGTAACATTCTTTTTGCAATACGCGACGCGCAATTATTGATACATGTTCTTACAAGAATTTTTGCAGCCCTACCCCTAACCCCTGTATTTACCCAGGTTCACCCTGACAATCCAAACTGGACTTGCTTCGAACAAACAGCATCCATGGAAATCAAATCCTTCTTCGGTTTTGAATCCACAGTTGAGAAAATCGCAATGAAACAGTACACAGCGAACATCAAAAAGGTAAGAAGTTGTTCTGTGCATTGGTTAACGCTAACTAAAAACTGATTTTACCACAAAAAAAGAAAGAACATGGACAAAAATTCATCAAATTTCAAGCGAGTAAGAATTTACTCACGTGTGAAAGCTTACCGGAGTAGCCTAACAAGAGTAAATATTTTAACAAAATAAAATGAAGTGTATAATAAAAAAGTCCGCAATGATAAGGGTTTTTGTATTTCCCTATACGCCAGTTGAATAGAAAAACGGTGGCAGTAAACGTTATTTAGTTTTTTATTTGCAAGAGTAAATTGTTATTGGCACCGCGTGCGTCACACAAGTTAAGAATTGAGTGTTACTCGCGGGGATTGCCATGAAAGTACAAAAAAAGGGTGGGAATGATGACACTAAAAAAACTAAAGAAATAAGTCACTTTACTTTCTGTCTCTTTTGAAAATAAAGCAATATCCCTTTAAATATTCTCATTTAATCATATTCTTAAACTGACAAAGTAATTACCTAGAAACCATTTTATTGACTCATCAGTTGATTAGGATCTGTTCTGAAAGGTTAATGGGGTATTAAAGGTTAATTCTAGTTAAGAGTTTAATCACATCCTAGCAGAACTACTGTTGTTTAAAACTTGTGCATATATGTATCACTTCTACCTTATATATAATATTGTGTCGTTACTCGTTATCATGTTTGCGTGAAATAAGCCTTAGAATCACCGCACAGGGCAAAGAGATCATTGAATATTATCTCAATGAGCTTCAAACCAACGGGGTGAAATATATTCCAACATGGGCCGAGGAAAATCCCCATTTGGTCGCCTCACAGTCGTCTTCCAATTCCACTGTGTCAACTGCCTCAAACACACTAATGGAGGACTTAACTGAGGTATTTGGCAATATAAATGTGTTTCTATGGACCGATTATGTCCAAAATTTCTTAAAATTTTGTGTATTTCTGATATGCTTTGTCTAAGAGGCAGTATTACTGCATTCTCGAATATTGATCTTAATGTGTTAATCTGGATTAATTCTTAGGACACATCACTGCATCCATATAAAACCTGTTGATCGTTAAATTTGACAGATTTTCCAAATCACACATTCAGATCAATATAATAACGCTCAATACTGCCTGACCTTTTTTTAGACTTCTGGTCAATTAATTTTCTTTAATATTAGTTCCAGTGCTACGGTGCCTAGCATATGCCAATAAATTATTTTGGTACATGTAAGCATGATGAATAGACTTGTTAAACAGTCTAAACCAAAAGGCCTTGAGCCAAAAATATGATTTTTATATTGATTTTACAGATGGTTACTCAACTCTTACATCAATCATTTCTAAATCTATAATTTTAGATTTTAAGCTCTAAAACAAAAACAAAAATAGATTTTAAAGATTTTTTTCTCTTTTTTGTTAAATTTTTATGCCAATTATAAAGTTACAATGCTGAATTGTTATTTTCCACCAGTCGAACGCACACAGTCGTACTTCTTCCTTTTCCTCAGCGTGCGATGAGACACCTAGTGACCGAATTGTTGCAGGTAAGAGCTAAAAATATGAAACATAAAATATCCAAGTTGACATATAATCTAATATTTTAGTATAAAGTTCTACAGTTCCATGGAGTCCATTTATAACAAGTCTATAGTGTATCTAACATTTTTAAAAGGAAAAGTTTGTTTTAAGTCTTTATATCGCATTAATTTAGTAGGACTTGGTGTTATACAACATTTTGTTTGGTAGAAAATGGCAATGCCAATATTTTTTTTCGATTGTATTCGAAGAATGATAACTAAAAAAAAAGATATTGAACCAGTTTACAATGCGCTGAAATAGAAAGAATTATGTCCAGATGATAATGATTGCAACGCGATCCAATCTGTGTTGTCACAAAAATATAACTGACAAGACCTGTCACTTATATATATCTTCAAAACCATTACACCCGATAAATGGATTTATTCAGTAGTCTACTCAAATCAGTTCCACTCGAATTTGAGCTAAATTGATTAATTACGTCCCTAATATCTTGTATTCACACTTTTTTAACAGGATTTTTATTGACTTTTTGTTATGGTTTTTAATTAAAGGTTAAAACTTTCTTTGAATCCATAGCGAAAAAAAAGACATAAATTGTGTGTTAAACAATACTGAAACTAAAACCAATTGAGGTTGAAATTGCAATTTTTGGTTAAAATTGCAAATTGTGCTTGAAACCATTAAATTAAGGTTAAAATTACAGGTTTAGGTTGAAATTGGTTGATGTACCAATTTACGTTTGATATCATGGTAGAGTATCTGATTCACTTTTCACGAATCGATTAACATGTATAATGTGCAGCCATGATTCTAAATCATCGCGGCGTAAACAGTTAATATCGCCCTCTCACGTTTTCAGCAACCGACAAACTGGAGGAGGATTACATTGAACACATCCTGGGTGTTTTGCAACCAATTGAGGAAAGCAAGCTGATTCAGCTCAGGAAATGGTTGGCCGATACACACAATGGAAAAGTAAGAAATTATATGTGCTTTGCCTTCCATAAGATTTCCTTTTTCCCCTATGTTGGCTCGAAATACTTTTTAAAAATTTTTATAACAGAATTTATACTTTTTTCAAGTTTTTATAACAGAATAAGATTCTTGTGTGTTTTTCCAGTGAATAATGCACAAGTGTTTTTAACGCTAATAGTTTACCAGAACACCATAGGAACATCAGAAATTGTGTGTGCAAGCACATGAAAATATGTATGCTGTGTTTTGCATCAAACTTCCATTTTTGTCACAAACTGCGCTCTAAATCCTCTTTAAAGATTTTTTATAATAGAGTAAGATACCTTTGTGTTTATCTCTGTAAATGGGACAATGAGTGGTGGTTTTACCAGCAATAATCTTCAAAGTAGAACACTTGTGGTTATCCATTGTGGTTGTGGCATGGGGGGATTTAGGAAGCTTTTAACACTGGTAATCATCAGATTACCTTGTTCCATCAGTTTGGCTACCATAGTTATTTGGTACATGTTGGACATTGCTGTATTTTCTGTCAGCCCTTTTAGTTGTTGTAACCAATTAAAGAGAAAAGTGTTTTTGTAAATCCATTACAGTGTATTCACTATTTCTTTTATAGCTGTAATATGCATTTTATCACGTCCCTTTTAAATATAGTTGATTGTAATGCTTAAAGTGATTAAAAACAAAAATAAGATAAACGTTTTAACAAGTTTACTATTACAAAGTTTGTTTTGTTAATGTTGTGGTGCTTGTATCACAATATACGTGTAACGTGTGTTGCATTTCCTTGTCCCCATAGAACTTAAGTTGAACAAATAGACACCTATCGCATGTTAACACCCTGAAATACAATCCATTCCTAAGAACGTGGTATTTGGAGGATAGCCCATGTTATAATGAGCTTTGCTTGCCTTCCCTTGGGGTTAAACATTCCATGCCCGGTCGAAACGTTACAAGCCCAGTCGAAACGTTACAAGGGTTTCTGTTTCGGTAAACATGTTGCGGATTGATTTCAATCAACACTCTGATTGTTGAACGTATTTCTAATGAATTGGGGACAATTAGAGTTTATTAAAAAGCTGCTGAATGGATGAGCATTGGGAAAAAACAACAACATAGAAAATAAGTTATTTTAGAAAGTTATTATATGAGAGAGAAACACATTATATTTGGTTAAAATCTGTTGATTAAAAAAAATCAACAAATGAGTGAAAAGAATTAAAAAAAATGTTTTGCTAAAAAAAGTTTTGGTATGTATTCTAAACATCTACACAGTATAAGGCGATGACTTAGATGTTCTAATAAAAATTTTACATCAGGTTTAACCAGACCGGGATTCTGGTAAGTGTGGATGCTAATAGTGGGCTCACACTGGTCTAGTTCAGTATTAATCTTTATCAACATTTGTTTATTATGTGTGCACTTTCTGGATGCAAATAAAACTAGAGTTCTTCTAAATACATAGATCTTCGGATCTATTGGTTTAAACATTCATTTCATAACAAAGAAGATGTAGTGGTACAGTTAAATAAGTTAATTAAATTAACATATTGGATTTTACCCAACCTTTTCTATTTGATTTTGCCCAACATTTATGTTCACAAAAGGTGGTAATGCTAGGATGTTTGTTCTTATGTAGGAGGTTGGGCATATATACCTTATCTACACAAATGTTATTTAGTAAGGGTGGTGGTGCCTTTTAAATTTAAAATGAAAAAGGCGTCAAAGTGTTTGACTCAAACAAAACATAACCGCAAACGTAGTTTTAAACAATGAACATGATTTATTTTAGTGGCGTTGTTTAATTTAGACCATTGACTTTTTTGCTAATCCAATTTCCAAATGATTTGCCTTGTATAGACGAACATGCTAACCTATTGTTCATGTGTTTATTCACATTGTTTTGGATTTGATTACGCCATCTAAAATTGGGGAACAAGGTTTGAAAAAGCACCAGAAAATACATTCTTTTTTGAGCAAAAAAACACTCTGCTTATAAGAACAAATTATTATAGCTGCATTGCACACACACTTTTTAGTTAAATTGATGCCATCTGGTGGTGTATTTTCACACTTTTACAGCCCACGTTTAAGTGGCACGCAACGCCCTTTAAGTCACTGAACTCATGTTTGTCAAACATTGTTGATTTATTGTACAAGGTTTTATTGATCTATTATAAGTTCCACTCTGTCACGATTTGTATTTGTTGTATGGCCATGGTTACAAGGATTAGCCTAAATGCCACACATAATAGAGTTCCGGTAGCTGTAAAAAACAGGCAAATATATCCTGTTTCATTTTGAAAATTTTACATTGTTTTTTAAATAATTGTCAGCAACACTATCTTAACAATGCTGTATTAATTATTATATCCTTGTTGTCTATTAACCAGTTATTGTTTTCTGTCCAAATAATCTGTTATTGTAACTCTTAAACACACTTTCGGTCATTTTAAGAGGATAGTTTGATATTATGTCTGATATTATAATGTATCCAAGTCATCTTATAATATTATTTGATAATATAATGTATTCAAGACATCTTATAAACTTAGTGTTCAAAGTAATGTTTAAAAATTTTTTTTCTTGGAGCTATAGGATAGTCTCAAAGTCCAGTGAAACATAGAAAGGTACATGTCACTGCCAATTCGGTAATAAGAGTAGTCTGTGAGCACAGGCCACTAAACAGGTTATATTCTAACATGCAACAAGTAAAACTGTTCTTAAGTGAATCCAGAATGACATAAATACACTCTTGCATGTCCCGCATCAGCATAAAACTGTTTAGTGTGAATTCTATTTGCATGATTTTCCGGGTATTTACCTATCAATAGCTTCTTCAAGTCATGAAGAGTTCATCCTTTGTTTCTGCCTTATGTTGACAGCTATGGTTTTCATGTAAATAGAATAAATGATTCATATTCACGTACTCAAGACTACTAATTTTCTCTTTACTAATGTATGGAACCAATTTGTCCTGCGGTTTATATTTATTAGTCTTTAATATTTAAAATAAACCTTAGGTGTATTTCTTCTTAACAGCTTGTAAACATAATAATAATTCATATATCTTTGTAAAAGTGCTAATTTTTAACAAGTTCCTTTTTGTTTGTTATATCTTCCCACAAACTGTGATCACAATTGCTGATTCTTAAATATTTCCCTTAGTAATTGTTTTATTAATTAATCCGCGTTTCATACAACCTTATATGTGTCAATGCATTTAAAAAACGATTTTTATGACAAAACAATAAAGTGGGTCTGTACTTGTACGTTTCATCGTCATTGTGCAAAAACATGGAAAATATTCTAGTGTAGGAAGTTAAAACAAACTATATAATAGGAGAACTTAACTAAAAAAAAACATACAAAGTGTTAACGATTAAGAAAACATGTGGCTTCATTTATTTTTTAATTCTATAACAAAAATAAGAGAGGGTTGTTAGTATTTTTGCTATTTTACTTGTTTTAAGGCAAATACCACTGCTCCTTGTATCCGAAGATACCCATATCAGCAAAATGCAGCTGTTTAAAACAAATAGAAGCACTAAGCAAAATACATTAATTTTTAATTTAATTTTTTGACCATTAATGTTTCTACAAAATACCTTTTTTTAAGCACTGGTTCAATTGGTGAATACTTTACCACTTACTACTGTAACCCCCAACTCTATCACACATGATCTTAGATACCACGTGACGACTCAGAAACTTAAAGCCAAATATGGACACACATATAAAACATGTTTCAAAGTAAATTTTAAATTGTGTGTTTCTAAAAATGCGTTTATAACCAACCAGCCGGGTAAGATAAATCAATATTTTGGGGGATTTTTTTGACCATTAAATAACGTTTCTACAAGTACACTTATTTAGCACTGACTACTGTAACCCCAACTATCACATACACACACAATCTTAGATACCACGTGACGACCATATCCTGCGTTTTCTGCGCTCCCGAGACTTCCACTTCGAGAAGGCCAAAGAATTTCTCTGTCAATCTCTGTCATGGAGGAAACAGCACCAGGTAACGATCATCACAAATACGACTTCCCCTGTTTACAACAACATTCACATAATTTAAAAGATTTGCACATTGAATTTTGCACTGTTGTTTGACCAAGAATTAGACAGCGTTTTGAGATTGCTGTGTTATGAAAGAGCTGCTCTGGGAAGAAAATTGTTGATAAACAATAACAAAAAACTATGCATTGGTAAAACAGCCTGAAATAGTGCGCCATGAAACTGTTATTTTAGGGCAATCACCTGCCTTATTTAAGTTCGACCAACACTGCAAAATCCACAATCCCAATCTTAAGCGAAATTGATTTTAAACTTGTTAACCTTACTATTTAAAACCAAGTTGAGGCAAATTTGTTAAGTTTACTTGAACATTTCAATCCAGGTTGATCGTATCCTTTCCAACTGGAAAGCGCCGGAAACATTGGAAAAATATTACATCGGGGGGTGGCACCACTACGGCACAGGTGAGATTGTATGGCCATATCATCTTATATCTCCTTATACTTAAATGTTTATTTGAAATTAGTAACGATCGAATGTTTAAGTTGTAGGAAACCTAATACAACATACACCTTATATATTTTACAAACCATATGTACGAATGTATTTTACCATTTATATATAGTTTACAACTTCTTTTTATTTCACAATTCAACTTTAATCAAATATACTACTTATAAAATATCTGTTCACATTTTTCCCAAAGAATGCATATATTATTTCACAATGTCTGTTCAAGTGATTTAAAAAATATATTTTATAATGAAATCTGATAAAAGTTAAAATCTGATATAAAAATTTATAAAAAAAAATCTGATAAAATTCCTAACCAAATGTCTGTTACTCAAAATGCATTGTTATAAATAACATTTTTTTTACGTATTTATGAGATCACAAAGTGTATTGTTATGAGTGAAACCCTCCTTGTTTGTTATCGATGACATCATAAATTGTAATTGTTATCTATGACATCAC
>CH003028.1:2208586-2245955 GCA_000149265.1 Ciona savignyi
CACAAAATACGACTTCCCCTGTTTTCAACAACATTCGCATATGAAGATTTGCACATTGAATTTCGCACTGTTGTTTGACCAAGAGTTAGGTAGCGGTCGCTTTTGAGACATCGCTCTGTTGTGAAAAAGCTGCTCTGGAAAGAAAGTTGTTGATAAACAATAACAAAAAAATATGCATTGGTAAAACGGCCTGAAATAGTGCGCCATGAACCTGTTATCTTAGGGCAATCACCTGCCTTATTTAAGTGCGACCAACACTGCAAAATACACCATTTGAATTTTAAGCGAGATTGATTTTTTACTTGTTAACCTTACTATTTTCAATCAAGTCGAAGCAAATTTGTTAAGTTTACTTGAACATTTCAATCCAGGTTGACCGTATCCTTTCTAACTGGAAAGCGCCGGAAACATTGGAAAAATATTACATCGGGGGGTGGCACCACTATGGCACAGGTAAGATTGTAGGGTCATATCATCTTATACCATCGAAAGGTAATCATCGAAGGTTTAAGTTGTAGGACACACCTAATAAAACATGCCTCATATATTTCGCAAACCACCTGTACAGTTGTATTTTACCATTTATATATTTTTATATAAACTTTTATCTGATTTTCCTGATTTTATCAGATGAAATATCTGTGCAACATTTTTGACATCAAAAGTGTAAAATTGATGACAACACAAAGTGTAATTGTTATCTATGACATCACAGACCACCGACCTATATACGTGCTGAGACTGGGGCAGATGGACACCAAGGGTTTGCTCAAATCTGTCGGTGAAGAACAGATACTCCGACACGTGAGCAGTTTTACTTGTCCCCGTTAAACTCTTAATATCAGCTGTATAACTTGATTGTGAGGTTAAGTCAATTTTCGAGACCATTGGATAAAGCGTTACTCTCGACCAAACTAAATTTAAATAAATCAATCACCCATGTAGTGTAATATCTCCCGAAACTTGACTATAGGTATGACTCGTATTTCATTAACCGTGCATGCAGCCTGCATTCCCACCCACAAAATATGTTAATCATATATTCACTGCAGCAGCTGCAGCAATTTAACAGTGAGCATAAAAGTGTTTAAGGAAACTTTTGTGCAAATTTACCATCATACACTTATATTACACAAACATTTTGTTAAAAATAACATTGCAAATGCCCGATTGTAAAACTTTTTTGTTTCTCTGATGTTAATAATTCATTATCATTGTGTAATTATAATTTAAAAATTTCTGTGGTGAAATTTGAAGATTGTATCTTGGCTTAACAATATACCACCTACAAATATATAAACGAAATACACAGAAAATCTGTAATAGACCTACCAACTCGACTGTGACTCATTTTTCACACACACACTAAGAATTCTAACTCCATGAATTCATCAGAATAACCTTACGGTTTTCCAGGTAATTTATATAATGGAACAAGGACTGCAGAAATGCAGAGAATCTTCTGTGCTAAGAAACAAACCCATGAGGTAAGAATTCTTTTGGTGATGTCATAATCCACCCATTTGTGTTGTAACAATTAAATGTAGAACATCCTAATTCATGTGTTTTGATGATCTTTCTGTTGTAGTAATGGCGTAATGGATAGCAATTTAAGGTACGGTGATTTGATGGATTTTGCATGGTTTAATTTGAGGAGATTTGCAATATTTTGGGCATTGGTGACTTATGGCTGACACTTGACTAAAACATTGCCCTTTCTTTGTACCATTACAAATGGGACATCTTTTTGCGCCTAATTTTTGTGGGAAGCTTTTATTCTTTTGTGAAAAACGTTGTCATTGAGGTATGGGTGCCACGAAAGCGTCAAGAATGCAAGGGGTTTTGAACCAAGAACCGTCAGTTTCCAAAGCGAACACTCTTAACATATTTGTCATTTTCTTTACAATATTAACATCTCTACACCTAACACCTGCCAGACAAGAAATAAAAACTGAAGATATAAACTAAGGGATACAACAAACTTTAGTAAATACAAAACTTGTGAAGTTCTGTTATTCATTCGATTCTGCTTATTAAAATTCGCAATGTTGTTTTTCCGGGTAATCTGAGGTCATTGTGGCTTTCGCACTGTTGTTGACCTTTAGGAATCCGCGATTTTGTGCCAGGATTGCGGGTTACAGCCTGGCAGATTTTGCACCAAATTCCCGATTTCCTATCTGCAAAACAACAATGGGAACCGGCGTCATACAAAAAACTGCGGTCATTCATATAAAAATAGAGATACACATTACAGAACTATGCTGCACGGTTGCAGGCATAATTATAAAATCTGCATTTTTCTGTATTGAAATGTCCATAACGGCAAACATAACTGAAACAATTTTGTTTGCTAATTCGTTGTGGTCGTTGATGTGTGCGGTTTGTTTGTATGATTGAAAGTTGGCCTTTGCCCAATTGATTTTCTGCTGTGGTGTTTAAACTTTTTTTTCCGATTATTACTTTTCAAAGCTATCATTGATTTTATAACCAGCAACATTTTTCTATTTTCGCATCATAATTTGATGCCTCAGTTTTGGAAGTAGCTTCATGCTTTATCAATCAGTGTGAAACGAAGAATTTGTTTTCCATTAGTTCAAAACGAAAAAATAATTCTCGGGGAAAACTAAGAGGAGGGAAATAGGAAAGGGGGGAATGTGGGAAACTGCACCCTAAAATAAACATTAGAGTTAGTTTTAAGGGGTTGGAGTTGGGGTTAGTTCTGGGGTTGAGATTGGTGTTTGATGTGGCAGGGTTAAAATTAGTTTCCATAGTTTAAGTGAGCAGTTTTTTGCCTTTCCCTCTCCCATCTTTTCCTCATTTTAATGTTGCCCATATTTGACCGCTTGAACTTAATTCTCCCTCAGTGCAATTCAATGGTCGCATGTGTGTGATTGGTCGCCCTATTTACTTATGATGTCACTATTAAATAACTTCCGAACGGAGCATGGCTATTATGATGTAACACAGCAGCGTTTTAACAAATATTAACAAAATTTGTCATTTTTAAAAGTTTTAAAAATTTACTTTTATAGGGATATATAAACGTCCTTCATAATGTTAGACCAACCATGTTAAAACACTGATTTAAAGGAAATATAAAAAATAGGCCTTTTTTCTGTTAAAAATCTTTAAAATTATTTACCTGTTTAATTACCATGTATTTTGTTAACTGTTGAATATATAAAGAAAGTGTAAATAAATATAAATAAAATTTCGTTAAAAATTTTTAATAAAAAAATGTTGTCCAAACGCGAAGAAAAAATGAATCAATTCTTTAAAATGTTTTTTCAGTTCATGGACTTGCCTTTTGGACTTGGAGGGTCTTAACATGAGGCATCTATGGCGACCTGGCGTGCAGGCCTTGCTGCGAATTATTGAGGTCATAGAGGCTAATTACCCGGAGACAATGGCTCGATTGTTAATTGTCCGGTCGCCACGGGTATTTCCTGTCTTGTGGACACTTATAAGCCCCTTTATAGGTACGTGAGGTGTTCAACTATTTTGTGATTATATGGGCTACCTTTTTTGCTTCTGGTTTCTGTTATCTAATTTTTATAGCTTTTGGTAAGGCTGTGCATATAACTAGATTCTTATAATAATGATGAAATATTCAGTTTTAAATGTATTTTTTGACATTTGTTCTCTTAGTTCCCCCAAAAAAATTGTTTATATGAAATCTTTAAATTCGTAATTCTCTTTAATTAAACATTGATTTGTGAACAATTTCCACAAGAAGTATTTACGGTTGTAGTTTGCAGAGTATCTGTAAGCTTTTCACAGAAACTGGTTCCTTGTTTTTTGTTATGTTCGCAAATCGTTAAACCATTTGTTGAATTGTTTTAGTGTTTAACTGACGACAATTCAGTTAACAGTTTCCTGATGCACAGCCTTGCTGTTAGTATGGTAGACATCTCATGCAAACAAGGTTTAGAGTTATTACAATGTGTGGGTAGTAGATTTTATGAGATCCTTGTGTGTAGGTAAAGAAGCTAGGTTTGATATCCTAGCATCATTAAGAAAACGCCCACAGTCTAGTCTCAGATGCTGTACAGCATGTTTAATTTGCTACTGCTGGGTATGGGTAATGTATGTACCCAGTGTGTGGCCCAAACAGAACTACCATACCAGATACTGGGATATATAAGAAATAAACACACTTTATTGCCCGATATTACACTTATCTTTTTTATTTTTATTTAAATGCACAATTTTCAAATTAAAAGATTGTAGATACTCGGCATGTAGTGTTCTCCCGTGAATGAGTCATCATTTCCAGTTTGACTCATTAATCATGCATTATGATGTAATAATGCATGAAAAACCACTCAACGTTTCTACTAAAAGCCCAGACAATCGTGTCTGAATATATATTGGTTTGGGTAGGTTTACACGGAAATACTTTTTGGCATTGTGGCCAATCCAGTGAACGTGGTGTTAAAACAAGGTCTGTTAAACACCCAAGATATAAAGACCTGCGATCCTGTTTTCGGAACCAGGCCTTGTAAAAATGAACATTTTAAAAGGTCTAGTGATCCTGGGTTCTAAACCAGGTCTTTTAAAAACGATTTTAAAAGATCTAGTGATCCTGGATTCTCAACTAGGCCTTGTAAAACGGATTTGAGACAAATCCAGTGATCTTATGCTTAAAACAAACAGAATGATATCTAAAACCCCATTCCCCAGATGAAAAGACGAGTTCAAAATTCATGATGTACACCGGCACGGATTACTTGGAGTGCGGGGGTTTGGTGGATTACATTCCAACCGAATTCATTCCCGACTTTCTTGGCGGCGCATCTAAGGTATGTGACGCCATAATACCTTTTGTGATGTCATAGATTTGACACCATATTGTCCTATGTGATGTCATAGATGTAACAACATAGTGTCCTCTGTGATGTCATAGATTTGACAACATAGTGTCCTCTGTGATGTCATAGTTTGATGTCATAATGCCCCTCCCTCATTCTTTGAAATGTGTACGATATTTTGTATGATTAATGAAAAAGATTGTTGTGTATTTAGTTTTGTACAATTTTTAGGGAAATGTGACGTTCTGTGGACATGAGTTAAATTGTTTTGTACCTGATTCACCTTGTATTGAAACATGGGGTTCACAGTTTACCCATATTCCATTGACACCCTCCTAACATAACACATGCAAAATGGCAATCAGTTACACTTAAATTCTAATAGTTGTTTCTGGAATATATAGGGCTCAGTGTCATACCCCACACTCCGCATGAATGAAATTCATCCCTATCTTATTCACTGTAACCAATCCCGTTTAATGTTACCCCCACTGTCGTGCAACTTGTTAGATGGGTGTTCAAATGAGTAAAATTTATTATCTACTTTAAACAACCCCATTCAATGTTACACCAATTGCACTGTGATTTGCCAGAGGGATGTCCAAATGAGTAAAATTTACCCACACCCCACCCACGTAAACTAACCCCATTTAATGTTAGCTCAATTGTAGTAGGATTGGCAAGAGGGGTGTCCGTGTCCACATTGGTTAAATTTACCCCACTTTATCCACTTTAACTTCAATGTTACCCCCATTGCAGTGCGGCTTGTTTGAGGGGTGTCCAAATGAGTAAAAATTTACTTCCACCTCACCCACTTTAACCAACCACATTCAATATTACCCCATTGCAGTGCGACATACCAGAAGGAGGTCCTGTACCGAAGTCGCTGTACAAAACCGAGTGGGAGAAAGGGGACGGGGTGGCACTGTGGGAAGACACCATTTATAAATCAGCCAATGTGCTGAAAGGAGCACCACATGAGGTAAGAGGTGTTCGGTTGTGTATTTGTGGATGTTTTGCCTTAATTAGATTAATATGAATTTGCACAAGCTTTGACAACCAGCGGTTAGTGTACCTTTAAAACGAATCGTTTTTTTGGGTGATGTCCATTCTAGAATCAAGATTTAAATTCGATACAAATGGGAATTGATTCTTAATTCTTTTTTTATTTTAAAAATTTGAAATTAACTGCTTATAGTTGAACAAAATGCGTTTTATTTATTTGACGTTGATTCAAAATTTGCAAAGAATAACTCTAAATCTGATTTGAACATCTCTACTGCTGACCATCTGAACTAGCGGTCAGCTTGTACGACAATATTCCACAGTCATGATGTCCTGCTTATCTTGCTTGAAGTAAAATTGAATTTACATATCATGAATGACATCATAATAAAATGACACCATTACGAGTGACATGATGATGATGACACATTTTAATAAATTGCATCATCATGAATGACATCATAATAGAATGACGTCATCATGAATGACCTCATGACCAATCACAACAGGTGTTGGTGGAGGTGCCGGAACGAGACTGCGTGATCACGTGGGATTTCGATTCTGTCAAAGGAGACGTCACGTTTACGTTGTTTCACTCCACTCACCCTCTCGGTAAGTGTTTCATCTTGGTGGGTTTTATTCTCCCTTTTTGATTTCCTCTCTTAAGTACCAATCTGTCCAAAAAACTTCTTGTCCATGTTGTAACGCCCTTTTTCAAATTTGTGTTCCGCTTGAACATGGTCCCTTACAAGCCACATTGTCTACACACAATGCTTATTGTCACGTCATCAACAACGCAGGTTGTATAGAGGAGGATACTGTGCAATGCATCAACGCTGCTCCATCTACCAACACCTCAACTGTGTTTCAAGCGCCGTACAATACCCAGGTATTCATGACGTCATTTAGCTGACGTATAAGGTTGATGACGTCAGCAGTGATGAATTTTAAGGTTGATGACATCAGCAGTTATGAATTTTAAGCTATTGTAGTGTGGTATATACGATATGGACATCGCCAATGTCCTCAGGACGCAGCGGAGTATCTAACGGCTAGTTTCGAACCCAGCAGCTTTCGGCTGACAGTCCGACACGCTACCAGTCATTCATCTGGGCGGATGCTTACGTCACATAAAGAAATAACGTCACAAACTCGTCACAGGTAATTGCAAAGCACATGACACTTGGTAAAGATTACACAATAATGGAGGCTGGTATCGTCTGCCGTGAAGGTGAAAGCGTGCAGGTAAGTCACGTCATGCATATTATTATGACGTCATAACAACAATTACGCACCACAAGGGATCGCACATAGCGAGGAAGCCAGGATCGTATGTTCTGCAGTGGAAGTACCATGGCGGTCAGCCCCAATCGTCCACCGTGCAGGACGTTCTATACCAAGTCACCCACAATCCCAAGTCGAAAGTCATCTACTACCACGAGCTGCTACCTTCAGAGAATTTCAGGTACGTCATCAATACGTCACCCTGACGTCATGTGAGTCTCACCTCGCTCGATATCCGCAGAGGTTCGATGACAAGCTTGGAATCTTGCCAAAGCGCTTTCTCTGCACTCTCCCACGTCACAAACTCAAGTCTCCCGTCTTGATGACGTCATAAGGCAGTTTGTGTGACGTCATTAACGAGATGCGCTCGACCCGACATTTTAACCAGTGTTATGTCATAATGCATTAAAAATCGCTGCCCTCAGTATTACGTCATAATATCCTTTTCTGTCCAGAACATATGTATGACGTAACGCAATGACCGATTGTGATGTTTATATTTGCTTTTATTTGCGGAATTCCGCTGTTTTTAACATTTGCTTGCCTGGTGGTATTAAATTCTATCTCAAGATTTACTTGTTATATTTGGAACCACGTATGGTTGTCATGGGATGCTGGTATTTAGCCACAGATGTAAGGAAAATGGTTGAACTCTTTTAAACTGTTTGCCAAAATGCACGCCGTAAGCATACACTCACACCCATCGCAGAAAAGCTTCTGTAGTAACAAACGACTGGTGAGCGCATACAACTCAGCTAAAATAACCCTTTCTTGTTAAGGTCTTGGCTTCGAAGCCAATCGCCGTTAAAAAACGATGACTTGCGGCCTTCCTTATTTGTGTTTTTAGCCGTAAAGTGTGGGATAATGCTAGATTATACAAAGGCCTACGCAGTTATGTAATTCTTCTTGTATGATAAACTCTAAAAACAACATGAGCTCACTTGAAATAACACGGAATTATTTTGTGCAATTTGCTAAATGTCAAAGTAAGTGGGACAGGGAATTTAATCCATTAAACTTGAGATTATTATTAATAATGTATCTTAAATTGTTTAAGGTACTGTCTCCAATGGAAGTCCGTTAACCGTCCTCGCATCGAGAAAAACATTTGATGCAGCTCGAACCCATTGTCACGTTTTTTTCTTCGTTGCGCTGGCAACAGGCATCTCATGTGTCATGATATTTGACATAAAGGAGTTAATCCAATTAAGTTTAAACTTTCAGGAATTCTAACTGGTATTCTCTTAACGTTCAACGACTCTCAATTAAAAAAAAAACAAAATGTGAAAAGGGCCGATTTTGAGAAATATTGGAGAATATTACCTTTAAATTTCTAGGAAATTAAAAAATGTATAACATGACTGAGAAAAACATAACTACAATTTAAATTACTTACTTTAGTCGGTGATATTCTTCAAAACAAAAAAGCATAACCAAGCATAAATACAATAGGCTACTGGAGAGCGACAACCACGTCCACTATTTTTAAAACCCATGTTGAGTGTACAGTATTTTTTCTGCATGCAGAAACGCTCGGTTTCCCTGCTGGTTACCGTATCATCTTTAGTATATCTTATATAAAGTGTACAATGTTTGTTTCTTCAAGCAGAAACTTATGGGTTCACGAGTTACGTGAGGACAAAACCGTCTAGCTAGCCACCAGTTTCGAACCTGTAACTCTTCCGCTGAAAAACACCAGACTAACCGGTCAGATGATTACAAACCCTACAGAACCCATCATTTCACTGGGCTCAGGAGATGTCTGCTAGAGACCTTCTCAACCACAAGAAAACAACTGTTTAGACAGCGACCAGCTTCAACCTACCACTTGTGATGCACTAACCCACCGAACTTATCAGTCGGAAATAGTCTAGGATGGCTAATGACGATACCCCCTAGACTACCATTTCTTCTATTTCGTTTCTTATAAGCAAAAAACAATCATCAAAAAGACGAGTTATACAAAAATCTTTTTTTTAATAAACGTTTTTATACTGGCTTATTTTCGAACCCATCCATTATGGGCTCGTCCCTAAGATTGTTTTTTATAGATTCGGTATATGTTGAGATCGCGTTGACAATTTGGCCAAACGACCTTACTTAATTAAGAATACAACTCGCATTCCTTTGTTGAAATGACTAGATTAACTGTGTAATAAATTAAGATATACAGTTCGTTAAGCTCACTGACAAATGACGTAAAATAGGTTCTTACATTATGTTGCCGTGGCAGAATTTTGAGTGACAGCAATTTTTGTGAGGTTATTTTGAATTGGCATGATGAGAAAAAAAATTGTTTGAACGCCTTCGATAAAAGTCAAATGTGTTTCTGGTGTGACTAAACTATACCAAAACAAAAATCAAACTCAAACTTTAATAAATAATTACTGAGAAATGAATATTTAATATCAAAGTTAGTCGTATTGCAATTAAAATTTCCCTAAACCTAAATAAACTATATTATTGGTATTGTTTGCGCCTAACGTATAAACGCAAATTAATTAAGTTGAACTTAAGATAATAGCATTTTACTTTCTTTTTTATTGTTGTTGTATGCCAACGTAAATGCTTTATTCAAAAAATATGGGTTTCAAGTTTGGATTAGTAACTCGGAAACCCAATATTTTCACCTTGCAAAAACAAACGTTATAGAATAGACGTTGTATAGCAACTGTGATAAGGTTACAAGGAAACACAACGTTTTCGCAAGCGAATAAATAGTGAACATGTCAAGGGAAGCAATTCGTGAAAGATGAGTTTGTGCAAAAACATGACGGATGAATCGCAATGGGTCAATACTGAAAAACTACGAAGATTAAATCTAAATTTAATAAAAAAATTGTTTGTAAACCTTATTACCCGTTCGAGGATAAGTGATTAGTAACATATTATGCATTCTACTATAGTTAGAGTCTCGGCGCGGTTATGGCAGGGTTAAGAAGTTATGAATTTGTGTATAGTGTTTCATTTTCATATTCTAGTACTACCCAAATTGTAATGCAGTAGTGCTGTTTCGCTCTCAATACCGTGACATTTACATTACGGCACATTTCATTTACTCGATAACCTGTTTAATAGTTTCCTGAGATTTAACGTGATTTTCGTTCTCACAGTTTACAGGATACGAGCTATCGAGCAGATAATATATATCATTCTTTATCCTTTTTACACAATTTATAGTCTTATGGTTCATTATGGCTAATAGTGTATGTTATTAGGATAGGATAGGATATTCATGTTTATCAATTTGGAAAAAAACATTAATTCGCTGGGTTAGGAAATGTCCGTAAATTGCCTTGCCCAAGGACACAGCCGACTAGCAAGCGACCAGTTCCTCACCTGCAACCTTTCGATTTAAAGGCGACGCACTTATCCGCCAGATTAACCGGCCGGACTCTTCCGTGCTTACCCTAGTATTGTGGGCTTAGAGTTCGTGATGTAAAGTCTCCACGTGTGCTAAGGTACTCTCTAATCGCGTTGGTTCATTAAAATTATGCTCTACAACAGCGTTTCCCAACCTTTTTTGGTCGCGGACTATTTCCTTACCAGCGAAAGTCTTTGCGGACTCGAAGTGCATCAATTTTCAATTAGCGTAAGTCAAAAAAGTAGCGTAACTGGACTATGTGCATACGATACATTACAGAACATGCAAATTGTTGATGTGCTTGCGGACTTACGGACTCATTTGAGACCGCGGACTCGGGTTGGGAAACATAGTCCAGTTACGCTACACAGAGTTTACCGCGATCATTAATGAAGTTCTAATTTTTGAGGAAAAAAAACATTTTTTGCATTGTTGATGTATATCTATTAAAAATTCGATAATATCATATGGACGATACAACTGAACGTATAAGTCTGTTTAAGGAAGTGTAATGCACCGTGATTTTACTAAGCATTTGCAAATCTACTGTGTTGGTCAGCAAAGCGACATTGACAGTGATTTAAAGCAGTGACACACAGTAGGAAGTACAATGTATTAACAAATATATGCACTCCATTTCATACTCTGGACAACGGAAAAAGCAAACCGGAGTTGGTTTGATTTTTAAATAATTAACCTTCTGTCCTATACTATGTTTAGACTGGAACCGGTACTTTAAAATACAGTTTATATAGTTGTAAGAATAGGTAAGAAATAACAACATGGAGCAACCAATAAATGCTGCTTATGAAAGATGCACGATAAAGTATCCATTAGGAAGTTCGAAAGGTTTGTTTTCACTAAATAATGTGTTAAATATCTGTATGTTGTCGGAATGGTGGCATACTGCAGAATGTCGTTTTATTTGTATCTTATCTGACACAAACCACTTTATTATGAAAACTTATTAAAATGCGGTAATTTTTAAAGCTGTCTCCAATATATCCCAGGTATCAAGATAGACTGTGGTCATGGAAAGTAATACCCGTGTAATAATACGGCAGTCATGCTAGTTCTTCATAGCAAACCTCATAGAAACATATTGTGTGAATTGTGTAATTTGTCATTATTTTACCAGATGTGTTAAACTACTACGACACTTGGGCAACACAATACGACGACGATTTGAAAACTATGGGATCCAAGGCGCCAGAGATTGTTGCTGAACGAGCAGCCCAGATTACTTCCGAAGACCAAAAGAAATGTTTCAAAATACTCGATCTTTCAGCAGGTAGGCATTTATATATTAAAAATTAAACATCTTGAGGTATAATAAGTTATTTGGTTTGGTACCCTGGTCACAAGACTAAGTGTCCGACCGGTTAGTCCGGTGGTTTAGTGCGGCGCCTTTTATCCAAAAGGAAGCAGGTACGAAACTGGTCGCTAGATAGTCGATTTTGTCCTTGGGCAAAGCAACATAGCCTGAATTCAGCGGATTAATGGGTTCTACCAAATTAAAAGGAATGTCTCAATTAGACAATACTGGGATAAACATGAATATCCTATGCTATCATATCCTAAAACCTAAGTGATGTAATAGTTGATACTTTTTATGATTAATTATGTAAAGACTTTCGTTTACCAGTCAATTTTCTAAACCGTTTGTCAGGTACTGGTCTTGGAGGAGTTGCTCTTCGACATGTTGGGTTTCTGGGAGATATTTACGCGCTAGATGGCAGTAAAGAGATGTTAAAATATGCGAAAAACAAACACGTTTACAGGTTTAAGCGAATTAAATGCGAATTGTTCTCATTGGTGCATAAAGACACAACAAATATTGCAAGTATCCTTGCAATGTCAAAATATTTTTTAAACAATTTATTTTATATTTAAAATCATAAAATAGTTCTTTACATATATGAAATGTATATAAACCATACTATCCCAACTTGCAGTGAGGTTACTGAAAGTATTGTAACAACAAGCACACCCTTACCCTACAACGACAATTCCTTCGATTTGATTATTGGAATTGGTTGCTTCGGGAAAAATATGATACAGCCAGATTGCTTCCAGGTTTAGACATTTTTTGACTTCCTGATCTGTATTTAAATACCATGTTTAAAGTTATATTACATAAAACATATCAGTTTATGTCTTTACCAGGATATAATGAGAGTCTTAAAATCGGGTTGTTACTTCGTTACATCCTTGCGTATGCACAGCCTAGTACAAGACTACAGTGATCTTTTCGAAAAAGAGTTGCTTCTTCGAGAATCGGATGGATCTCTTAAGGTTATCACACGGCAACGATTCCAACAATACCAGTGGGAAAATGTTACTTCGGAAAAGAATCTTGATCTTAATGATCAATATGCTGAACTATGGACAATACTAAAATAAAAATTAAATTCTAAGAAAATTATTGTTTAAAATCGCATTTTATTTGCAAATTTTAAGTGTTTTAATTGTTAGGGATGTCCATTTCAGAATTAAGATTCCAGTTCTATTTGAAAAGAAATTGATTACGAATTATTTTTTGATTGTAATGATTTAAAAATTTTGGATTTATATAATTTTGATGCAAAACTAGTTGCGTAGTTTGTTTATACTACTTACGTTTTTCGTTTATATTTAAAAACTATGTAATTTTTCCACCCATATATATATAAAGTGTATATAAACCATACTATTCCAACTTGCAGTGAGGTTACTGAAAGTATTGTAACAATAAGCACACCCTTGCCCTACAACGATAACTCTTTCGATTTGATTATTATTGGTATCGGTTGTCGGGAAAAATATGTTACAGCAGAATTGCTTACAAGTTTAGACATTTTTTTATTTTGATGAAGGTTTAAATACCATGTAACAATTCACGTCCTAAACATGATATAATAAGGGTATTAAAATCGGGTTAAAGTTAAATCAAAATGTTTTCGCTTGGTTGTCATAAACAATATTGCTTGTTTTCTAGGAATATAGCTTCTAATTTTACAACGCCAATACTTCGGTTAAAAGTTTTAGGGGTTGTGTATTGAGACTTAAAGAAAACATTTGGAAATCAGATTGAAAGTTTTAGAAAAGTTATCTAAGATGGTTTAAAAGTGATTTTTATCTAAATGTGGTATGTACTTCAACGAAATACCGCATAGCATAGAAGAATATTCATATTTATACTCGTAAATGGGAAAACCAAGGGGGTTAACACATGGGCAATCGTCAGATCACCTCGATCCTACCGTTGGATCACCGGAGCTATTTCAGTATGTTGTATAAGATAGACACATTTCTTTAATTTGGTAGAACCCATTAATCCGCTGCTGGGTACAGGCAATGTCTGTAAAGTGCTGTGCCCAAGGACACAATCGACTAGCTAGCGACCAGTTTTGCATCTGCAATCGTTCGATTTAAACGCAACGCACTATACCGCCAGAATAACCGGCCGGACGATAACGCTTCATTATCCAAAACTTCATGTATTTATTCAAAAATGGTACGGGAATGATAGCGGAAACAAAAGTCTTATAAATGACGGTTTTCTAAGGAAAAATATATGTACAGTGAAATGATCACAAATTTGTCCAATTTAAGAATAAAAACAATATTCACCAAATGTGATTAAACTGGAGTCAAAACACGTCATATACGTTTTAACAATCACCGACAATTCCAAAACTTCTATTGAGCAGTGAAGGAAAATAAGGGGAAAATATTTATGTTTATCCCCGTCAGTGGGAAAAGCAAGAGGGTTAACACACGGGCAATCTCCAGAACACCCTGTGCCCATCGTCGGGTTGCTGGAGCTATTACATTAAGTTATCGTATATGGTTGATGACGTCACCACTTCTAATTTTTGTTTATTGTATATTTTAGCTTCCATTTTATATAGGACATTTTAGATAACATTTTACATGTAGTAAATCACCAAATGTAAAAAAGATTTAATATGACTGTGTATCCCATGTTCCGGGCGATCGTCAGATCACCACGTGTCCACCGAAGGGTTATTGGAGCTATTAAAGTGTGTTGTGTATGATATGAACACCACCGCAGTTAAGACTAGTTTGTAATACGTCTAATAATTTGCTGATTTCCGGCAAAGTACGCTAAAGCCTTGCTTCAGGACACAACCGGTCAACCAACCGCTAGTTTCGACTTGTCGGCTGGCAGTCGCACCCGCTACCACCAAGCCATCTGGCCGGATGCTTACGTAACATAAAGAAATTACGTCTTAACTCGTCAAAAGTAATTGCAAAGCACATGACACTTGGGCAAGATTACAGATTAATAGAGGCTGGTAGGTTAGTCACATCACGCACACTGGTCAAGACGGAAGTATTGCACAGTATTGATGAGCAGTGTACACAATTAACTGCACGGGACTTAGAAATGAGCGCACAACCTATAACAGCAATCGTTTTTATTTTGTGCAATCTGCAACACGCTAAAAGTCAAAGTAAGTGGGGTGGGGAAATTAATCACAAACATTTTAGTTTATTAATAATAATGTAGCCTTAATTGTTTAAGGTACTGTCTACAATGGAAGTCAGATAACCGTCGTCTCATTGAGAAAAACATTTGATGAAGCTCGAATCCACTGTCAATCATTACTCGGTGATTTGGTTATTATTAGAGACAGTCAGTTGCAGAATACAATTAAGCCGCTCTTGGATTCATCGATTGATTGGAGAATATGGGAGAATGTGTGGCGCGTCGGTTACTGGATAGGTGGTTCGCGAGCATCAGGTAGCGACGTGTATAATATCTTTATTTAATATCTTGCTAAATCATGCTATATTTTAGACCACAGATAAATTTTATAAATCTTTACAAACTTGGTTTACATGTGCAGGATTTTACTTTTTTTTCACAGCCCCAGAACAATTACCGTCAATCCCTAAATCTATTTTCTTGGTTGTCAATATCTAGCTAGAGATTCCAGTGGAAATTTTACTATAATATTACTTTATATTGACTTAAAGTGATATATGGGGTGGTAAGAACGGCAATTCAAAATTAAATAAGACCATTCATTCAGGTTTTTTAAATATAAAATCTAGATATACATGACATGAAACTGTCCTGCGTTTGCTTTAAAAAGTATATAATTTGGGAAATTTCACAAAGTAACTAAAAACATGATTAGCGATTTAACATCTTTGTTAAGTGGACTAACAGCATACTAAAAAATACGGTTTAGGGAATTCCCCAGGATTAATACCCTAAATTTTAGGTTTATACATATTTAGGTCATGTTAGCTAATAATTTTAAAACCTTAGTTCCATTTAAACAATCCTGTAAGATTATGCATTTGCCTTTGTTATATTAGCGCAACATGGTGAAATAAAACCTACCCTCCACCACAATGATGTCCTGGTGATTTGTAGTGATGCGCCTTTCAATCGAAAGTTTGAAGGTACGAAACTGGTCGCTAGCTAGTCGGTTGTGTCCTTGGGCAAGGCACTTAACGGATATTGCCTGAACCCAGCGGATTAATGGGTTTTACCAAAAATAAAAGAATGTTTCAATTATACAATTTACTACAATTGCTTCGGTACCCCGACGATGGGCGAGGGGTGATCTGACGATTGCCGGTGTGTTAACCCCCTTGGTTTTCCCAGTCACGGGGATGTGTTCCATCAACTTGCTAATGCTTTTGTTTCCAGGGCAAACCGAGTGGAAATGGTGGGATGGAACACGATTACCCCTGGCAGGAGCCACCGATGCTTACCAACACTGGATCGGCGTTGAACCGAATGGCCTTAGTTCAGAAAGGGCATGCGCAGCATTGACTCCGTACGAATCTATCGACAATTTAAATAATACAAACGGGGGCTGGGTGGATAACCCATGCACTTTTTGGAAATATTTTATTTGCCAAAGAGGTACTGACTGCAATTAAAAGTATATTTGCTGTGGAAAAAAAGCACAAATCATTTATATCTCTACATCTAGAGCAGGGGTGGGCAACATACGGCCCGCGGGCCGGGTCCGGCCCGTGAGGGGATTTTGACCGGCCCGCTGTCTATATCTAACTAACCATCTTCTGTATATGGTCCGACACATTAACAAGACCAAGCGACGTTTCAGTCTAACTTATGTTCACATTCTTTAATGAGAATTTCGACATCAAACTTACAGCACGAGTTTAAACAACCTGTTGACAACTTAAGGTTTAAACTTAACTTAAAGCATGATTTATAAATTTCTTTCTTGCATTAGTGAATAAATATATTGTTACGATATTGAATATTAATTATCTAAAAATCCGGCCCGCCAATCACTTCATTTTTTCACATCTTGCCCGCCGACCAGAGAAATTGCCCACCTCTGATCTAGACTATTGAAAAGGCAAATCTGAGTTGCAATAGCCCAATAAACAAATACAATCCACGTAGCATTCCGTCAGAAACGTAAATAAAAATTATACAACTCAATAGATTGCACAAATAAAGTAGTGCCTTTACTATATGCTCACATCATAACTGTGGCAAGTGAAAATTCTTTTTTAAAGGTTGCAGTTACAAAACTGGTTGCTATCAAGTTAGTTGTGTTCTTGGAAAAAGGTGCATACTGGACATTAACTGAACCCAGTGGATACATGTGTTCTATCAAATTATAGAAACGTTCCCGACACAACACTTCAATAGCTTGACAGTGGGTTCAAGGTAATCTGACAGTGGACCGTGTTAAAGACTAATGTGATTAAACGTTCAAATAAAAAACACATATATCCTATCCTATGTGATAACTTTTTCAATACATGGAATTTATTTACAAGCTTTTCGTCTATAACTGGACAAAGACTAATCATTCACTGTGGATTTTTCCCACCAACCATGATACAAATGACAAAATACATACATCCAACCATTAAAGGTTTATAAATAAACTTTCCATCACCATCAAAGATTCACCATTAAAATCACCATCAAAGGTTCCATCACCATCAAAGGTTTATAACTAAACTTTGATGGGGAATAAACTACTCTCTCTCGCAATAGATCCATTTTATGATAATTATGTTAAAGCTCCGACTGATTAAAACTGCGGAAGCATAAATTCACATTAACAAAGGACCCTTGCATATATATACATACATATATATATACAAAATGATCCTGCATTATACTAATGCTGTTATATAGAAAATATGGGTTGCCTAAAGTATATTTTTATTGGAAAATTTTTGGAAAAGTGGGAAATAAACTTAATGTCAATGCATAGGATCTTTGTCTGCTCACACCTGTCAAATGGGACATGTAACATATTACTCATGGACTTCAGTTGATCCATTTTTTCGGTTTACGTGAAAAAAAATGTCAAATATATGTGTACTTTTAAGACAATCCGAGCCAATGTTTTACCACTCCACTTACTCATTCCACCCTAAGATTTTGAACAACTTACCACAACTGACAGTATGTCTTCCTTAGATTTGTGTGTTTCATCACCATGCCGTAATGGGGGAACGTGTAACCGATTACCACTGAACTACAACTGCTCCTGTTTGCCTGGTTACATAGGACGAACCTGTGAAACAGGTGTGTACAGCATATGGACGGACCCTTGCTTTAAAATACAACATTATTGTTATTGCAACATACGAAGTTAAAAAAAGAATTTGAGCCAATGTAACAATGACATTCATTCATCCACCCTTAAATTAAAATGTGAATTTCATCCTAACCACTTACCCGAATTAACAATATACCCTTAACAGATCTATGCCAGCCCACAACCTGCCAAAATGGAGGGACGTGTAACAGATTACCACTGAACTACAGCTGCTCTTGTTCGCCTGGGTACAGTGGACGAAACTGTCAAACAGGTGAGCATACTTTGTACATAGAACGGTACATATATTATCACCTGTATGATGTTGGTTAATGGTTACTAGGCCTTATTGAGTTACTATAAGTTCTCTTTTAATCCAAAAAAAACACATTGCATTCATTCTATTTTCCTTCATTGTTACTTTATTGTACCTAACATCAGCGACAGGCATGCTTCATTCAAGGACATTTTCAATTTAGGATACAATTTTTAAAAAAATACATGTTGGTATATTACATTATGCATAGTTTTTTTTCCATAAACATGTAGCATTCCAGAGAAATTGTGGGCTCGCGCTTTTTAAAAGCTGATTGCTTGTAGTTGGCTGAGCTTGTTTAGCCGGCTGCCTTACGGTCTCTTGCGAGCTGCGCAGCGAGAAAGTCTATAAATTCACTCTACACAGGTCGCCTACAAATAATTATTGTAGCCACGATTTGTACAGTCTTAATCTCAAACTCGAAGTCTATAACTCTTGATACAGTTTAGTTGTATTCTGCGTCTCATTCAATATACGGTTTATTCACGACTCAAGTTACTTAGTACGTCATTCAGCATGACGCCAGTTGTATGGTCTAAGGTACATATTATACAGCATGACGCAAGTTATCTCAAGTACGTTATTGTAGGTTAATATATTATGGTTATATAAATTTCCAGAATATATAGGGAATTTACAAGGCGCGAAAAGTTTACGTGCCAGACGTTTCACATCTGCACGTTTGACTAACTGTGGGGAAGTAGGTGGAAAAACTATGTTAATGATTTACACGGCAAAAATACAAAGGCCCGTACAAGGTGATAATTACATACAAAGTAATAAAACGTGAGAGTCGGTAAACTTGAAACGCGAAAAAACGACGTTAAAACACAAACTATTTTAGACATAAATTAAAACAAATATATACTAATAAAGGTGCCACAAAATCATTAAATGCATAAACCAAGCACTTTTAATAATAGGTTTAACTCTAATATTAATTGACTGCTAATATGTCGTAAAATAAAAATTTAATTTAAAATAATCTAATTTATTTAAAAAATCCACCTACAATTCTAGTACAGGGTAGGATAGGATATTTATGTTTATCCCTGTGATTGGAAAAACCAAGGGGGTTAACACACGGGCAATCGTCAGATCACCTCGAGCCCACCGTCGGGGTTACCGGAGCTATTGCAGTGTGTTGTGTATGCTTTACACGTTCCTTAAATTTAGTAGAACTCAATAATCCACTGGGGTTCAGGCACTGTCCGATTGAGTTCCTTGCTCAAGGACACTACCGTCAAGCTAGCGGCCAGTTTCGAATCTGTAACCTTCTAATTCAACGGCGACGCACTTAACCGCTAGACCAACCGGCCGGACAAGTTGCACATGAATACAATTATAGTATAAATCCATGAAAAATTACAACATCAACAAAAACACACCGGTACCCCATTTATAGTCTAATACCTGATTTGCTTGTGGTTGCGTTTTTGGACTTTTACTAGAAATCCGTTGAAGATGGGTTTGAGTATAAGTGTTGTAATTTGTAACAACTAATTAAATCATTTTAGACTCCTCGATTTTTAATTATTTATTAATTAAAATCAATCAATTCAATTGTAATTTAGGTAAAAATAATTTATTATATTTATGAATAATATAATAAATCTCATGTGGCGATAAAGTGGGTAGCGGAAACAGGGTTTTTAGGCGATTGTAAATTTTTATGTGAATTAGGGTTTATGATTTTGCTTAAAATTTTTTGATCAGAATATGAATTGTTTAGTTTGTATCAGGGGTCAGCAACCTTAAACAATATTCCGCAAAATAAAAATCAGCGGGAGTCACAAAAATAACAATAATAAAACAACACTGTGTGAGAAAAGAAGCGAGTGTTCTTCAGATTGTTGTACTACATGGCAAACGTTCGCTAGCCATAAAATTAATAGGAGAAGAATGAAAGAGATTTATTATGATACAT
Organism: Ciona savignyi; assembly: GCA_000149265.1. Taxonomy (NCBI): domain Eukaryota; kingdom Metazoa; phylum Chordata; class Ascidiacea; order Phlebobranchia; family Cionidae; genus Ciona; species Ciona savignyi. The sequence continues at coordinate 2,228,856 of CH003028.1, forward strand.
ATAAGCAACCAGCAATTCTTTCGTCCAAATAAAAAGTTTATTGAGTTTTCCATCGTGTAAAATATTATCCATGGTGTATAATCCACCCTTTTTATATTCACCAATCCCACTCAATCTGAATTTACAGCAGGAACGAATCTCGTGGTGTACATTATCCCGCCAATATGCGTCATTCTTATAGGGGTGGCGGTTGCATTGATTTGCATCAAAAAGCGAAGGTATGTTGCACTTTTGCATGAGTATAACTAACTTTTTTTACTTACTGTATTATTTTAAGTTTTTTCCGCCTTTATTATCCATTCACGCTTATCTTTACTAAACGAAGAAACGAGGAATTAACTGGGTAACACTAAAAGTAGGGTAAAGCGGGAAAGACGGAAACGAATTGCTAAAACTATTGAAACTAATTGTAACCCTGCCGTAAACACTAATCTCAACCTCAGAACTAACCTTAACTACAACCCTATGTTCAAAACTAACTCAAACCCCCCCTAACTTTAGTGTGCAGTTGCCCTCCTTCCCCGCTTTTCCCCCTTTCAGTTTTCCCAAATAAACTATTTATCATATTCTTGTACTGCTACTCCCTTTCCGGTTGAACAAACGATTTTGTATAACCTTTAATTTTGCTACGATATGTACAGTAACCTCCTTAGTCCTTTTCACAGCAAATGCGAAAGTGAAACGGCAGAAGTTCCTGCTGTTCAATTCGCTCCGGATCCAAGAAACGTTTATGAAGGTAAACACAGTAAAAATACTAAAGAGTGTCAACCACGTGTTTAACCACCACTATTTGTAAAACACATTTTGTATTATATATATACGAGTAGGGTCCCTACACACAATTTATATTTTATACACCGGATATATAGTTTGTTTTTGCAAGCATAAACTCATGGATCCCTGAGGTAACAATCCGATATTGTTATAAATGTTCATTACATAATATATTTTAATGTTAGATATGTGCACGTCAGATCCATGTTATTCAATATTGAAGAAAGTTTTAACAGGACTGTCATAGTTTTGTTTCTGCAAGCATAAACGCATGGGTCCCATAGTTATTAAACCAAACTTCTTTTTCATGTGTAAGTAATAACAAAATAAGCGTGTTAGATTTACGAACATTTTACCACAAGGTTTTAAATTTAAGCCTCTTGTCAAGCGATGTAGTAAAAGGAAGGTAAATTCCCAAAACAGCCTGATTGAGTTTCTCATTATTTCGGGGAATTCCCCTGGGTTTAGTACATAAATTTCTGCTTTAACATAGGCCTATCTGAGTTATGTTATCTAAGTTGGATGTTTAATAATCTAACAAACAGTTTTAATCCGTTTTGGCGACTTCTTGTTGGAGATGTCGGCGCGATATGGCATGCCTGTTACAACCATGGTTTAAAATCAAATCATAATTTTTAGGGTATTTCCCTAGGTATTTTATTTCTCTTTGGTCAATGGTACAATGGCGGATAAAGAAATAACATTTTAGCTGTTTAAGCGCTATGCCCAAAGAAGCTAATTATTTTAAAAATATCAATTTGGTTTTTCACTTTCCAGGTGATTTTTTCTGGGTATATTACGCAAAATTTTAGTTTCTACATATCTAGACCATGTTTTCTAACACATGACAAAGTTTTATTGCGATTTCATTACTTTTTCTAGTGGACGATGGGGCCACAAGCCATGCCTGTCACAATTACAATTTGAGACCAAAAATCTTATTTTTAGGGTATTTCCCTTTAGAAAAAAATACCGTTTTTGTTTTTTGTATATAACCCAAAATTTTAGTTTCTGCATATCTATACAACGTTGTATAACAAATGACAAAGTTTTATTGCAATTCCTTTATCCCTTCCGGTAGATGTTGGAGCCACAAGCCATGCCTATCACAATCATGATTTAGAAAAAAAAATGTTTAGGGTATTTCCCTAGGTAAATATTTTGTTTCTTCTATTAGGTAAAGTAGTTGCTAACACAATATTATTTTACCAAATTTGATCATAATGGGATCAGGCCGTTCAAGCGTTATTTTTTCAAATGTGACTCATAATTAAGTTATTTGGTGGAATGCTAATACCTCCCAAGCTGAACATTAATTTGTTGTAATACTTATCGCATTTATAAAGTTCGCCAATTATAAACCGGTGTGGTTGGGGGGATTGTTTTTTCTTTCGTATAATTAACTGTCTAAGGTTCGGGTTAAGTTAATGCATTTTCAAACTAATTAACCATCTTGCTTGGGTAAATACAAACATTTTTTAAATATAGTTTAATAAACAACAATTTATTGTCCATATATCTATCTAAAGCAATAAATTATCTTGTTATTTACAGAAATACAGAGTCCACCAGAAGGGGAATATGAAAACCTGAACATCAGAAGCTAAATCATACATTGAAACCTCATCATTGTATATTAAATTTATTTTACTGTTCCTTGGTCGCTTGGGTAGAAACTCAACTGCCACTTGAACACTTTATAAGTTGTACAGATTTTTATTATTATTTATCGTTGTATAATCAACTATTGGTTGACAATCTTTAGTTCATTGTAAGTATTTTTTTGCGAATACAATACGGAGCGTTTTTACATGGTATTACATAGATCACTATAACTTTATATAGAACCCATTAATCCACAAGGTTTAAGTGATGTCTGCTTGGTGGAATGCCTAAAGAGAACGGTGACGCACAGAATGTAAGCTATTTCGCTATATAAAAACGTATTGTGTGGTTTATATGATAGCGTAGAATCGTATAGTAATAGAATAATTAAATACACATTTAAACGAAGTATGAACCAATACAAAATAAACCCATTATTTTCGCAATCGGCTGTAAAAGTTGAAATATAAAATCGTTAACAAGAAATTTGGTGTGCTTTAAAATCCAAAAATGGCCAATTGAATATTTCGACTAATGACAGGTTTGAATAACGTGACTATCAGTGAAATAGAATAATTGATTAAAGGGAAGAAAACAATAAATCACTTAAATGACAATGTATATTTAAAAATACCGTTCTAAATAAACGTTAATGGTAAAAATTAAGGACCATTTGATGCAACAAACGTTCGATTAATTGAGTGTAAATATCCTAAATAGCTCCAGTAACTCCATAATGGGCGTAAGGTAATCTGACCATTACTGTGTGATCATATCCCTTGCATTTTTATTCATAAAAATAATACATTGATAAGATAGAATAGGATATTTATGTTTATTTCCGTGAATGAGAAAACCAAGGGGGTTAACCCACATGTAATCGTCAAATCACCTCAAGCCCAACATCGGATTTGCTGAGCTATTGCAGTGTGTTATAGATGATTTACACGTTTATAGATGATTCACACGAGGTATTGCAATGTGTTATAGATAATTCACACGTCTTTAATATGGTAAAACCCATTAAACTGCTGATTTAATGCAATGTCTGTTAAGACTAGATGCTAGTTAAAAAGGCCTTCTATTTGTTTTATTCGAGCGGGCGGTAACTATAAACCCCCAAAAAATTTACAAAAAAAATCGAAATAAATTAAAATTTCATAAAAAACACCATCCCTTTTACTACAGAATGATAATTTCCGATTTAACCAGAAGTCCAGTATCCCCAGAGTTCTGTCGTTTATTTTAATGGAACGTCTTTTTCTTACAAATAAAACCCGACCCTGAAATATTGGTAAGATTAGCTGCACGGTGGTGAACGTCTATTTATATCAAATCATAACAAACAGCGATAGCTCCGGCAACTTTGCTATAAACAGATATAGCCTAAAATCTTTAAAACATAGGGCTAAAGCACCTTTAAAAAACAATTTCTACCTCAATAAGATACTGTAAATTTTTAAGCATTAGATTTTGAAGTGTCAATTTGATAATGGTTTTATTGGATCACTGTATGTTTAATCACATTTTATGTTTAACCACGCCATTTAAAAATGTAACGAAAAAGGTCGGAAAATGTTTTAAATATTAAGCCGCCTTAGAATTGCGTTAATATATATGCGACAAACAAGAACAATTAATCACCTTTCACTAAAAAAGAATCATTCCAATAGTCGAGTTAATATTGTTCAGACAAGTGCTCTTGTCTTAAGTGAGTTAACCTGTGTTGCTTTGGTGGATGAATCAGTGGCTAGTCGTGAATTAAAAGATAAACATACCTCATTGTTTCCGATGCAAAGGCGCTTGAAGAGCCTGCCAAAAACAGCTTACCTCCAACTATCTTTACATCGCAATAATTCCAACTAATATGATTTGCCATTTTCAATTGTAGAATCAAATTTTTTTATCGATATAAGACTTATCTGGCATTGTCAATTATCTGATATTATAAAAGTATGATCATTTTGCACTGTACATAGTGTATTGCAGCATTGTATATATATACAGGACATGGTGTTTCTCGTAATAGAGCCCGCTGCTACGAAAACGTACATTATGACTAACACTAGAAATAGCATGATCAACCATACGCGAATAATGCGGTTTTACAATCAAATGGTAGTAGCAAACACTTTACAAAACAGTACATTAAATTTATATGTAGATAAGAAAGATGAGTGGACTGCGTATACCAGCAATCTTGGTTTCAATTATTTTATCATTTCTGCATCGAGCCAATAGTCAAAGTAAGACAATCTTGATTTTTTCTTTAATTTATACAATTTTACTATTAACAATTTAACTTTTCTTGTTTAAGGTACTGTCTACAATGGAAGTCAGTTAACCGTCGTCTCATCGAGAAAAACATTTGATGAAGCTCGAACCCACTGTCAATCATTACTTGGTGATTTGGTTATTATCAGAGACAGTCAGTTGCAGAATGCAATCAAGCCGCTCTTGGATTCAACGATTAATTGGATTTTATGGGGTGGAGGACAGTGGGACACCGGTTACTGGATCGGTGGCTCGCGAGCATTAGGTAGCCAGTGTTACTAAATCTACAGCTATAAAAAAAACATTACGCCAGATGCATAATTTTATCTTATTAAGAGACCTCATCGGCACAGTTTGTTGATTGAAAATGTAATAAGCACTTTCCGAAAACTCTCTCATGAGGATCTAAATATTTTTGCTAAGGCTATCGTACAACTCCATGCATTATGCCTTAAAACATACCTATAGCTTTAGTTGCATTGTTGATAATTTGGAGAAATTTTGCCATTCTGTTCATCTTGTGAATTTTGCTTGTCACAACCTTGAATTTATGTTATATCGGGGAACAATGGAGATTGTTAGGATGGAATATTCATGCTTATACCAGTGATTGGGAAACGCAAGTCACAGCGGTATAACAGTGCAATCGTTAGCTTTATCTCGTAATCGTAAGATTACTTTACGTTCCACGTTGATAACCGGAGTTATTGCAGTGCGTTGTGTATGATTGAAACGTTGCCTAAAATTTTGATATACTTCATTAATAGACAGGGTTTAGGTTAACCCTTTTTTTCTTCCAGTTTGGAAGGTTAGTTGGTATACGATCCGATTCATTTTGTTTACTTCAAGACGTTCTTTTTTGACATAGACCTAATAATATTAATTATTTATTATAAAAAAAGTGAAATATTCTGAATATGCATATAAAAGCGTAAAAATTCGACAAAGGAAAGAAAATAGTATTGCTTTTATATACGATGCTTAGCCGCGGGGCATAATAATTACATTCGTTATAACTTCGTAATAACGAGCCGTGCAATGGGCAAGCGTTATCTTTTAACTTAATTGACACCTAAGTTAATAGAAGCTATAAAAATTGTTCTTCTATACATATATCTTAGTGTTTTGTATCATATTGAGTTTATTAGTTCGTGAGTTCAGTAGTTACCCGTTAAGTTATGCCGTATATGGCGCGGTTACATGGTGTTTGTAATTAGGTCTACACAGCCAACAGAGACAACGATTTAATTGTGCTGAGACAATTGCTCATCACTGTGCACAAGTAGGAAAAAACATGTTAGAGACAAACTGTTATTTACAGTTTTGAACAGCGGCAAAACATACTGCACGGGTATTTTGATCATTATTGTATGCAATACATTGTTACAGTGTTACTTCTGACAAGGTTGACAAATTAAATCCATTCTTTCCAGGGGAAACCGAGTGGAAATGGTGGGATGGAACACGATTACCCCCGGCAGGAGCCACTGATGCTTACCAACACTGGGTCGGTGTTGAACCGAATTAACCCTGTTTTAGAAAAAGCATGCGCATCCTCGACTCCGTACGAATCTATCAACACTCTCCCGAACATCAAAGGTGGTTGGGTGGATGACCACTGCACCAAAGCGAAGTATTTTATTTGTCAAAGAGGTATTGTTTCTTTCAACTATTTTTGTTCCTTTGAAAAACATATATCTACATGTGTAGCGTCTTCGTTTGCATCTCCCCCCACTGTGCCTTTTTCTTGAGTTCTATTTTTTTGTGACGTTGTATTCTTTTTAGATTACTGTTTAGTTGACGCGTTGTGATTGGTTTATTTGTTAATTACCTGCTTTTCTGTTTTTCTTCTAATTGGCAAGTACATGTGGATGTGGGTAGTTACAATATACACGTCGACCCGAATGGTTGTTAACTCTTTCACTCCCGGCCAAATGCATTAATTTAAACATGCTGTCCCGCAGTGTTTTTTACAATTTTTGGTCATTTTCAAATTAGCACAGTTTTTCTCAAATTTATGCTATGATTTAATATTTAGTATGGTTGGAAAGATAATTTATCCCTCTTTTAAACAAACCGCACACCTAGAATCTACTTCCAATAAAGAATATATTATGTAAACTTTAGTGAACACCACTTTTTATGTAAAGAAAATTCTGCTCGACTTTGAAAATTTTGAGGTGCACTGACAAACGAAATACTCACTAATTATTGGTATGCCCAAATGATATGAAAATTGGAATGTAGATTGTCTAATAGTTTTTGTACTCAGGAAAATTTAAACTGTCATTGTATCTTCAGTAGTTATATTTTACTATTCCTAATTGAAATTTTCCTTTATTCTAACTATATTATGAAAAATTGAACCAAAACGCATTGAAGTTTTTAGTTTTGTAGAACTAAAATAGTAAAAAGTATAAATAAGAACAGTGAAGGAAGTGTAAAAAGGGCATACAAAAGCAAACAAACACATATACTATATCCAATATTCTTCAAAGCAGGGCACACCGAACTAGCTAGTCTCGCCGCCTTTTTCTTTATCGTGCGCTCAGCAGGCCCAGCTGGATTCATGCTTTGGTGAACACGAAGCATAAACGCCTGCTGCGAAAACGTCACCAACGCTCTCCTTTTTTTCTCAACGGCACGAAATTTACAGAGAATGTAAAGAAAGACTTGCTTGACAAAAAGAGCTTCTCCGCAAGTTAACGCGACTCCTATTGGCTGAGTTAGTCACTTGTGAATTCGTGTAAAATCGATAGAAATAAGAGGCGAAGCCTTGAAAAAGAAAGGCTATCACTCCTCGCATTTTTAATATTTCTCCACGAAAATTACAGAGAATAAAAAATATAGGGTTTTCCCTTGATCGAAATGAGCCCATAGCTGAGGTCTCTACCATTACGCATTGCGGAGAAATCGTTAGATTTGCATCCATTTATGTACAGGCGGGATACCATGTTTTCCCGCCAACTCGCCATGGCGAGTTGGGACGGAAAGAGTTAAACCGCAAGTAGAATCAATACACATGTACTTAAATATATTCTAAAAGTATAAATTGACTATAACCACACATGACAAAGTTAGGATTCGAAAGCGCAGTTTGCTAATAGAATAAGTATAGCATAAAACTTTAGCGGCATTGCTTGAACTGAATGGATTGTTAACAAGTTTGGTAACTATAACTGAGTTATATTTCATGAATAGGTAAACACTAGGGTGTTGACCATACGACAATCGAAGGCATTGCCCGCGTTTTAACCCCCTTGGTGTTCCCATTCACGGGGATAAACATAAATAACCTATTCTATTCTATATTTGCCATAGTAGTAAATATAAGCAAATAAAACAAAGCACGGGAAACAAGAAAAGACGGCACAACAAACGGTTGTTAAAACACATCTTTAAAAGATTTAATATTTATAGATTATTGTATTTTACTTGTAAAAAACAACCACAACCAAAAACAGTTAATCCTATATTCCTCTGTACTTTCATTAAGGACACTTTATAACTTCGTAGATCTTTGTCCGCCGACGATTTGCCAAAATGGAGGGACGTGTAACAGATTACCACTGAACTACAGCTGCTCCTGTTTGCCTGGTTACAGTGGACGAAACTGTGAAACAGGTGTGTACAGCATACGTTTTTTTAAACGCCGAAACTATTGGGTCCATAAATTACCAAACCAAACATCACAGTATTTTTTTCTTATCTTGCTTTGTGTAAAATTGTAAAAAGAGTTTATTATAAAATTACAAGTTCTACATAAAAATATGTATAACTTATCCTAAATGACAATGTACATCTTTAACAGATCTATGTTTAAACACGACCTGCCAAAATGAAGGGACATGCAATAGATTACCACTGGACTTCAACTGCTTCCTGTTTGCCTGGTTACAGTGGACGAAACTGTGAAACAGGTGTGTACAACATACATATTTTTTTAAAAGGCCGCATCTCTTTTAAGCAGGAGTAGCAAAAATAGGCGGACCTACAAGCAAAAACTAAGGGGTCCATGAATTACCAAACTAAAAATCAGTATTTTTTAATATTTTCCTTGTCTTGCCTTTTGTAAAATTGTAAAAGAGTTATTGTTAAATTAAAATTTCTACAAAAAAAAATGTACCGGTATCTTTAATGACAAGTTTCCAATTTAACAGATCTATGTCAGCCGAACACCTGCCAAAATAGAGGGACGTGTAATAGATTGCCACTGAACTACAGCTGCTCCTGTTTGCCTGGTTACAGTGGAAGAAATTGTGAAACAGGTTTATACAGTGTTGTGATTGTAAATAGACTATTTCAATCTACAGATCACGCAAATCATGGATTATGAATATTTTTAATTAGAAAAATGCTGCAAAAACAAATAATTGTATAAGGCTGGTGGGTTAATTTTTCTGTATGTTGATTGTTTAATAATATGCATTTTTACAACAATCTTTTTCAATTTATTGGGCTAAGATGTTAAGGTTAGCTATGGATACCCTAATAAACAAATAACCCAATATGATCATATATATACTTGTTTGTGTGCTTATTAAAATCCAATGGTGTTTACTTTTTAATTTGGTCAGAATAAATAATAAAGCCCACATAAAAAGTAAATTTTCTTAATACTGTGAATTTAAGGTACCTATAGAACTATTGGTAACAACAACTCCTTTATTGTATTTTAGATGCATGCTCTCCAAACCCCTGTGTAAATGGTGGAAACTGTAGTAGAAATGTGGATGGGTTTACTTGCCAATGTCAACCTGGATATATTGGACGATATTGTGATCAGGGTAAAAAATATTTATGCATGTGCTACAACTAGCATTTTAAAACTTTATATTTCATTGTATATCTTTTAATTCTTTAAACATCATATTAGTTGACTTTGACATCTTATTCATCACCGGGCAGTTTCCGGTGTCTTCTTTCAAAGTGAAGCTATTTAAGTTTCATATTGTTTACCATTTATGCTCCAATGTATTTACCCAATAAACTAAATTAATTGTTACAGGATACAGGTAGAAGTAGGTGTTTAATATTATCTGACAAATTATTTGCAGATTTGTGTGGTTCATTCCCATGTCAAAACAATGGAACGTGCAATAAACTACCGCAAAACTATAGTTGTTCGTGTTCTCCAAGCTTCACTGGAGCAAACTGCACAAACGGTGTGTGATAAGACCACGATCCAATGTGTGATGTTGTATTAGGAACACTTGGCTGTAGCCCTGATTGTCGTTTCTAAAATGGCACACTTTGTTATTCAGTGGACTTTAAATTAATAACAACAACAACAAAAAGATTAATCAGTGGCTTTTTATCTTAAATAACAAGATTGGATTTTCTCTTGATTGATACAATGCAAGTGGAGAATCATTACATTATTTCATGCGCACTGTTAGAGTAATATGAAAGCTTTTCTAGTGTGTCGTATATGATTGAAATGTTTCTTTAATTTTTTTTCAAGCCGTATTCCTCTGTGTTCAGGTGATGCCCGTTAAGTGCCTTGGCCAAGCACACTGTTAACACTTTTATCAATCGAACTATATAGCCAAGCATGTGGTAGATGACCAGTAAAATTTAGAGTCGCTTATTGTTAAATAATAAGACAATCGTTTTTACCCAGCTATCTTTTATCCCGCCGCAAATGGTTGTGAACTTCATATAAACAAAATAACGTCACAAGCGACTTCATATAAAGAGGCAGAGACGCAGTGTACAACCTTACAAGCATCACTTGCTATTGTTAAATCAAACGAAACCCAAATCAGTTTCAATCAAATCCACGGACTTTCGTTAGACAATAAAACAATATGGGTTGGAGGAAAAACCATCAATTCAATTTGGCTGTGGTCGGATGGTAGCAATTTGGATGGTTACAATAACTTGGTGGACCAATCTGCACCAAATGGGGCTGTTTGTTTATCTTTAGCTCGAAATGGAAGTTGGTTTGCAGAGAATTGTTCTACGAGCATAGGATATGCTTGTGAGAGGCGTGGTAAGCTTTTCAAATAACATTCTATCTATGTTAGGCACAAGTAAACCCAATTATTTTGTTTTAGTCAATGGGGCAAGTTTGTGTGCATCTTCTCCATGTGCCAACGGTGGAGTTTGTACCGAAAGTGGCTGCCACTTTCACTGCACTTGCCAGCCCAACTTTAGTGGCTCAAATTGCGAAATATCTCGTTTGCCGAATACCGCCACCCAAGGTTGTATACATTTTGGTATTTGTATTTTGTAATTTGATTATTAAGTTTAAAAGTATAAATGTAGGCACCCATGATCAAGCAGCCCTTTTATTACAATAGATAGTTCAAGTTTTTATTCTTATAAAGCAGACGCTTTTGACATCTTTTTATTTTTCTCTGTAAACTTATTAGCAATATTTAACATCAAAATTCACCACAGCATTGAATCCCGTGGTGTACATCATTCCAATATGTGGTGTTCTTGTACTGCTGGTCATTATTCTGGTGATTGTTGTGAAAAAACGAAGGTATGTACCAGAGGATTGTATTGTGTCCTGTTGTCTAGGTGATTATTCATGACCAGTACTAGTTTCAACATCTAAAAAACTTCCAATTCGTATAAATGAATCATTTTGCATTACGCACTTTGAATTATCGTTACAAAATGAAAATGTCATTATTTAACAAACACACAGCAGTTACTCGCTGATTGAACTGCGCACAATTTGTTGATGATTCATGGGTATATTTACATTTCCTTGTTTCTCTTGGTATACCATCTGTGCCCCATGCTTTGCATGTAGGGCACATGTCATTTGTTGTATCATATATTACAGAGGAAAAGGCAACAAAGACCAAGTTGAACACATCGTTTTGGAAGAACAAAACCCCCATATCGAAGGTGACTGAATTTTCCACTGCTGAAAATGATAAACATGAAAACTTCTATGTTTTCTAGGCATTTTCACGATAATGTGCTTGCTTGGGCATGCTACTTAATTAATTTCTTATTTGTGGATATGTAGGATTCGATATAAGATACTCACTAGTGTAATAGGATCGGATATTCATGTTCATTCCCGGAAATGGGAAAACCAAGGGGTTAACACACGGGCAATCGTTAGATCACCTAGCGCCCACCGTCGGGTAACCGGAGCTATTGCAGTGTGTTGTAATTGAGACATTCCTTCAGTTTGGTGGAACCCAATAATGATCCGCTGGGTTCACGCAATGTCCGTTAAGTGCCTTGCCCAAGGACACAACCGACTAGCTAGCGACCAGTTTCGAAACTTCAACCTTTCGGCTGAAAGTCACCGCACTAATCCACTAGACTAACGGGGCAGACAAAAAAATTTCACCGTAAAAGGGAAAACACAAAATAATTTTTACCTCACAAACACCAACGAATCGGTATTACATGTAGATTACCTCGTGCCCACTGTCAACCGGTGCAGTGTGTTGTGTATGGTTGAGTTTAGCTTTAGTTTTGCTTAATGCGCCAAAAAAACATTTATTCACAGGGGCACAGAACAAACAGGAAGCAGTGTACGAAAACTTGGCTGTCCAAACTAACAGTGAATCCCATTCCATTATCATTGCACAATTGCCGGCAATGCTCAAGGATATGTACAATGCAAGCAGCCGTATTTATCTGGTGCCACAATTTAAAGAGGTATGGGCGTAGGGTAGGATAATCATGCTCACAAGTCTATGCATGGAGGTGTTAAGAAATAAATCGCCCAAAATTTGATATTTCATTTCGGCAAATAATAAATGTCCTTATTTTGACGTAGAAGTTACATATACCCATTATTGGCAGTTGCATTTAAAAAATCTGTATTAAAAGATACAACTACATTTTCATTATTAATTCCCAATCAGATTAATATTTATAAAAACGTGTTAGATGTTGGAGACAGCAGCTCGATTGCATGAAGGTCAAACTACATTTGCACTTCTGCCCAAAAATAAATCGAAAAACAGATTTAAGAATATCCTCCCATGTAAGTATAAATTTGTGTTTTCTCAAAAACAAAACCAGCTTTTTTAGGGATACTATGTTATGTGTATAAAGTTAGTGTTGTATTATATATCAAGTTTGTGGCAACGCTAAAATAAGGGAGGAACTAAGTATGGAAAATAACTATAACTCTGCCCCAAACACTAATCTAAACCACATAACTAATGGTAACATCAAGCCAAGCTTAAACCCTAACCACCGTATGTTTATTATATTCGTTTGACAGATTAGTCTGGTGGTTTAATGCGGCCCCTTTTACACGAGGGGTTGCAGGTTCGAAACTGGCCGCTAGTTAGTGAGTTATGTCCTTGGGCGCTTAACGTACTTTGCCTGAATCCAGCAGATTATTAATGGATTCCACTAAAGTGAAGGATCTTGTAAATCATACACAACACACTACAATAGCTTCGGTGGGCGCGCGGTGATCTGACGATTGCCCGTGTCGTGTGATAACCCCCTTGGTTTTCTCATTCACAGGTATAAACATAAATATCCCTCCTATAGTTACCCTCCTTTTCTACTTATATTTTTATCTTTCTTTTAGTTTTCCAGTTGTTCTTTTAAAAATAAAACAAACTTTTTTGCCTGTCCCTAAGTATCCATATGTCCTAGGATATACCCCCTTATTTATTTTTAGAAATAACAACCTAACATGGCCATGACTGAGATTTAATTCTAAACCTGGAGATTTTTTTATAATAACAATAATGTTCAAACCATTCAACTCCATTTTCCCAGACGATCACACAAGGGTTGTGCTTTCGGACGATGGTGACGGAAATGACTACATCAACGCGTGTTACATTGATGTAAGTTGGCGTCACCTAAAATTTAAATATTATTTTTAATTTGACGCACTGTTGTGTTATGGGTGTGTGTATCACCAAATCAGTTTTATAACGCTGATTTACACTTGGGTATAATGACATTTTAGTCTTCTAAAACAAACACATTTTCGGTGAAAATCATATAGGATTTTGTTTTGTAATACAGAGTAAGAAAATTACCATTTTAATTGCGTCCTACTAATTTTTTTGCGATCGGAATAAACATATCACCATCCCCACAAGGGTCTGCTCAGTTGTAATACAATTATCATAAATTGATTCCGTAAATTTAGCCGTGCACTTGGCACCAATGTTACTGTCTAGATTGTGGTTGTAATTGAATAATGGTATAAGGAAAGTAGGGCCTCCATATTTATAAGTTTTTCTTGAAATTTTCTGAACATTTTTTCAACCTTTACGAACTTCTGGTGGTATGTGGACTTTTTCACCGATTATATGAACTCTACACCATTTAACCAATATTTTAGTGCCACAGCGTACCGAGAAAATACATCGCAACTCAAGGACCGCTAGCGAAAACCGAAGGTGATTTTTGGAGAATGATGTGGGAAACTGAGAGTTCAATTATTGTCATGTTGACCAACTTGTTTGAAAACGGAAAGGTAAAGCCTTTAATGTCTGTTTGTGTCACACAGTGGTTGAGTATATTGTCTGTAAAGGTTTTAAGTTTTTTTTTTCACTGCTTAGACAAAAATTCACGCAATAAAACAATATTTACATAATTTAATTGCAGTTCTATTGAAAATTATGAGAATCAAGCCTATTAAAAGCCAAAGTAACCATTTATTTGTGGTATAAGGCTTACTCTGTGCAACTTGGCCTTGAAATGGAAACAGGAAAGAGGGAAGAAATGAATAGGAAAAAAATACTAAAATATAGCTAATTGCGAAGAACAGCTCACTGGGACTTGTATATTATACAACAAATGTTTATTTTGCAGAAGAAATGTCAGAAGTATTGGCCAGACTTTGGCGCGCAACGTGACTTCAAACAAATCAACGTAGCTTGCACACAAGAGGAAGTAATTGGTTGCTTTGTAAAACGAACCTTCACAATCAAGCTTCCCGAAGTGAGTACTCTCAATTGCATTACCTACATACTAAAGCATGGTCGACAAAGCTTTATTATTTAAGATGTACCAAACGTAATAAGGTCCAGGAACCCGATCGTTTCTGTATGCCGAAAAAATACAAGACATTCAACAGGGGTTTTGAAAATATTGGTGGTTTACACGTGGTTGACACTCCTGTTTATACTGTATTCATGCTATGTATTTATCTTCCCAGGGTGGCACGTGATGTGACACAGTTCCATTACACAACATGGCCCGACCATAACATTCCAATCACAACAACTGGACTGCATAGATTGAAACAAGCAGTCATGGAACAGCACAAGAAGTCTGGTGAAAGCAAACCGATAGTTGTTCATTGCAGGTAACTATTGCAGAATAGGATATATTTATGTTGTTTCCCCATTAATGAAAAATAGGTTTATTTGCAAGAAATTATATTATTACTTAAGCCCAAACACTTTATATTTTACAAAATTATGGAATTTTATATTATGTGATATAACTTAAACGATGTTTAGTTCAGAAAAAAAAAAGATTACCAAAAAAGAGAACTTGTGTAAACCAAAATGCATTGTACCATGGTAGTATAAAGCAACATATAAATGGACTAAATATTTTAACTAATAATTACTTATTGATGTAGAACTATGTTTTATTCAATCATTCGATTACAATAACAAATGTTATTATGTTTGACATCAATAATGGGTGTTGCGACGTTTCCCTGATACAACAATCGCGATGTGCATTTCTTAGTATTGCACGTACGTTGCACCTGGGTGATATCGATTGTTGAAGCCCTAATTTTACCATGATTATCAAACTCCATAATTAGGTTTTCTTACCTAACCATAATATTCTGAATCGCACACAGTGCTGGAGCTGGTCGTACTGGAACCTTCATTGCATTTGACAGCTTGTCAATGCAAATGAATGACAGACCTTCAATCAATGTGTTCGATACTGTTGTTAACCTCAGAATGCAAAGAATGGACATGGTGCAGACTCAGGTGATTAGGACAAAATAAACAATTTTAAGCTTTAGGGTATAGGGTATAAAAGTATCCTATTAATTAATGTATTTTAATTATTGGCCAATACACTTTAAACCCACAGTAATAAGCGTTAGGAACTCTGCCAATTTCCCATGTAAAAACGCTTTTTTGCATTCTTTCATCTATGACAATAAAACATGAGCAGTCTAGCGTAGTAAAATATTTGATGGTTATATTAAGTAAACGAACAATGTGTAAAAATTATCTCTTCTGACCCCAAATATAATAAACAAATAGCCAAATATTTGTATACACTGCTACTGTTATGTCATGGGGTGTAACATCCGATATTGCACCACAGAATCAATACATGTTCCTACACAAACTGGTTGCAGAGGTTTATATGCTTGGGCAGACCGACATACCCATGATGTCATTGGAATCGAAAACAAAGGAACTGGAAAGGTTTGTTGTGAAAAATATTTGATTTGGTGACCCAAGTTAGAAAAATATATGTCGTTTGGTGGTCTAAGTTTAAAATTATCTTTTGTTTGTTGAACCAAGTTTTTAAAAACAACCAATATTGACATTATTTACAAATGTCAGTTTGCATATTTCTCCCTAGTTTTAGTATTTTTTGTGATTATTGTTACCAGCGATTTGATTGATTGTATTTTTTAGCTTATGTAGGATAGATTGGTGATAAAGATGTCATATTCCAAATCCTTTTGAATTCTAGAAGAATCATTATTTCAACATTTAGAATTTTAAACTGCAACGAAATATACTTGAAAAGCAAGTTTAAACACATTTTTCGTATTATTTTATTTAAGAAAGGTAATGTTGCATGTTATTTAAATAAAAAAAATCCTTTTTTATAATAACCATTAGCGCTGTGAATAAAACATTAGGCAGTTATCAATCTATCAAATACGCGAACGACTACTGAATGACATGTTTATCATTACCTTCCAGTACAAGACCGGGTGAAAAATCAGGTTATGCTACTGAATTGGAGAAACTGGATTCACTAAATTTTAACGAGCGAAGTCATAAATACGCAACGGAAAACGATGATAAAGATGCGATAATTTCCTGTAAGTGAATTTAGCCAAAAGAAGAATTTACATAAAATAGAATGACTTCTTAAATGCAGCCTAAAAAAATTTGTAACCGTTTACAGTTGCTGTGCAACCACTTAGCACTCAGTTATTAATGCATCCTATAATGTGATATTCTTATACCTTTTCTATGCATAAAGAATTAATTAACATACCTTTATAGACGACCACTCAAGAATAACTCCTGGCATAAACTCAGAGTCATCTTACTACAATGCTTCTTTTATCAAGGTCAGTTTTATATATTTTGTGAGTTTACTATAGTGTACATTGGTTTATTTGTACATTTCAGTACTTTTTTTTGTATGAAACTAACCACTGGCGATTTTAGTATTACCGGTATTTTAAAATTAAACATTTAAACTTTTATTTTTCCAAATCTTTTTTTAAACACAGGGTTATGGGCAAAGCGGAAGAGTTTT
>CH003028.1:2251291-2322443 GCA_000149265.1 Ciona savignyi
AAAACTTTAAGAATTGTTACATAACATGACCCACATATGTAAAAACAGAAACTTATCTACCAAACCTAAGGAAATTCCCTGAAACCATGAAAAACTGAATCGGGCTGTTTGGGAAATTTTTTTTATTTCACTACAGCGCTTGAAAAGAAGATCAAATTTAAAATATTTGTGGTGAAAATGTTCGTAAATTTAAGACGTTTATTATTTTTTTAACTAGAGAGTGTCAACCACGTGTTTAACCACCACTATTTGTAAAACACATGTTGTATACCCTATATTCATGCTACAGGGTCCCTAACCGTTCAAGTGCTCTGCCCAAAAAAGGCACTTTTTTATAAAAAAAATAGCGTTTTGGTTTTTAACGTCCCAGGGGAATTCCCCTGAATTTATAACCCAAAATTTTGGTTTCTGCATATCTAAACCATGTTGTATAAAATATGTCCAATTTTCATTGCGATTTCATTACTCCTTCTGGTAGATGTTGGGGCGACATGGCATGCCTTGTCACAATCATAATTTCAGAACAAAATCTAATTTTTAGGGTATTTCCCAAGGTAAACTTTTTATTTCTTTAAAGATTTAAATCAGTGACTATTGCACTTCCATTCCACCAAATCTTATTCAAATTGAAGCAGCCGTTTAAGCGCTATGCCACAAAAAGCGCAATTTTTCATAAAAAATACCGTTTTGGTTTTTAACCTTAAAGGGAAAACCAAGGGGGTTTTAACCCACATGTAATCTTCAGATCATCTCGCGCCCAACGTCGGATTACCTAAGCTATTGCAGTGTGTTACGTCTATAGTTGATTCACACGAGTTATTGCAATGTGTTATAGATGATTCATACGTCTTTAATGTGGTAGAAGCCATTAAACTGCTGAGGTTATAAAATGTATGTTAAGTGCCTTGTCCAGGGACACAACTGACTAGCTAGCGACCAATTTCGTACCTACAACCCTTTGGCTGAAAGGCGAATCACTTAACCACCAGACTAATCTGTCGGACTGATGAATGTTAAAGGGGAACTGAAGTCAATTTTAAGAATATCTTAATAAATGGAAAAAAATACGCTGATTTCAAAAATCAAATCAGTTTCTTCCAATATTATTTTGTTAAAGAGTTATGAGCAAATATGCATTTTATTTTATGTTAGGGGATTTCCCGTATTACGTCACTGACGTTGTTGAGATTTCGTGCCTATATGCTTTGTATACAATCATGTGCCAGTTTAGAGGTGAATTAGTAACATAAGCGCCTGCAGGAGCGTTGTATTTTCGTTTTTTTATGGAGACTTAGCATAACACTTGTCATATAGCCTAACTGAACCAATGTATCCGCGTGACAGCTTACCTTAAGCGCGCTCATTCAGGCCTGCACGATCCTGGACCTAAGCTGAATGCTGAGGTATACAGGTCTCGTATTTAAATGACTTTAGAATAATAAGTCTTAGCAAGTTATATCATAAATCATAGAAGTGAAGACAGAACAAGAAACTAGAACAGGAGGCAGTAAACTGTAACTGCCAGCAATTTATAGAAATAAACCAGCCATCAATCAAAGATCAGATGCCGTGGGAACAGCCTATTTCTTTCATGATTGTTGCTTTTCAATATATAGCTATAAGCTGCAACGTAGACTAGCTATGTTGTTATCAACCCCTAGGCTACAAACTGAGAGTGTAAGAGATTTGGTATACATATGCATAGAAGTTTTAACAAATTTCTTTTGTTTTCTTCATTTCTAGAGTAAATTTAAGTTAATGTTGTAACACTAAAATGGATGACAGTTTTCAGCATTCTGGCATGGATAAAAGAAGTTTTATTGTACACAATAAAACAACACAAATTTAGTCATGTGCGTTTGAACCAAGGAAAACGTCTGAAAGTATCTTTGAAGATGCAAGCCCCATAGTAGAAAATGTTTATTTAATAGAAACATTACCTATTGACATGACTTGGTGCCGTTGCAAAAACTGTATTCTTATGGACACACCGCAAGAATGTTTATGCTGCATGAATGTACATGCATCTTGTGCTCAAAATAATGCCAGACTGGACTTGCATTACTAAAAGCCCTTATTTTTTAATTATCTGCTTGAATAAAGAAGTTCTTGAAGTTGCACTTGATGTACTGGGTTGATCACTATGTTTAAAATCATAATCAGAAAAATTAAAAATTGTTGGAACTGTATTTTTCACCAAGTGGTTTGTTTTCATCATCTTGTCTACTCCATTGGAGTCAAATACAATTTTACTATGATGATCCTTGTCACAAATATGTGCACTACACACTGCGGTTCTTTTTCCAGGTAGTTTAGAACGCTTGCATTGTTGTATCCATTGCTTCAACCGTTTTTTGTCGTTGTGAGGAAATCGATGGAAGAGCACAGGTGGATTGGAATTTCGTGTGCTGTAATAGGAATTTGTACATCCTGGAGCAAAACAATATACTTCAATCACTCTTTCTTCCTTCTCAGTGGCTTAACTTTAGGCATTTTACAATATCTAATAAAAAGAACTAAATTAGAAATGTGGTATATTTTTATGAACTTATTTTGGGTAGTTAAGTAAAGATCTATTATATATATTCTTCACTTACTTATCTGAGTGCTTGCTGTGTACTTATTGTCAGACTACACATCAGCTACTCAACTGTGGATTAACTGGTTTTTGCAATAAGTGGTATTCTCAACCAGTAGGCTAATGCTCAGTTTCAATAACAGCAGACATTAAATGCACCACATACACAACAGCAAAACATTATACAAACAACCAAGGTAAACCATGAAAGAAATAGGCTTTTCCCACCGCATAGTCTAGCATTTGCCTAATGGCTGGTTTATTTCTATAAATTGCTGGCAGTTACAGTTTAATGCATTCTGTTATAGTTTTCTTGTTCTGTTTTCACTTTTATTATTTATGATATAAATTGCTAAGACTTATCATTCTAAAGTCATTTAAATACAAGACCTGTATACCTCAGCATTCAGCTTAGGTCCAGGACCGTGCAGGCCTTAATGACCTCGCTTAAAGTAAGCTGTCACCATGTACATTGGTTCAGTTAGGCTATATGACAAGTGTTATGCTAAGTCTCCATAATAAAAACGAAAATACAACGCTCCTGCAGGCGCTTCTGTTACAAATTCACCTCTAAACTGACACATGATTGTATACAATGCATATAGGCACGAAATCTCAACAACGTCAGTGACGTAATACGGGAAATCCCCTAACATAAAATGAAATACATATTTGCTCATAACTCTTTAACCAAAAAATATTGGAAGAAACTGATTTGATTTTTGAAATCAGCGTGTTTTTTTCCATTTATTAAGATATTCTTAAAATTGACTTCAGTTCCCCTTTAAATGTCCTATCCAACATCTTTTTGAAAAAACTCAGGATAGGATATTCATGTTTATTTAGTTACTAGATAAACACTAAACTAGATGCTAGTTGAAAATTTCTTATCTTGTTTTATTCGAGCGAGCGGTAACTAAACCCAAAAACTTAAATTAATAATAAATATGAAAAATATATTATTTTACCAAAAAAACGAAACAATTAAACTTTCGTAAAAGCAGTATCCCTTTTACTAAAGAATGATGATTTTAAGATAACCGATTTAACCAGATGTCCAGTATCCGTAGCATTCTGTCGTTTATTCCAATGAAACGGTATGTTCCTACAAACGAAAGCCGAACCTTAAAAAAATGTTCGATTTGTTGCACGGTTGTAAAAGTCTAAATTATATCAAATCATACCAAACATCGATAGCTCAAGTAACTTTGCTTCAAACAGATATAGCCTAAGATCTTTAAAACATAAGGGCTAAAGCCGCTTTAAAGAATCTTTTCTGCTGCTATTAGAAACTGTAACCATTAGATTTTGATACGTCAATTTGATAATGGTTTAATTCGATCACTGTATGTTCAAGCATACTTTATGTTGACCACGTGATTTAAAAAAACTATCAAAAAAGTCGGAAAAATGTTCGAAATATTAGGCCGATTTCTAAATTTAGCTGTTCATTTCTTTTTAGGGTTAGATATATATATATAACTATAACGCCCGTTATTCCTATTAGTATAAAATCGTTAGTGATTGGTCATTGTCAGTGATGAGCCACTGTTCTGTCCCCACCTTAATTTTTACGTCATTGCATGCATCACCAATTGAACCGCATGATCGAGTATGAGATGCATGTAATATATGGCCAGTCCTCTTTTTACATTTCATTTTTTATGGTAGTTCTGTAGTGAACGGAACCTTGCGTTGTATTTCAAGTCTAAGTAATTTTGGTCGTCTGTAGTTAACGGGAGGGTTTAAAGGCACAAATGTCATGTGGATAAAATGTGTTTTATGCTATCGTAGTATTTCTCCATTGCCAAATTTGTTTCACTATTTTTAGTTACCGCCACGCCGCCACGTCACAACTTGTATATCATTAATTTATTGAAATACACAACAAATTCAAAGTGACGCGTAAAGACTGAATTCTGCCGACAGTCCGAAAAAGATTAGGCACACACCGCTGCCGAAACAGCCACCTTTGAACGTTTTAGCAATGCATTTGTCTTTGGTCGTCTTTCCACATTTATTAGAACTAAAAACACTATAACACAGAACCAACAATATGGGGTAAACCAGAAAACTGCAATTTTATATTCAACATGTAAAGCAGACAGAAAAACTACTATATAAAGCGGAATTACGCCCTGTAGAATTTCGTTAATATTTAAGCGGTAAAAGAATGATTTAATCACCTTTCACTAAAAAAAGAATTATTTCAATACTAGAGTAATAAATGTTCACACAAGTGCTCTATCTTAAGTTTATGTGTGTTGCATTGGTGAATGAATCAGTGGCTATTCGTGAATTAAAAGATAAACATGAATCATTGTTTCCGATGCTCAGGCGCTTGAAGAGCCTGCCAAAACAGCTTACTTCCAAATATCTTTATATTGCGATCATTTTAACTAATATGATTAACCATTTATAATTGTAAAATAAAATAAAAAATACTTAGCGATATAAGACTTATCTGGCATTGTCAATTATCTGATATTAAAAAAGTACGACAATCATTTTGCACAGTGTATTGCATCATCGTATATACATACTGGGAATAGTGTTTCTTGTAATACATCACACTGCTAACTACGAAAACGTACATTATGACTAACACTAGAACTAACATGATCAACAACGCATTGATGAGGCGGTTTCGCAACCAAATGGTAATAGGAACATCAAGCTAAACAGTACATTAAATTTATATGTAGATTAAAAAAGATGAGTGGACTGCGTATACCAGCAATCTTGATGGTTTCAATTTTTGTATCGTTTCTGCATCGAGCCGATAGTCAAAGTAAGATAACCTTAAATATTTTTTAAGTTCAATGAATTTTATTATTGACAATATAAATTTACTTGTTTAAGGAACTGTCTACAATGGAAGTCAGATAACCGTCGTAACAGAGAGAAAAACATTTGATGCAGCTCGAACCCACTGTCAATCATTACTTGGTGATTTGGTTATTATCAGAGACAGTCAGTTGCAGAATGCGATCAAGCCGCTCTTGGATTCAACGATTAATTCGAATTTGTGGAGAGGGACATGGGCCGTCGGTTACTGGATCGGTGGCTCGCGAGCATCAGGTATCACGTTCGAGTATTAGAACTATAACTAAAGCAAAAAACATAGTTAGATGCACAATTTTCATCGGAATGAGAGAACCCTTTAACGCAGCTTATTGATTAGAAATATGACAAACCATCTTGGTAAACAATTGGTATTGTTAAAATAGGATCAGATATGTTTATGATTTTCCCGGTGAATGGGAAAATGCAAGGGCATTAAAACACGGGGTATCATTGGATTACCACGGGAATATGTAATGGAGCATACCTACAAAGGCAGAAAATCGTCATATTCACGTCAGGGTCGTCATATTATCTCGCGCCCAACTTCGGGTAACGTCCGTTAACAGGAGATATTGCAGTTGTTGTGAATGATGAACACGTTCTATAAATTTTAGTACGACCCACTGATACACTGGGTGAGGTAAATCCGCCTAGTGACTTTCTGTTTTTTTTTAACTGCAACCGTTCCGTTGAAAGGCGAGGAACTAACCTTACAGCTTAACTCTTAAATTATAAATAAACTTTAGTAGCATTACTAGCTTGTACTACCTACCGGATACACGAGTACATTATGCCAAGCAGTTTTGGTCGGTATACGATCAGAATTATTATTACTGGATTTACTTACGTCACCATTTTTTCTGAAATATAAAAATAACATATTTAAGCTAAAATAAAATACAAACAAATAAAAAATGGTTAAACGTAGGCTAAGGCATAATTAGGATAGGATGAGAGGGGATATTTATTTTTATCCCCGTGGATGATGTAACAACAAATAAAAAATGGTAAAACTCAAGGCATAACTATAGGATAGAAAAGGATAGGATATTCATGTTTAACCCCGTGAATGGGAAAGAGGTTAACACACAAGCAATCGTCATTTTACCTCCGCCCACCGTTGGGTTGTCCGTTAAGTGCCTTGCCCCACAACTGGCTAGCTAGCGACCAGTTTTGTATCAACCTTTCGGCTGAATGGCTTCGCACTTAACCAACAGAATAACCGGTCGACAATTGCAAATTTCATTTTTAACAGATTTTAATTGCATTTCTTAACTCCATGACTATATCCAGAGTGGGATTACCAAGGCAATTACATTGCATTGCATTTTAGTCTCAGATTACCCATATTAATTACAATAACTTAACGCATTGTCCGTTTATTTATTTTTGTGATTTAGTAGTTTTATTAAGCATTGTATTACACTTCTTAATGGACTGACGATTTAAAGTTATTGTTTGTAGGGCAAACCGAATGGAAATGGTGGGATGGAACACGATTACCTCCGAAAGGAGCCACCGATGCTTACCAACACTGGGTCGGTGCTGATCCGAATCACCCTGCTGGGGAAAGGGCATGCGTATCAATGACTCCGTACGATTCTATCATCCATTACTCCAACATCAAAGGTGGTTGGGTGGATGACGGATGTACTTACTGGAAGTATTTTATTTGCCAAAGAGGTATTGACTTTCCCAATTATGTTTGTTTCCGTGAAAAATGACTTACATATATTGAAGTTATTATTCAGCTGTAATGGTACAAAGACTTATTTGAATATTAAAATTCACAACTACATGTGACAAAGTTCCAACTCGAAAGCGCGGTTTGCTAATGGAGTATACACACGGCTGGTTAAAATTGAATAAATTGTACACAAGTTAAACAGTGTTGGATGACAACACAAATTAGGGCCGTAATGTTTAACTCGGTAGATGAGAAATGCGAGGCGCGTGATAAAAAACGGCGATCGAAGCCAATGCAGTTGGTATGTTAATAAGACCGTTCTACTTTGTTAGTTCAACCCAGTAACGCCTAGGTTTAACCCACACACGTTTGGTGATGGGTTTATTTAGTTTAATTTGTTCATTTTTGTCCTCACAGAGAAAACGGAGAGACGGCAAAACGAACAGACGTTAAAACACGTCATTACAAATAGGATATAATAATAAATATTTATACAGACTATATTGTCGCTTAATTTTTAAAGACCACACCCAACAACATTCTATATATTTACATTATAAAGGCACTTTATACCTTCGTAGATTTATGTTCGCCCTCGATTTGCCAAAATGGGGGGACGTGTAACAGATTACCACTGAACTACAGTTGCTCCTGTTTGCCTGGGTACAGTGGACGAAACTGTGAAACAGGTAGGTACAGCATGCGTTAACAAGAGGCCAGGTCAATTTTTAAGCAGGAGTCAACAAAAATAATCAACGAGCAGAAACTAATGGGTCCACGAATTACCTAACCAAACATCATTTTTTTTTATCTTGCAAGGCCCTGTGTAAAATTGTAAAGGGGTTATTTTAAAATTACAAGTTTTTCATAAGATGTATAACTTATTCCTAAAGACAATGTACATATTTAACAGACCTATGTTTGAACACGACCTGCCAAAATGGAGGGATGTGTAACAGATTACCGCTGAACTACAACTGCTCCTGTTTGCCTGGTTACAGTGGACGAAACTGTGAAACAGGTGTGTACAGCATATGGACGAACACTTGCTTTAAAATACAACATCATTGTTCATGCCACATACGAACATGAAAATTAAAATTAAAGCCAATGAAACAACGATATTCATCCGTCCATCTTTAAATTAAAATGTTAATTTCATGCTAGCCACTTTCAACAGATTTATGTCAGCCCTCGGCCTGCCAAAATGGAGGGACGTGTAACAGATTACCATTGAACTACAGCTGCTCCTGTTTGCCTGGTTACAGCGGACGAATCTGTGAAAAAGGTTGAACAGATAATGTGAATGTGAATAGGAACGACTCTTTTAACCTATATATTACGCAAATCAGGGGTTAAGAATTTTTTTAACTCGCAAAAAGCTGCAAAAACCAAAAAAATTATAAGGCTAGTGGGGAATAAAAAGCAAAGTTTATTTTGTTTTATGTTTCAGTAATTCAATTTTTAACGAACTGTTTAAATTTATTGGGTCGAGACATTAAGGTTAGCTATGGATACCCAATGTATCCAATAACCCAATATGATTATACAAACTTGTTTGTGTGCTTATTGAAACCCGTTGGTGTCTACTTTTTAATTTAGAGGAATATAAATAATAAAACCCACATAAAAAGTAAATTTAATTATTACTGCTAACAACAATTAAATTATTATATTCCAGATGCATGCTCTCCAAACCCCTGTGTAAATGGTGGGAACTGTAGTCGAAATGTGGACGGGTATACTTGCCAATGTCAACCTGGATATATTGAACGAAATTGTGATCAGGGTAAAATATTTTTGCATTTGGTACAACTAGCATTTTAAAACTTTATTTTTCAATTGTCTATCTTTTAATTCTTTTAAACATCGTATTAGTTTACATATTATTGATCATTGGGCAGTTTTCCGGTGTCTTTTTTTAAAGTGAAGCTGTTTATGTTTCTTAATGTTTACTGTGTGCTCCAATGTATTTACCCAATAACCTTAATTGATTGGTACAGGATACAGGTAGAAGAAGGCGTTTAATGTTATCTGATAAATTATTTGCAGATTTGTGTGGGTCGTTCCCATGTCAAAACAACGGAACGTGTAATAAACTACCACAAAACTATAGCTGTTCATGTTCTCCAAGCTTCACTGGAGCAAATTGCGAAAGCGGTGAGTTGTGTGATAAGACCACGATCAACTGTGTGATATTGTATTGGGAACACCTGGTTGTACAATTGAATGTCGTTTCATATGTATATTTCTAAAATGACATATTTTCTTATTGTAAAACTTTAAACTAACAACAAAAAACGATTAATCATTTGGTTTCTTATATTAATAAGAAGATTGGATATTCTCTTGATTGAAACAATAGTATGATTAATCATAAGTTTACTTCGTGCTCACTTTTAGAATAACACAAGCTATTCTAGTGTGTTGTATATGATTAAAACATTTCCTGAATGTTTCTTTAAGCCCGTATTCCTCTGTTTTCAGTTAATACCCGTTAAGTGCCTTGGCCAAGTACACAACCATTTATTTAGTGGTTGATTTTACTACCACAATCTTTTGTCTTCCTACATACCGTTGATTTTTTTATCAATCGAACTATATAGCCAAGCATGTATTAGATGACAAGCAAAATGTAAGGTCGCTCATTGTTTAATAATAAGACAATTGCCTTTACCCAGCTCTCTTTTATCCCGCCGCAAATGGTTGTGAACTTCATATAAACAAAATAAAATCACAAGCGACCTCATATAAAGAGGCAGAGACGCAGTGTACAACCTTACAAGCATCGCTTGCTATCGTTAAATCGAACGAAACCCAAATCAATCTCAACCAAATCCTCGGTCATTGGTTGGACAATATAACAATATGGATTGGAGGTAAAACAAGCAATTCAACTTGGCTGTGGTCGGATGGTAGCAATATGGATGATTACAATAACTTGGTGGACCAATCTGCACCAAATGTGGCTGGTTGTTTATCTTTGGCTCAAAATGGAAGTTGGTTTGCCAAGAATTGTTCTACGATTATAGGATATGCTTGTGAGAGGCGTGGTAAGCTTTACAAATAACATTGCATCTATCTAAGGCAAAAGTTAACGTTATCATTTTGTTTCAGTCAATGGGACAAGTTTGTGTACATCTTCTCCATGTGCCAATGGTGGAGTTTGTACCGAAAGCGGCTGCCACTTTTACTGCACTTGCCATCCCAACTTCAATGGCTCCAATTGTGAAATATCTCGTTTGCCGAATACCACTAGCCAAGGTTTATAGTATTTTTGCATTTAATTATTCATTTGTAACTTGATTTTTAAGTTAAGTAAAACTGTCTATAATTAAGGAAAAAAAACTTTAAGATACAAATTAACTCAAGCAGTTTTTTTTTCTTAAGACAGACACTTTTAACATCTCTTTATTTTTTCTTTAAACTTATGAGCAATATTTAACATTAAAAATTCACCACAGCATTGAATCCCGTGGTGTACATCATTCCAATATGTGGTGTTCTTGTAGTGCTGGTCATTATTCTGGTGATTGTTGTGAAAAAACGAAGGTATGTACCAGTGGATTGTATGGTGTCTTGTTGTAAAGGTAATCAGTCATGACCAGTGGGCCAGTTTCACCATCTAATAAACTTCCAATTCGTATAAATGAATCATTTTTAATTACGTACTTTGAACTATCTTTACAAAATGAAAATGTCATTAAGTAACAAACACACAGCAGTTGCTCGCTGATTGAACTGCGCACAAGTAGTTGATGATTCATGGGTATATTATTTACATATCCTTGTTGTTCTTGGTATACCATCTGTGCTCTATGCTTTGCATGTAGGAAACACGTCATTTGTTGTATCATATATTACAGAGGAAAAGCCAACAAAGACCAAGTTGAACCCATCGTTTTGGAACAACAAAACCCTCATTTCGAAGGTGACTGAATTCTCCACTGCTGAAAATGATAAACATTGACACTTCTACGTTTTCTAAGCATTTTCACGATAATGTGCTTGCTTGGGCATGGTACTTTCTTAATTGTGGATATGTAAGATATGAAAAAATATAATCCCTAATGTTTTATCACCGTGAATAGGAAAATGCGAGAATGTTTTACGTTGAAAATACATAAGAAAGCGCTATTATAGGATTAAACATCAGATTACCTCGTGCCCACCGTCAAGTTACCGGTGCAGTGTGTTGTGTATGGTTGAGTTGTGCTTCAGTTTTGCTTAATACGCCAAAAAACATTTATTTACAGAAGCACAGAACAAACAGGAAGCAGTGTACGAAAATTTGGCTGTCCAAACTAACGGTGAATCCCATTCCATTATCATTGCACAATTGCCGGCAATGCTCAAGGATATGTACAATGCAAGCAGCCGTATTTATCTGGTGCCACAATTTAAAGAGGTTTGGGCGTAGAATATAATAGTTTAATTCACAAGTCTATAGGTAAAGGTGTTAACAAATATTCACTTTTTATTATTAATTTCCAGTCAGATTAATATTTATAAAAACATGTTAGATGTTGGAGACAGCAGCTCGATTGCATGAAGGTCAAACTACGTTCGCACTTCTGCCCAAAAATAAATCAAAAAACCGATTCAAGAATATCCTCCCATGTAAGTGTGAATTTGTGGTTTGTATAAAAAAGCTCTATTAAGGGATACCAAAGTATGGAAAATAACTCTAAACTTGCCCCAAACACTAATCTAAACTACATAACTAATGGTAACATCAAATCAAGCTCGAACCCTAACAACCGTTTTTTCATTTAAATTGTTTGACAGCTTAGTATGGTGGTTTAGTGCGTCCTAGTTTAATCACAGGGTTGCAGATTCTAACCTGGCCACTAGCTAGTCGGTTGTATAAATGTTATTACGCTTAACGAACATCACCTAAACCCATTCGATTTATTGTCTTTACCAAATTGAAGGACTGTTTAAATTATACACAATGCACTGCAATAGCTCCGGTAACCCGCACTGGACACAAGGTGATCTAACGATTGTGCGTGTGTTAACCCCCTTGGTTTTCCGATTCATGGTAAAACATGAATATTCCTCCTATAGTTACCTTCCTTTCCTACTTTCCTTTCCTAAGAACACTCTAGATAAAGATTTTAGAGCTTGTTCTGTAGGACAAGTTCAGTACCAAATTGACCTGTCCCATTTACCCTACACTTGTCACATAAAAAAATCACAATTTAATTTCCCGATTCCCGCCGTTCCAGACCATGTGATTAAAACTTAATTAAAAGATTACGTAATCACTCCCCAAAAGACGTTCCTAATCAGGGCCAAAACTCCGTGCAAGTAATACTCGCGTAACGCACGCCGTGCGAGTAAAAATTTACTATCACATATAAAAAAAACAAATTAACGTTTACCGCGACCGTTTTTTATTCAATTGAGTATAACGTTTTTATTTTACACATGGCGCGTCCAAATAGTGAAGTCTATAGTACTTACAAGCACCATCATACTGTGAGATTGTTATAATACCAGATTTAAACACTTGTTACGTTATACAAACTACAGTTGCGCGGCACATTCTTACTCTCCCGAAATTTGATGAATGTTTGGCCCTACTTCTCATGGAAATGGGAATCGCCTTTCTTGGTTCGTTGCGGTTTACACGAAGATGCGCGCAAGATTGGTATTATCAAACAACATAGGCTACTCTGTCGTCCGAAATCGGTTTTTGATGTTGCACTCGAATTGTAATATTTTTACCATTTAATAATACTAAGAATTAATAATACATAAGTAAAATTGTTCAATTACCTAACCAATTCAAGCAGAGACGAAAACACCGAATTGGGATGTCACGTTTACTTCGCGTTTGACATTAATATAATTTCCCGATGAAAATTAATAAGTCGCGTTATTTTAAAGGGGAACTGAAGTCAATTTTAAGAATATCTTAATAAATGGAAAAAATACG
The DNA here is from genome assembly GCA_000149265.1 of Ciona savignyi. Taxonomy (NCBI): domain Eukaryota; kingdom Metazoa; phylum Chordata; class Ascidiacea; order Phlebobranchia; family Cionidae; genus Ciona; species Ciona savignyi. The sequence continues at coordinate 2,264,348 of CH003028.1, forward strand.
CTGATTTCAAAAATCAAATCGGTTTCTTCCAATATTGTTTTGTTAAAGAGTTATGAGCAAATATGCATTTTATTTTATGTTAGGGGATTTCCCGTATTACGTCACTGACGTTGTTGAGATTTCGTGCCTATATGCATTGTATACAATCATGTGCCAGTTTAGAGGTGAATTAGTAACATAAGCGCCTGCAGGAGCGTTGTATTTTTGTTTTTTTATGAAGACTTAGCATAACACTTGTCATATAGCCTAACTGTACCAATGTACCCGCGTGACAGCTTACTTTAAGCGCGCTCATTCAGGCCTGCACGATCCTGGACCTAAGCTGAATGCTGAGGTATACAGGTCTCGTATTTAAATGACTTTAGAATAATAAGTCTTAGCAATTTATATCATAAATCATAGAAGTGAAGACAGAACAAGAAAACTAGAACAGGAGGCAGTAAACTGTAACTGCCAGCAATTTATAGAAATAAACCAGCCATCAATCAAAGATCAGACTATGCGGTGGGAACAGCCTATTTCTTTCATGATTGTTGCTTTTCAATATATAGCCATAATCTGCAACGTAGACTAGCAATGTTGTTATCAACCCCTAGGCTACAAACTGAGAGTGTGAGAGATTTGGTATACATACGCATAGAAGTTTTAACAAATTTCTTTTGTTTTCTTCATTTCTAGAGTAAATTTAAGTTAATGTTGTAACACTAAAATGGATGACAGTTTTCAGCATTCTGGCATGGATGAAAGAAGTTTTATTGTACACAATAAAACAACACAAATTTAGTCATGTGCGTTTGAACCAAGGAAAACGTCTGAAAGTATCTTTGAAGATGCAAGCCCTATAGAACATGACTTGGTGCCGTTGCAAAAACTGTATTCTTATGGGCACACCGCAAGAATGTTTATGCTCCATGAATGTACATGCATTTGTGCACAAAATAACGCCAGACTGGACTTGCATTACTAAAAGCCCTTATTTTTCAATTATCTGCTTGGATAAAGAAGTTCTTGAAGTTGCACTTGATGTACTGGGTTGATCACTATGTTTAAAATCATAATCAGAAAAATTTAAAATTGTTGGAACTGTATTATTCACCAAGTGGTTTGTTTTCATCATCTTGGCTACTCCATTGGAGTCAAATACAATTTTACTATGATAATCCTTGTCACAAATATGTGCACTACACACTGCGGTTCTTTTTCCAGGTAGTTTAGAACGCTTGCATTGTTGTATCCATTGCTTCAACCGTTTTTTGTCGTTGTGAGGAAATCGATGGAAGAGCACAGGTGGATTGGAATTTCGTGTGCTGTAATAGGAATTTGTACATCCTGGAGCAAAACAATATACTCCAATCACTCTTTCTTCCTTCTCAGTGGCTTAACTTTAGGCATTTTACAATATCTAATAAAAAGAACTAAATTAGAAATGTGGTATATTCTTATTAACTTATTTGGGTAGTTAAGTAAAGATCTATTATATATATTCTTCACTTACTTATCTGAGTGCTTGCTGTGTACTTATTGTCAGACTACACATCAGCTACTCAACTGTGGATTAACTGGTTTTTGCAATAAGTGGTATACCCAACCAGTAGGCTAATGCTCAGTTTTAATAACAGCATACATTAAATGCACAACATACACAACAGCAAAACATTATACAAACAGCCAAGGTAAACCATGAAAGAAATAGGCTTTTCCCACCGCATAGTCTAGCCTTTGCCTAATGGCTGGTTTATTTCTATAAATTGCTGGCAGTTACAGTTTAATGCATTCTGTTATAGTTTTCTTGTTCTGTTTTCACTTTTATTATTTATGATATAAATTGCTAAGACTTATTATTCTAAAGTCATTTAAATACGAGACCTGTATACCTCAGCATTCAGCTTAGGTCCAGGACCGTGCAGGCCTTAATGACCGCGCTTAAAGTAAGCTGTCACCATGTACATTGGTTCAGTAAGACTATATGACAAGTGTTATGCTAAGTCTCCATAATAAAAACGAAAATACAACGCTCCTGCAGGCGCTTCTGTTACTAATTTACCTCTAAACTGGCACATGATTGTATACAACGCATATAGGCACGAAATCTCAACAACGTCAGTGACGTAATACGGGAAATCCCCTAACATAAAATAAAATACATATTTGCTCATAACTCTTTAACCAAAAAATATTGGAAGAAACTGATTTGATTTTTAAAATCAGCGTATTTTTTTCCATTTATTAAGATATTCTTAAAATTGACTTCAGTTCCCCTTTAAGATGTTTGTATGCGCGTTGACAAAAGGTATGTGCTTATCTCTCATATTTTTGGGGTAATTCTATTTGTAAAACTATGTATAAGCCTAATTATTTTACGACTTTATTATCACCGATGCAAAGATAAATTTGAAGGTTTTAGCTCTTTTCAACTCGTCTCAGTTACCGCTGATAAATCCTCATTGTAACAAAAGCAACGGGCAACGAAATAGTGCGAATCTCATTCGCGCACGGTGGTAGATTAACGGTTTGAACTCGAAAATATATACGGTGGTGCATTTTTAACCTGTCCTGTCGGACAAGCGTCGCGGAATATTTACTTGTCCCACGCAACAAATCACCTGTCCCGGACAGGCGGACAAGCGTGTATGCCAAGCCCTGGATTCTTAAAAAATAAACTTTTTTGCCTGCTAATAAGTTTTCATATGTCCTATAATATATCCGCCTATTTAATTTTAGAAATAACGAACCTAACATGGCCATGTCAGGGATCCAATTCTAAACCTTAATACTTTTTTATAATAACAATAATGTTCAAACCATTCAACTCCATTTCCCAGACGATCACACAAGGGTTGTGCTTTCGGACGATGGCGACGGGAATGACTACATCAACGCGTGTTACATTGATGTAAGTTACCTAAAATTAAAATGTTTTTTTTAATTTGACGCACTATTGTGTTATGTCTGTAAGTATCAATAAATCAGTTTTATGAACGTCGAATGTCACTTGGGTATTATGAAATTTCAGTATTCTAAAACAGACACATTTTCGGTGGAAATCATTTAGGATGTCGTTTTGTAATACAGAGCAAGAAAACAACTTTACATTATTTCACGGGAGTGACATTTATATAAATAATACCACTAATTATCATTTTAATTGCGTCCTACTAAGTTTTTTGCGATAGGGATACATTTCTCCGTATAGCCGTTCACTTGGCACCAATGTTACTCTCCAGATTCTAGCTATAATTGAATAACGTTGTAAGGAAAGTAGGGCCTCCATATGTATAGGTTTTCTTTGACATTTTTTTAACCTATGCGAACTTCTGGTAGTATGTGGACTTTTTCACCGAATTATATCAAATCAACAGCATTTAACCGATGTTTTAGTGCCACAGCGTACCGAGAAAATACATCGCAACTCAAGGACCATTAGCGAAAACCGAAGGTGACTTTTGGAGAATGATGTGGGAAACTGAGAGTTCAATTATTGTCATGTTGACCAACTTGTTCGAAAACGGAAAGGTAAAGACTTGGTGGGCAGATTTAAATGTCAGGGTGGTTGAGTTTAGTATTTGAACAGGTTGTTTAGTTCCCTTTTTCAACCTGTAGACAAAATTTACACAATAAAACGACATACATACTTTAATTGCAGTTCTATTAAAACTTATAAGAAGTAAGCCCATTCAAAGCCAAAGTAACCATTTATTTGTCGTATGAGTTTACTTTGTGCAACTCGGCCTTGAAATGGAAACAGGAAAAAGGAAAGAAGTGGGAATTAAGACTAAGAACTGCTTATTGGGACTTGTATATGATAAAACAAATCATATTTTGCAGAAGAAATGTCAGAAATATTGGCCTGACTTTGGCGCGCAACGTGACTTCAAACAAATCAACGTAGCTTGCACACAAGAGGAAGTAATTGGTTGCTTTGTAAAACGAACCTTCACAATCAAACTTTCCGAAGTAAGTCAGATATTTGGATTACCTGCATACTAAAGCATGGTTGACAAAGCTTTATTATTTAAGATATATCAAAGGTGATAAGGTAGCCAGGAATGCGATTGTTTCTGCATGCGGAAAAAAATACCACACATTCAACAGGGTCTTTAAAAATAGTGGTGGTTTACACGCGGTGACACTCCTGTTTATAGTGTATTTATACTATGTATTTATCTTTCCAGGGCGCATATGATGTGACACAGTTCCATTACACAACATGGCCTGACCATAACATTCCAATCACAACAACTGGACTGCATAGATTGAAACAGGCAGTCATGGAACAGCACAAGAAATCTGGTGAAAGCAAACCAATAGTTGTTCATTGCAGGTAAAATAAAATGTATTCATGTTTTTATCCACATGACTGGGAAAACGCATGTGACATTATTACACTCAGTAATCATCATATTTTGACTGGACCAAGTTCGGTAAATGCCTTGCCCAAGGGCACACCCTACTAGCTAGCAATCAGCTTAGAATCTGCAACCCTTTAACTGAAAGGCAACAAAATAACCCACCAAAAAAGTAATTATGGAGAATTCATAAAGTCTTTAACGGATTGTAGTGGAGTTTATGATGACTATAAAACTACCGTTTGATTTTAAAGAAGCCTTGCAAGAAAAATCAACCGTTTTTCTAATTAGTGCAATAATAAACTTACTTACCTAAGGAATACGCCATGTATTATGTTAACAATCATTTTCCTTTTAAGTGTTTGATTTTCAACCTTATATTATGTAACAAAAGAATGGAACTTGTTCGACACTGCTATGCGTTTGTGATTGCATAAACGCTTTTTTAATTCCAAACGCATTTTTGGCAAGTGTTGGAAAAGTGTCCAGGATAAAATAATACATATAATCGCGATGCGCATTTTTAGTATCCTAACGCAGTAGTATCGTGATTATTATCATATCGTTGCAGTATCACCATTGCCAGGAATTTAATAATTAGATTCTCTTTCCTAAGCGTAATATTCTGTATCACACACAGTGCTGGAGCTGGTCGTACTGGAACTTTCATTGCTTTTGACAGCTTGTCAATGCAAATGAATGACAAACCTTCAATCAATGTGTTCGATACTGTTGTAAACCTCAGAATGCAAAGAATGGACATGGTGCAGACTCAGGTGATTAAGACAAACACTTTTTATCTTGGGGGTACGAAAGTATCCTATCAATTGATATATTTTTTTTATTGGGTAATACACAGATACACCTCAGGCCGACACAGTTTTTATTTTGGCAGGGGCAAGGAAATCTGTTGATTTTCCAAGTGACATTTTTTGCATTCTTTCATCTACGAAAATAAACATGAGCTTTCTATCGTGGTAAATGGGTACATAAATATAGTTAATTGATGGATATCATAAGCAAACATGTTAGAAACAATGTGTAAAAAGTTTCTTTTCTGATTCTTATATAAATATGTAGCAAAATATTTCTCCACACGTGCTACAGTCCACTCACAGTAATATTGCACCACAGAATCAATACATGTTCCTACACAAACTGGTTGCAGAGGTTTATATGCTTGGGAAGACCGACATACCCATGATGTCATTGGAATCGAAAACTAAGGAACTGGAAAGGTTTGTTGTGCAAAATATTTGGTTTGGTCACGCAAGTTAACAAAATATATGTTGTTTGGTGCTCTAAGTTTAAAAAATCTCTTTTGGCAAAAATATTATATTACATATTAACATTATTCACAAATGTGAGTTTTTATATTTCTCCTTAGTTTTAATTTGGGTTTGTGATTATTGTTTCCACCGATTTGGAAGAGATTGGTTGTATTTCTCAGCTTATGTAGGATAGATTGGGGATAGAGATTCTAGAAGAATCAGCACTTATAATTTTTATCTGCTTCGAAATTTACTTAAAAACAATATAAACACATTTCATACTTATTTGATTTAGAATTCTAATATTCCATGTTTTTTATATAATCATCAGCGCGGTGAATAAAAATTAAGCAGTTATCAATCTATCAAATACGTGAACGACCACTGAATGTTTAACATTACCTTTCAGTGCAAGGCCGGGTAAAAAATCTGGTTTTGCTACTGAATTGGAGAAACTGGATTCACTTCATTTTAACGAACGAAGTCATAAATACGCAACGGAAAACAATGATAAAGATGCGATAATTTCCTGTAAGTGAATTACATTTAGCCAGAACCAAACTGTTTATTAAAAAGCATTATTTTTAGTAAGTATGGCCAAAAAATTCTCGAATGTAATGTGCATCTTGTAATATGATATTTCTACACCTTTCCTATGCACAAAGAATTAATAAAAACACCATTTTAGTCGACCACTCAAGACTAACTCCTGGCATAAACTCCGAGTCCTCCTACTACAATGCTTCTTTTATTGAGGTCAGTTCTTTCCTATTTTTATTATTTCTGTTAGTTAAATATTGCTTTTAAGTTTTGTGCTAACTTTCTAAGTTGTATTTTAAACACAGGGTTATGGGCAAAGGGGAAGAGTTTTGATTGCTGCAAAGGGACCCACCAGTAACACCACAGAGAACTTCTGGTATGCTGTCATTGCAAACCAAGTCCACACTATTGTGTCGCTAAGATCAATTGATGAGGTAATTTGTATGCTTGGGTGTATGCCTACTTTAAATGCCTCTAATGATCTATTTGGTTTTGTCCTTAGACTAGGCACTTATAAACTTAAGCACAGTGGAATAATAGGTTGTATTAAAAACACGAAGGAAAATCTTAATCATATACACACTGCAATAACTCTGCTAACCCGACAGTCGCGAGAGATTATTTAACGATTACCCCTTCGAAAAAAAGAAAATCCATATTTTCTAATTCTGTTAACTGATAATTCGTTGTAATGATTAGATTATTTCTTATGTATAGGAACCCAGGGAACACTGCTTTCCTACTATGGATCAACCTTGGGGCACCCACGATCTTACAGTAAATCTTCTGGATGAAAAGGACATTGGGAACAACATAATTAAACGATCATTATTGATTACCCAGGCACAGAATGCTGTAAGTATATTAGTTTTGTGAAAAAAATCTTAATTTAAAATTCAATTTTTATAATTTTTCGAACGGCACGGTTTTTAACGGTGTTGGTATCGTCACTCTGGTCTTTATATATCGGTCGCTGTATTTGAATCTTCAGAAAAATTGACCCAAACTCATATGACACTCATTCCAATATCCACGAGTGATTTTAAAATAAAAAGAGTGAGAACACAGGTAATCTGACGGTAAACATAAGTAAACATAAAGTAATAATGACTATACCTAGGACAAACACAGAAGTCCTTATTACTGCATGACAGGATAATCTTGTTTGCACTTTCCATCAGAATTTCGAAATTGGATTTTACCAGCTGACCAGTTGGATGGCAGACACAGTTCCAAACAATGCAAATGATGTCTTGAAACTCATCAAGAAAGCTCAGGAATCACAGAACCAACATAAAGGAAGAATTCTAGTTTATTGCAAGTATGTTATCGCTATTGTAGAATTTAAACCGTATCCTACGTGACACTATGGTCGTGGTATGTCAATCAAATCGGTAGCTCGTTGATCAGCTATTATAGTGACTGCCCATCAAACACATCTACTATAGTTAAGCAGAAAAGTGTATTATACAGTTCCAGATGCAGACTGACGTATATGAATATGAACAGTAGCGACTAAAAGACTAAAGGTTCGAAACTGAGCCCGTGTTCAACCACGATTCGATCAACCTTATTCAATAGAATACACAGTTAGCAATTCAAATAGAGGCAGTTTAGCATAACACAAATAGTACCTTAAACACTTTCACAATTGCAAATGCTACACAATAGCTAGATTTAAACATTGAAGTATTGCAATTAAACTAGGTGAAACATTACTGCTACAATATCAGCATAACATATACTGCAGCCACAACACAAGCTACACTAAACAATTTGGAAAACTGGCGGGCACATTTAAGACAAACATGGCTGATCTAACTTGGCGTGGCACTTATACAAAGAAATGTCGCAATCCGTAACGCATGGTGGTTTTGCCCGTTACGCATGGTGGTTTTGGTAACAATGGAAATAAATTGAAATCGTATACAACAATTTTGAGATTAATAACCGTAACAGCTATCATGGTACATTATGCTCCCTGTAATTGAGGCGCTCCTATAGTTTTAGTAGAACCCATAAATCAACTGGGTTCAGATAATCTCCACTATGTGCCTTGCAACCGACCAGTTTTGAATCTATAATCCTTCGGCTGAAAAAGGCGACACACCAACTCACTAAGCTTTTTAACCTGGCAAATTGTATTTTTGTATGGCCCATACAATTCAGTACATATATGTCTTGTTAAATTCGCAGTAAAACGGCTTGGCAATGAAATTTTATTTATTCTCATTTTGGTGAACAGGCCAACCTTTTTATAGACAGCTCATAGGTCATAACAGACCGCTGGTGATTTTTTTATTTCTTTAAATATTTCAATTATTTCAGTGACGGAGCCGGGCGCACTGGGGCGTTCTTGTGCATATTAAACCTGGTGGAACGAGCCAAACTTGAGGGGAGAGTCGATGTACTGAGGGTGGTGAAGGACATGAGAGATATGAGAGTTGGAATGCTTCAATCAGAGGTGATGACGTTTAATATCTCATCACGTTTTTCCCAGGCAAAAAGAAAGTAGACATCTTTAGATATTGTTTGGTAAAAAAAAGAAATAGAAAATGTTTTATTTCTGTAAACGCAAAAGTAGAAGGAAAGTTATTATCACAGACAACAGTTCGGTATAACGTTGTTTTGTAATATGACGGAGCCTTACGAGTTACGACACACCTATTAAGCCAGCAGAAACTTTCGATCCATTAACCTTAAGGTTAGCCTCATGCTATATCCAACTTCCCTAAACAAGCAGGGATGTAGATTGGTTTGGACTATGCCACTACCGCCGTGCTTGATTCTAAACCACAAGATTAATTATTAAATAATTGCAGTTACTAATCTGATATTTACAGCTGCTCTATCGGTTTGTGTATTACTGCATGGCGGAGTTTGTTTCAACATTCGATGTCTACGCCAACTTCAATGGATAGCTATTGGTGGGTGTTGACGTACCCGATGCTTTCTTTCACGTTTCAGTGTTACACAAGTTATTTTATATTATTTAGAGTTTTTTTTTAACAATGTTGTATAGAACATTTAACATTCATCCAGTCCAACAGATTAGTTTAGTGGTTAGGTGATTTGTCTTTCAGCCAAAGTGTTGGAGGTACGAAACTGGTGGCTGGCTAGTCGGTTGTGTCCTCGGGCAATGCACTTAACGGACATTGCCTAAACCCAGCGAATTAATGGGTTCTACTAAATTGAAGGAACATGCGAACCATACAACATATCCATCCTACTGCAATAGCTCCCGTAACCTGACGGTGGGCGCGAGGACGATTGCCCGCGTGTTAATCCGCTTGGTTTCCCCATTCACGGCTAAACATGAATATCCTATTCTATTAATGCATTGTTCTTTTGAATAAAAAAAATACAAGGGATATAATCACACAGTAATCGTCAGATTACCTTACACCCATTATGGGGCTCCAACGTTTATTTAAAACGTTATTTTCTATATACATTGTCGTTTAAGTTATTTATTGTTTTCTTCGGTTTGATCATTTATTCTATTTCACTGATAGTCACGTTATTTAAACCTGTCATTAGTCGAAATATTCAATTGGCCATTTTTGGATTTTAAAGCACACCGCATTTTTGTATATAATTTAAACTTTTATGGTTACAGGCGTTTACGAAAATAATGGGTTTATTTGTATTGGTTGATACTCTGTTTAAATGTGAAATATTTAGTTATTCTATTACTATACGCTTCTACGCAATCAAATACACCACACACTGCAATAGAAAATGCAGTTATTAAATTTCTGTTGTGGTGTATTATGTGATAAAATTAAAGTAAAGTATGTTGAAGATTTATGTAGCGAAATAGCTTACGGGTTAGTTCGTCACCGTTCTGTTTGGGCATTCCAATTGTCACAAACTGGGTTGATGTTAATTTTTGCTGTGTATTTTTGTATTGCGCAACCTGACCTACTTTCTAATGTTGTTTTCGATTTACCAGAGTAGCTATATGACGTAACAATGCATGAGTTTATTATTTTCCACTTAAGTTTATTGTGGGGCATTCGTTGTATTTTGAGCAGTACAGAAGGCGGTCAGTAAAATATGGTTGCCGATGCGAAGTTGTGTATTTTTCTGATTGCGCTTAGGACCAAAACTACATACATTTAGACCAAGCATGTCCAACCTGCGGCCCACCCGAGAATTTTGTTCGGCCCGCTAGTTATTTTAACTCCAAGTAGTATTTTGAACTTAGAATCTTAGCCTAATTTAACTGTATCAGTCAGCTTTTAGGGGTGCAGTAATAGTAGGCTGTAAGCATGGGAGCAACAGGAATAAATACAAGATTATAAATTTAAAGGTTTTTGATGATTTCGTTATGTAGCAATTTTTCTTGAAATTTAATAGGTTCTGCGGCCCATTATGAATTATTTCAAATGACAATGCGGCTCACTACAATAAAATGTTGGACATCCCTGATTTAGACAATCGACAATAACCGCGTCTTTGAATTAAGACCTGAAACGCGACACCACTGAACAAAGATCACTTGAACCCAGTGGATTAATGTGTTTTAATTAAATTATACAAATCTTTGTAATAACGCTCCGTTTTTATTCGCCAAAAATACTTACTATAAACTAAAGATTGTCAACCACTTGTTGATTATACAACGATAATAATCAAAAACTGTACAACTGTTTATAAATTGTTTAAGTGATAGTTGAGTTTCTAACCCAGATACTAAAGAACAGTAAAATAAATTAAAAACATGATGATAAAGCTTCAATGTATGATCTAGCTTCTTATGTTCAGGTCTTCATATTCCCCTTCTTGTGGGCTCTGTATTTCTGTAAATACCAAGATGATTTATTTATTGGTTTGGAAAGATATATTGACAATAAATTGTTGTTTACAATTCTATATTAAAAATGTTTGTATTTACCCAAACAAGATGATTAATTGGTTTAAAAATGTATTAAGCCGAACCTTAGACAGTTGATTATAAGAAGGAAAAAATCCCAACCACACCGGTTTAAAATTGGCGAACTTTATAAATGTGATACGTATTACAATAAATCGACGTTCACCTAGGGATGTATTAGCACTCTACCATATACCTAAGTAATATTTGTACTGAGTATACCTTCATAAACGTTTTTGGGATCCGGAGCGAATTGGACAGCAGTAACTTCTGCAGTTTCTCTTCCCCGTTTGCCGTGGAAATGGCTAAGAAGGGTATTGCACATAACGAAACAATATAAAAGGTTATAAAGAAAACTTCTTTGTTTAACAGGAAAGAGAGTAATGGTGCAAAAATACGATAAAGAGTTTAGTTTATTCGAGGAAAACTGCTGAAAGGAGGGAAACTGCGTACTAAAATGAAGTTATAGTAGAGTTAGTTTTAAACATGGGGTTGGAGTTAAGGTTAGTTCTGAGGGAGAATAGTGTTTAGGGCAGGGTTAAAATTAGTTTAAGTAAGCAATTTCACTCTTTCTCGTTTTTCCTCCTTTTAGTGTTGCCGAGTTAATTCCTCGTTTATTCGGTTTAGTAAAAATAAGCGTGAATAAATAATGAAAGCGGGAGAAACTAAAAAAATACAGTAGTTAAAATAAGTTAGTATATACTCATGCTAAAGTGCAACATACCTTCGCTTTTTGATACAAATCAATGCAATCGCCACCCCTACAATAATGACGCATATTGGCGAAATAATGTACACCACGAGATTCGTTCCTGCTGTAAATTCAGATTGAATGGATTGGTGAATATAAAAAGGTCGATCATAAACCATGGATAATATTTTACAGAATGAAAACCTCAATAAAATTTATTTGGATAAAATTTACGTAAAATATCCACTTACTTAAGCAGGTATTACGGGTTGTTTATATGAAGTACTAAATCATTAGTTACGATACACAGGTCAGCCATTCAATCAAAATATAAAAATATAATCTGGAATACCAGATAATTCCAATATTTCGCAATTGGAGTCACTGAAGTTGGGCTGGCAAGTGCAGTGAAAGTGACAGCCGCTTTCGGTACAAACTCCACCGTTGGCGCATGGAGAAGATGTACACAAACTTGTCCCATTAACTAAAACAAAATAATAGGGTTGACTTGTGCCTAACATAGATAGAATGTTATTTAAAAAGCTTACCACGCCTCTCACAAGCATATCCTATAATCGTAGAACAATTCTTGGCAAACCAACTCCCATTTTGAGCTAAAGATAAACAACCAGCATCATGTGGTGCAGATTGGTCCACCCAGTTGTTGTAACCATCCATATTGCTACCATCCGACCACAGCCAAGTTGAATTGATGGTTTTCGCTCCAATCCATATTGTTATATTGTCCAACCAATGTTCGTGGACGTGGTTGAGATTGATTTGGGTTTCGTTCGATTTTACGATAGCAAGCGATGCTTGTAAGGTTGTACACTGCGTCTCTGCCTCTTTATATGAAGTCGCTTGTGATTTTGTTTATATGAAGTTCACAACCATTTGCGGAGGGATAAAATAGAGCTGGGTAAACACAATTGTCTTATTATTTAACAATGAGCGACCCTACATTTTACTGGTCATCTAGGCTAAAACATGCTTGGCTATATAAATATTCAAGTGGTAAAAGTGTCGACGGTCTGCAGGTAGCCAAACGGGCATTACCTGAACACAGAGGAATACTTACGGGGTTGAAGAAAAATTCAAAAAACATCTCAATCATATAAGACACACTAGAATATATCTCTCGTGTTACCCTAACAGTTCGCGGGAAATAATCTAACGATTATTCACTTGAATATTCAGTCCGGCCCGATGGTCTAGCGGTTAAGTGCGTCGCCTTTCAATCGAAAGGTTGCAGGTGCGAAACTGGTCGCTAGCTAGTCGGTTGTGTCCTTGGGCAAGGCACTTTACGGACATTGCCTGAACCCAGCGGATTAATGGGTTCTACCAAATTGAAGGAACGTGTCTATCACATACAACACACTGCAATAGCTCCGGTAACCCGACGATAGGCGCGAGGTGATCTGACGATTGCCCGTGTGATAACCCCTGGGGTTTTCCCATTCACGGGGATAAACATGAATATCCTATCCTATCCTAATTTTTGTTTAATTAAAAGAATATCCAGTCTTGTTGTTAGAGTTAGAAAGCCACTGATTATTCTTTTTTGTTGTTGTTGTTAATTTAAAGTTCAACTAAATAAGAAAGTGTGTCATTTTATTAATATACATATTAAACGAGTCAGTGCTACAGCCAAGTGTTCCCAAAACAACATCACACAGTTGGTTGTGGTCTTATCACACGACTCACCGCTTTCGCAGTTTGTTCCAGTAAAGCTTGGAGAACACGAACAGCTATAGTTTTGTGGTAGTTTATTACACGTTCCATTGTTTTGACATGGGGAAAAGCCACACAAATCTGCAAAGAATTTGTCAGATAACAATAAATGCAATACTTCTACCTGTATCCTGTACCAATCAATCTAGTTTATTAGATAAATACGATGGAGCATACAGTAAATATTATGAAACTTTAACAGCTTCACTTTGTACGGTGGCCGTAAGGGCAAATCCTGAACTTTATATCAGTCTACAAAAATATCTTTAAATCGACAATAATATTTTCAAATCGAAAAAAATATTTCCTAATCAACAAAACTATTTCGCCGATCCCCAAATCTTTTTTTGCAGCCAATCGGCAAAACTCTTTTACAAATCGAAACAACTCTTTTGCCGATCGACAAAACTTTTTCGGGAACCGCAAATCTTTTATTCAATGTCGACAAAAGTATTTTAGAGTCGACACATATATTTTCGAGTCGACAAATGTATTTCCGAGCCGGCAAAAGTAATTTTGACTAGATTCAACCACCTGCCGTTAAAGTCTTCACAAGGTTTGTCCCAGAACAAAACCGACTTGTTGCTTACAGCGGCTGGTTTTATCGGCCACCTTTCGGCTAACGGTTCTGCGCGCCATCACTAAGCCAATCTCCCGGGCGACTAGGCTTTAAATTAATTTAACAATATCGTTTGTGTTTATTTGTAAAGGTATTATCATACTAATAAGAATTAAAGATAATAGCAAAAAATGAAAGGATAAAGTCGTTTCTGCTTTATACTACCTGTGCATGATTAGTATGATTTTAACTAAATAAATTCGAAGCCTAGTCGCCCAGACGGTTGGCTTAGTGATGCAGTACCGTTAGCCGAAAGGTGATAGAAAACAGCGGCTGTAAGCAGCAAGTCGATTGTGTCCTTAGACAAACCTTGTGATGACCAATTAACGGCAGTTGCTTGAACCTAATCAAAATTGCTTTTGCCGGCTCGAAAATACATTTGTTGACTGTGAATAAAAGATTTGCGGTTCCTGAAAAAGTTTGTCGATTAAAAAAATAGTTTTGTCCATTGACAAAATAGTTTAGTCGATTTGAAAAAAGAGTTTTGCCGATTGGCTACAATAAAAATTTGCGGATCGGCGAAATAGTTTTGTCGATTTGAAAATATTTTTGTCGATTATAAAATAGTTTTTTTAGACAGATATAAAGTTCAGGATTGCCCTTAGTTTTAAAATACTAGTTGTACCATATGCAAAAATATTTTTACCCTGATCACAATTTCGTCCAATATATCCAGGTTGACATTGGCAAGTATACCCGTCCACATTTCGACTACAGTTTCCTCCATTTACACAGGGGTTTGGAGAGCATGCATCTAAAATACAATAATGGAATTGTTGTTACCATAAGTTTTATAGGTACATCAAATTCACAGTAACAGGAAAATGTACTTTTTATGTGGGTTTTATTATTCATTTTCCCCCAAACTTAAACGTAGACACCATTGGGTTTAATAAGCATACAAACAAGTTTTTTGTATGATCCTATCGGGTTATTGGATAAGTTGGGTATCCATGTCTAACCATAATGTCTCGACCCAATAAATTAAAAAAGATTGTTGTAAAATTGGATTATTAAATAATTAACATACAGAAAAAATAATTTCGCATCTTGGTACCCATCAGCCTTATAAAGTTATTTGTTTTTGTAGCATTTTACCAGTTAAAAAAATCGCAACCCCTGAATTGACGTATCTATATGTTAAAATATTTTTTCCTATTCAAGTTTAAAAAACCATATAACCTGTTTTACAGTTTCGTCCACTGTAACCAGGCAAACAAGAGCAGCTGTAGTTCAGTGGTAATCTGTTACACGTCCCTCCATTTTGGCAGGTTTTGGGCTGACATAGATCTGTTTAGGGTATGTAGTTATTTAGGGTAGGTGGCTAGGATGAAATTCACATTTTAATTCAAGGGTGGATGAATGAATGTCGTTGTTACATTGGCTCTAATTCTTATTTTTAACCTCGTATGTAGCAATAACAATAATGTTCTAATTTAAAGCGAGGGTCCGTCCATATGCTGTACACACCTGTTTCACAGTTTCGTCCACTATACCCAGGCAAACAGGAGCAGCTGTAGTTCAGTGGTAATAGGTTACACGTTCCTCCATTTTGGCAAATCGTAGGCTGACAAAGATCTGCGAAGTTATAAAGTGTCCTTAATGTAAGTACATACATTGTTATTGGTTGTGGTTATACTTTACAAATTAAGCGACAGTAGTCTCTATAAATATTTAATATTTATATCCTTTTTGTAATGACGTGTTTTAACGACTGTTCGTTTTGCCGTTCTTTTTTATTTTCACTGTGAGGCCAAAAATAAACAAATTAACTAACTAATTCCATTACCAAACGTGTGTCAGTTAAACCTAGGCGTTACCGGGTTGAACTAACAAAGTAGAAACGGCCTCATTCGCATACCAACTGCAATGGCTTCGATCACCGTTTTATCACGCCCCTCGGTTTTCTCGTCTACGCACTTAAACATTACTCCCATATCCTGTATAATTATTAAACACTGTATAATTTATGTAGCCTACAATTTATTTAATTTTAGCAATGTCTGTAAACTAGCCGTGTGTACACTCCACCAGCAAACCGCGCTTTTAAATTGGAACTTGGTCACATTTAGTTGTAAATGTTTATTATTTAAACATGTCTGTGTAACAATCGAGCTGTAGACCAACGTTTAATACATATAAATTATACATTTGCCACAAAAACAAGCATAGTTGGAAAAGGCAATACCTCTTTGGCAAATAAAGTACTTTGTGCTAGTGCACGCATCATCTATCCAACCACCTTTGATGTTCGACAGAGTGTTGATAGATTCGTACGGAGTCAACGCTGCGCATGCTTTTTGTGAACGAGGGCCGTTCGGTTCAACACCGATCCAGTGTTGGTAAACATCAGTGGCTCCTCCCGGAGGTAATCGCGTTCCATCCCACCATTTCCACTCGGTTTCCCCTGGTAAAAATGGCTCCAATTTGTCAACCTTGTCAAAAGTAAAGTTGTATATGATAGACAAGTTCTTTCAATTTGGTAGAACCCATTAATCCGTTGGGTTTAGACAATGTCCTTAAGTGCTTTGTCGAAGGACACAACCGACTAGCTAGCGACAAGTTTCGCACCTGCAACCTTTCGATTGAAAGGCGACGCACTTAACCGCTAGACCAACCGACCGGATGTAAATCTGTAAAGACAGTTTGTCTTTTAAAATGTTGTTCCCTGGTCGTGCACAGTAATTCTCTCAGCACAATTACATCGTTGTCACTCTTGGCTGTGTAGACCAATAATTGTCTTATACAGACACCATGTAACCGCGCGCATATAAATATACCGCGTAACTTAACGGGTAAACTACTAAACTCACAAACTAACTAGAGAGTGTCAACCACGTGTTTAACCACCACTATTTGTAAATCACATGTTGTATGCCATATATATATGCTACAGGGTTCCTAACCACAATTTGTCTTTAATACACTGAGTATGTAGTTTGTTTCTGCACGCATAAACGCATGGGTCCCATAGTTAACAGACCAAACTTATTTTCCATGTTTAGTTAAATAAAGAATAAACGTTTTAAATTTACGAACATTTCAACACAAATATTTTAAATTCTAGCTTCTTTTCAATCGCTGTAGTTAATTAAAGCTAAATTTCCGAAACGGCCCGATTTAGTGTTTCATAATTTCAGGGAATTCCCCTGGTTTGGTAGATAAGTTTCTGTTATTACATAAGTGAGTTATGTTATGTAACAATTCTTAATTTTTTAATTTGATTTGTCGACTTCTTGTTGGAGATGTCAGTGCGATATGGCATGCCTGCCACAATCATAATTTAGGAACATATCTTTGTATTATGGAAATTAACCTAATTAAATGTTTTCTTTTTTTAAATTATTTAAAGTGTCTAATGTTTTGACATTTTACCGAATTTTATCAAAATTAGAGCAGCCGTTCAAGCGCTATGGCCACAAAATATAATTTATTAACTCCTTTTGGTAGATGTCGGGGCAACATGGAATGCTTATCACAATCATGATTTGAGACCATATCCTATTTTTTTGGTATTTCCCTGGTTAATTTTTTTTGTTTTTTTTAAGTGTTAATTCAGTGACTAATGCACTTGCATTACAACTAATCTGATTCAAATTGTAACAGTCGTTCAAGCGCTATGCCCAAAAAGGCTATTTTTTTAGAACAAAATATCGTTTTGGTTTTTAACGTCCCAGGGGAATTCCCCTAGATTTATCACTCACAATTTTGATTTCTGCATATTTAGACCATGTTGTCCAACAAATTACCGAGTTTCATTGCGATTCCATTAACCCTTCTGGTAGATGTCGGGGCGACAAGCCATGCCTGTCACAATCATGATTTGAGAACAAAATCTTATTTTTTAGGGTATTACCCTAGGTATTTTTTTTATTTTTTTAACTGTTAAATCAGTGACAAATGCACTTGCATTCCAGCAAATCTAATTTAAATTGGAAGCGTCGTTTAAACGCTATGCCCAAATAAGCTATTTTTTTAGAAAAAAAATACCGTTTTGGTTTTTAACGTCTCAGGGGTATTTCCTTGAATTTATCACCCAAAATTTTAGTTTCTCCATATCTAGACCATGATGTCCAACAAATCACCAAGTTTTATTGCGATTCAATTATTCCTTCTGGTAGTTGTCGGGGCGACATGCCATGCCTCTCAAGCGTTTGACGAAAAAAAAAGAAAAGAAAAAACGGACGAAAACAATATGTGTCCCATTTTTTCAAATGGAACCCATAACTATAGAAGCAGAGTTTCAGTCTGGTAGATGTCGGGGCGACATAGCATGCCTGTCACAATTATCATTTAACAGCAAAAGTTTAATTTTTAGGGTATTTCCCTAAGTAATTTTTTTATTTCTTTTAAGTGTTAAATCAGTGACTAGTGCACTAACATTCCACCAAATTTGATTCAAATTGGAGCAGCCATTCAAGCGCTATGGCCTAAAAAGCAATTTTTTTAGAAAAATATGACCGTTTTGGTTTTTAACGTCCAAGGGTAATTCCTCTAAATTAATTACCCAACATTTTGGTTTCTGCATATCTAGGCCATGTTGTCTAAAAAATCACCAAGTTTCATTGCGATTCCATTATTCCTTCTGGTAGATGTCGGGGCGCCATAGCATGCCTGTCACAATTATCATTTAACAGCAAAAGTTTAATTTTTAGGGTATTTCCCTAGATAATTTTTTTATTTGTTTTAAGTGTTAAATCAGGGAATAGTGCACTAACATTCCACCAAATTTGATTCAAATTGGAGCAGCCGTTCAAGTGCTATGGCCTAAAAAGCTAATTTTTTGGAAAAAAATGGCCGTTTTGGTTTTTAACGTCCAAGGGGAATTCCCCTAAATTTATTACTCAAAATTTCGGTTTCTGCATATCTAGGCCATGTTGTCTAAAAAATCACCAAGTTTCATTGCGATTCTATTATTCCTTCTGGTAAATGTCGGGGCGCCATGCCATGCCTGTCAAGCGTTTGACGAAAAAAAAAAAAAAAGAAAAAAAAAACGGACAAAAACAATATGTGTCCCATTTTTTTCAAAGTGGGACCCCATAACTATAGAAGCAGAGTTTTCAGTGGCTACTATTAAATTAGGTGTCAACTGAGTTAAATGATAAAGCTTGATTATTGCATGGCTCGTTGTTACGAACAACGAATGTATTAATTTATTTTATCCATTATAGTATCGTATATGAAAGCAATACCATTTTCTTCCCTTTGTCGTATTTTTACGCATTTACATCTTTATATTTCGAAGAACAACGTCCTAACGTAAACAAAATGAATCGGATTGTATACCAAATTACCTTCCAAACTGGAAGAAAAGACGGGTTAAACTAAACCCTGTCTATTAATGGAGTCTATTAAAAATTTAGGCAACGTTTAAACCATATACACAAAGCACTGCTATAACTCCCAAACGTTGAGCGTAAGGTAATTTTACGATTACGAGGTAAAGCTGAAGACTGCACTGTTGTAACGCTTTACTTACGTTTTCCAATCACTGGTATAAGCATGATTATTCTATGCTAACAATCTCTATTGTTCCCCGATATAACATAAATTCAAGGTTGTGACGAGCAAAATTCACGGGATGAACAGAATCGAAAAGTTTCTCCAAATTATCAGCAATGCAACTAAAGTTATACATGGAGTTGTAGCCTTAGCAAAAATATTTAGATCTTAATAAGGGACTCTGCGGAAATTGCTTGTTTCATTTTTAATCAACAAAATGTGCCGATGAGGTCTCTCAATAAGCTGAAATTATGCATCTGGATGTTTTTTGCTAAAGCTGCAGTTCTAGTACCACTGGCTACCTGATGCTCGTGAGCCACCGATCCAGTAACCGACAGTCCATGGCCCTGGTCCCCATGATCTCCAATCAATCGATGAATCCAAGAGCGGCTTGATTGTATTTTGCAACTGACTTTCTCTGATAATAACCAAATCACCATGTAATGATTGACAGTGGGTTCGAGCTTCATCAAATGTTTTTCTCGATGCGACGACGGTTATCTGACTTCCATTGTAGACAGTACCTTAAACAAGTAAAGTTATATTGTCAATAATAAAATTCTTTAAACTTAGTAAATAATTTAAGGTTATCTTACTTTGACTATCGGCGCGATGCAGAAATGATAAAATAATTGAAACCAAGATTGCTGGTATACGCAGTTCACCCATCTTTCCTAACCTACATATAAATGTAATGTACTTTTCAGCATAGTGTTTCTATTACCATTTGCTTGCGAAACCGCCTCGCCAACGCGTTGTTGATCATTTTAGTTCTAGTGTTAGTCATAATGTACCCATTCATAGTTAGCAGTGTGCTGTATTACGAGAAACACCATTCCATATATACGATGCTGCAATACACTATGTACAGTGCAGAATGATTTTTTAATGTCATATAATTGACAATGCCCAGAAAGTCCTATATTTTTTTACAAACGAAAATGTTTAGTCAGATTAGTTGGAATGATCGCGATATAAAGATAGTTGGAAGTAAGCTGTTTTGGCAAGCTCTTCAACCGCCTCGGCAATCGGAAACAGTGAGGTATGTTTTTATTTTAATTCACGAATAGCCACTGATGCAACCACCAACGCAACATACATAGAGCACTTGTGTGAACTTTGGTAACTAGACTATTCGAATGATTCTTTTTTTAAGTAAAACGTAATGAATCAAAAATAATAACGCAATTCTAAGGACGTAATTGCGCTTTATATTATGTTTTTTTAGTCTGATGTACAGGTTGTATATAAAATTGCAGTGTCCTAATTTACCCGTATTGTTGGATTTGTTTTATAGTGTGTTAGTAATAAATGTGGAAAGGCGACCAAAGATGTTATCGATATAAAAAACAGACAAAATAGACAACAATGACCCTACAGTTGTTTTAATATTAAGGCGCCATAATAAGGTAGACGTAATGACACCATAAACCGTTCACTTAAAAAATAATTTCCTCTCTCTAATGTGTATATTCAGATGGTAAAAACCTTCGGAAATTTTTTTTAAATGAATTGTAAAATACTAATCAAGTGGGCTAGTTGTTTTGTTTTTGTTTAATGAATTCAACCATTGTAAGTTGGTTTAAAGTCACAATTCAACCAATCACTTGATAAGACGGAGAAGATGTAGGTTGGGGTTTCACTCGTCTATTCAATGGATATTAGCGCTACGAACGTGTCCTGCTCTCGATCAAAAATATAAATTTAAACAAAAAAAATTAAATATCGCATTAAGATAAATTGCATTGAGAGAAAAGTAAACAACTTTAGGACGTTAATACAAAATATACACAATATAGCCTGTGTTTATCTCGCAGATATGCATCCACCCACACATGTATTTCCGGCTGGTGTAGAAGCGTTTGTTTGGTTTAAGGTTGGCCAGGATTGTTTATTTACTTCTCAGTAAAGCTATGAACGGTATTTCTTTTAAAGTGGATGCATTACGTGGTCATGACAAGTGTGCATGCTTCGATCTCTGCCATGGCCACTTTCTGTAGAACCAAAGGGTTGTAGCTTGGAAACTGGTCACTAGCTGCGGTCGGTTGTTTAAGCAAGTTACTTAACAGACATTGCCTGAACCCAGGGTTAATATTGGCTTCCATAAACTGAAGGAACGTCCGGTAACCCGAAGGTGCGAGCGATGTTGCGTTTTACCATTTACGGGGATAAACATAAGTATCCTATCCTGATCTTTTTCTTTCCGGAAAATACAATTTTAGGACATTAGTAGTTTTACTTACGATTTATTTTGTGGTAATATAATAATTAAAATACCAACATATCAACAATAATATGAAAACCCTAGGTTTAATAAACTAATCAACAAAAAACATCAAAAAGGCGACATTGATAAAAATAAATTGTGGTTTATTAATCCTAAGCGATTCAACTAAAGAATATTATTTAAAATTCGTACTAATTAAATGTTAAAAACATGCATCAAATTAGCAAAATACATAAACCTTTGTACAGAACAAATCCAACTGAATTCATTTTTAACTCGGTTAGCGATATCAAAATATTTTCGAAAAAAATAAATACATCCCTGACACACCTGGTTGGCCCTAATTTATAGCCTTAATAAGTAATTATACTCGCTAATGTTGATGAAGTAATTATGCAGATAATAAGCAAGATTAATTGTTAAGGAAATACATATTTACGGAGTATACACAGAATTTATCGGAAAATCCAATAATGTCAGAGTATATAAACAAATAGATTTATAGATAGTTTAACACGTTAGTTTCTCTTGATTTTAAGTAAACGAAGGTAATCATGCTAAAATTAAAAAACAAAACATATTAAAAAATCTTCACTTTTTGGGGGACATGAAAGTGAATTTTAGAAAAGGGTTACCATTTATACGACAGACCTTGTAGTTTTTATTTATATTCGTACCAAGCATAAGCGCGTAATAAACGTTATACATATTATTAAAATCCGGGGAAATTTAATTATCTTTCGCGCCTGTGACGTCATGCCACAGTGATGCTATCCAATAAAGTTGGCATAGACATCGAATTTGATACATCAAAATCTAATGGTTAGAAATATACAGTTTCTAAATTAGGCACAAAAAATTCTTTAAAGTTGCCTTAGCCCCAATGTTTTAAGGATTTTAGGCTTTATCTGTTTAAAGCAAAGTTGCCGGAGCTATCTCTGTTTTTATTTATGATTTGATATAATTTAGACGTTCACAACCATGCAGAAAATCTACCCAATTTTTCAGATCCGGCTTTCATTTGTACAAATAAAACGTTCCATTGAAATAAACGACAGAATGCTGCGGATACTGGTTAAATCGGCTATCTTATCATTGTTTATTAAAAATTAATTCTGGTTTTAGAAAAGTTTAATTTATTTCGTTGTTTTTCAAAAAATTAGTTCTTTTTAGTTTTTAGGTTACCGGCCGCTCGAATAAAAACAAGAGAGGACATCTTCAACTACCCAGAGATATTATCAATATATAACACCGAGACAAAAGAAAACAATGATCCACAATTGTTTCAATATTAAGGCGTCATATAATAATGTAGACTTGATGACACCGTTCATTAACAAAATAATTTCCTAGGTCCAGTTATCAAAGCTCAAATACTTATTAAGTGGGCTAGTTATTTTGTTTTTGTTTAATAAATTCAACCATTGTAAGTTGGTTTAAAGTCACAATTTAACCAATCACTCTATAAGACGGAGAAGATGTAGGTTGGGGTTTCACTCGTCTATTCAATGGATATTAGCGCTACGAACGTGTCCTGTTCTCAATCAAAAATAGAAATTTAAACAAAAAAATAAAATATCGCATTAAGATAAATTGCATTGAGAGAAAAGTAAACTACTTTAGGACGTTTATACAAAATATACGCAATATTGCCTGTGTTTATCTCACTCATATGCACCTACTCATGCATTTCCGGCTGATGTAGAAGCGTTTGTTTGGTTTAAGATTGGCCAGGATTGTTTGTTTACTTCTCAGTAAAGCTATGAACGGTATTTCTTTTAAAGTGGATGCATTACGTGGTCATGACAAGTGTGCATGCTATGGCCACTTTCTGTACAATTTTAGGACATTAGTAGTTTTACTTCCGATTTATTTTTTGGTAATATAATAATAAAATAACAACAAATCAACAATAACATGAAAATCCTATAGACTTAATAAACTAATCAACAAAAAACATAAAAAAGGCGACATTGGTAAAAATAAATTGTGATTAATTAATCCTAAGCGATTCAACTAAAGAATACTAGAAAGTGTCTACCACGTGTTTAACCACCACTATTTGTAAAACACATATTGTATGCCATATATTCATGCTACAGGGTCAAAGTACATTTTGTATTATATACACTGAGTATGTTGTTTGTTTCTGCAAGCATAAACGCATGGGTCCCATAGTTATCAAACCAAACTTCTTTTCCATGTGTAGGTAAATAAAGAATAAACGTCCTAAATTTACGAACATTTCACCACAAATGTTTTAAATTAAAGCTTCTCTTTAACCGCTGTACTGAAATGAAGCTAAAATTTAATTGCGCTTTCGTCGCATTAGCGAGATCATCGCTGCATTTATTTCATGCTAACTCGGAAGTGAGTAACCAGGCGTAAACGCCTTGGTTTATTAGCTGGCAAAGTATGGAAATATGGCTCATGTGATGCAAATTGTGGCGTTGCTACCTTGAATGTAAGATGACACTTTCACTACATATTAGATAACATTTATCACGCATTAACATACATGACACCAGATTGTAATGCACGATTGCACAATTCTAGCTTTGTACTTAATTCGCCCAACCAGGTTATACTAGTTTTTGCAGGATAAACGTGTGAAATGCTCGAAACTTCGTGAGATCGTTCACCACATGACATCGATTGTTATTTCGAATGAACATCCGAAATGCTCAACGAGACCGTGATTTTATATTCTCAAACTTAACACAATGTGAAAAAAATGAGATGTTGTAGCATTTCGTATAATCTATATTTGTTTTAATTTATTTTATGTCCTAAATATTTTGTGTTTTTACGTCGTTTATTTTTGCATTTGAAGTTTTTCGACCCTCACGTATTTATTACCCGTTACGTAATTATCACCTTGTACGGGGCCTTTGTATTTTTGCCGGTTTAAATCGTTAACATAGTTTCCCCCACCTAACTCCCCACAGTTAGTCAAACGTGCAGATGTGAAACGTCTCGCACGTAAACTTCTCGCACCTTGTAAATTCCCTATATATTCTGGAAATTTGAATATAACCGACAAAAATAACCTACAATAACGTACTTGAGATAACTTGCGTCATGCTGTATAACGTACCTTAGACTAACAACAAAAGAAAGCGCGAGCCCACAGAAAGTTTGCTAGCAAACAGCGCTTTCCAATCGGTCACGTGATGTTGTAGACGTTTGATTATATAAAAATATATGTGTAAAATTCCAGCTTTAGACAAACTTGTAATACATATAAATTATAGCTCGGTAGACATTCATTTGGAAAACTGCTTGATTATCAATTAAATGTCACCTAATACGTAAAAGTATTAGTAAAGAAAAACAATTGAACAAAACAGTAAAAATAATGTTTTAAAAACCAATTGTGCCATATGCAAATGGATTATTTGCTTATTATAAATATGATTTCGCATTATTTTTACCCTGATCACAATTTGGTCCAATATATTCAGGTTGACATTGACATGTAAACCCGACCACATTTCGACTACAGTTTCCACCATTTACACAGGGGTTTGAAGAGCATGCATCTATAATATTGTTATTTAATTGTTGTTACAATTAGTTGTATCGGTACCTGAAACTCACAATTATAATTAAATATAACCACAACCTAGACTCACTTTTAATAAAAATAAATTATGTATTTGTCACCGAAAGAAAAATAGTTGGAAAAGGCAATACCTCTTTGACAAATAAAATAGTTCATGCGAGTGCATGTGTCATCCCCCCAACCACTTTTGATGTTCGACTGTGTGTTGATACTTTCGTACGGAGTCAATGATACGCAAGCTTTTTGTGAATCAGGTACGTTCGGTTCAACACCGATCCAGTAGTGGTAAGCATCATTGTCTCCTGGCAGAGGTAATCGTGTCTCATCCTACCATTTCCACTCAGTGTTCCCTGGACAAAATGGCTCCAATTTGTTAACCTTGTCACAGGTGTAACACTGTAGCAATGTATTGCATACAATTATGACCAAAATACCGGGGCAGTATGTTTTGCAGCTGTCTAAAACTATAAAAGACAGTTTGTTTTTTAACATGTTTTTTTCCTGTTCGTCCACATTTATAAGCAATTGTCTCAGCACGATTAAATCGTTGTCTCTGTTGGCTGTGTAGACCTAATTGTCTTACAGACACCACGTAACCGCGACATATAAATATACCGCGTAACTTAACGGTTAACTACTGAACTAAAACACTAAAATATCTATAGATTAAAGTGTCATTTCAGTTAAAACCTAACGGTTGGTCATTGTACGGCTCATTCTTACAAAGTTATAACGAATGTAATTATTATGCCCCGCATTTTTGCATGGTATATAAAAGCAATACCATTTCCTTTCCTTGTATAACATAATTTCAAGGTGAAGCAAAATTTACCGGATAAACAGAATGGCAAAGTTTCTTCGATTTATCAACAATGCAAATAAAGCTATAGGTATTGTTTTGAAACATAATGCATGGAGTTGTACGATAAAAAAAAACATTTCGATCTTAATTTTCGGAAAGGGCTTGTTACATTTTCAATCAACAAACTACATCGATAAGGTCTCTCAATAAGCTGAAATCATGCATCTGGCTTAATGTGTTTTGCTGTAGTTGTAGTTCTAGTACTACTAGATACCTGATGCTCGCGAACCACCGATCCAGTAACCGACGCGCCACACTCTCCCCCATATTCTCCAATCAATCGATGAAACCAAGAGCGGCTTAATTGTACTCTGCAGCTGACTGTCTCTGATAATAACAAAATCACCAAGTAGTGATTGACAGTGGGTTCGAGCTTCATCAAATGTTTTTCTCGATGAGACGACGGTTAACTGATTCCATTGTAGAAAAGACCTTAAACAATTATAGTTTATTATTAATAAACTTTTTCGATAAATTAAAGCACTATTTAGGAATAGCTTACTTTGACTATCAGTTCGGTGTAGAAGAGATAAAATAATTGACACCAAGATTGCTGGTATACGCAGTCCACCCATCTTTCTTAATTATGGGTCCCATTTGGAAAAATGGGACACATATTGTTTTTGTCCGTTTTTTTTTTTTCTTTTTTTTTTTTTTTCTTTTTTTTTTTCGTCAAACGCTTGACAGGCATGGCTTGTGGCAACGACATCTACCAAAAGGGTAATGGAATCGCAATAAAACTTTGTCGTGTGTTAGATCACATGGTCTAGATGTGCACGGATCAAAATTTTGCGGAATATACTGAGGGGAATTCCCCTGGGAGGTGAACAACCAAAACGGTATCTTTTTTTAAAAAAATAGCTTTCTTGGGCATAGCGCTTGAACAACTACTCCAATTTCAATTAGATTTGGTAAACTGTAAGTGCATTAGCCACTGATATACCCACTTAAAAGAATTTAAAAAATTACCCAGGGAAAATACCCTAAAAATAAGATTTTGTTTTCAAATCATGATTATGACAGGCATGGCTTGTGGCAACGACACCTACCAGGAAGGAGTAATGGAATGGCAATACAACTTAGTCATTTATTAGACAACATGGTCTAGATGTGCATAAACCGAAATTTTGGGGCATATACCCAGGGGAATTCCCCTTGGAGGTGAAAAACCAAAACGGTATCTTTTTTTAAAAAAATTACCTTTTTTATGCATAGCGCTTGAACGGCTTCTCCAATTTCAATTAGATTTGGTAAACTGTAAGTGCATTAGCCACTGATATACCACTTAAAAGAATTTAAAAAATTACCTAGGGAAATACCCTAAAATAAGATTTTGTTTTCAAATCATGATTGTGACAGGCATGGCTTGTGTCAACGACACCTACCAGAAGGAGTAATGGAATGGCAAAACAACTTTGTCATTTGTTAGACAACATGGTCTAGATATGCATAAGCCAAAATTTTGGGGCATATACCCAGGGGAATTCCCCTTGGAGGTGAAAAACCAAAACGGTATCTTTTTTTAAAAAAATTACCTTTTTTAGGCATAGCGCTTGAACGGCTACTCCAATTTCAATTAGATTTAGTAAACTGTAAGTGCATTAACCATTGATATATCCCTTGAAAGAATTAAAAAAATTACCCAGGGAAATACCCTAAAAATAAGATTTTGTTTTCAAATCATGATTGTGACAGGCATGGCTTGTGGCAACGACACCTACCAGAAGGAGTAATGGAATGGCAATACAACTTAGTCATTTATTAGACAACATGGTCTAGATGTACATAAACCGAAATTTTGGGGCATATACCCAGGGGAATTCCCCTTGGAGGTGAAAAACCAAAAACGGTATCTTTTTTTTAAAAAATTACCTTTTTTAGGCATAGCGCTTGATCGGCTACTCCAATTTCAATTAGATTTAGTAAACTGTAAGTGCATTAACCATTGATATATCCCTTGAAAGAATTAAAAAAATTACCCAGGGAAATACCCTAAAAATAAGATTTTGTTTTTAAATCATGATTGTGACAGGCATGGGTTGTAGCACCGACATCTATCAGAAGGAGTAATGGAATTGCAATAAAACTTTGTCATTTGTTAGACAACATGGCCTAGATTTGAAAAAACTTAAATTTTGGGTAATATATCCAGGGGGATTTCCCTGAGACGTTAAAAACCAAAACAATTTTTTTTTCTAAAAAAATGAGCTTTTTTGCGCATAGCTCTTGAACTGTAAATCCAGTTTGAATCAAATTTGATAAAATGTAAGTGCATTAGTAACTGATTTAACACTTAAAAGAAATAAAAAAATTACCTAGGGAAATACCCTAAAAATAAGCTTTTGTTGTCCAATCATGATTGTGACAAGCATGTCATGTCGCCCTGACATCTACAAGAAGAAAAAAATGTATGCTCAATCCAACTTTTTTATTTGTTAGACAACATGGCCTAGATATGCAGAAACCAAAATTTTGGCTAATATGTCTAGCGGAATTCCCCTGAGACGTTAATAACCAAAAGCGGTATTTTTGCATATCGCTTAAACGGCAGCTCCAATTTGAATCAGATTTGGTAAAATGTTAGACATTTAAACACACTGTTCCAATTAAAAAAATCATTTATTAGGGTATTTCCTTTAAAAACGCAGATATTTTCCTGAATTATGATTGTGACAGGCATGCCATATCGTACAAACATCTTTCAACAAGGAGTTGACAAATCAGACAAGGAATTGACTAATCAGAATAAAACATTAAGAATTGTTATACAACATAACCCACATAGGTAAAAACAGAAACGTACGTACTAAACCCAGTAGAAACTTATCTAATAAACCCAGTAATTCCCTGAAACCACGAAAAACGCTTAAAAGAAAGCTTTTATTTAAAACATTTGTGGTGAAATGTTCGTAAATCTAACACGATTGTTCTTTTTTTATCTACACATGGAGAAGAAGTTTGGTTTGATAACTATGGGACCCATGCGTTTATGCTTGCAGAAACAAACTACATACTCAGTGTATAAAATACAAAATGTGGTTAGGGACCCTGTATAGCATGAATATATGGCATACAACATGTGTTTTACGAATGGTGGTGGTTAAACACGTGGTTGACACTCTCTAGTCTACATATAAATTTAATGTACTGTTTAGCATAGTGTTCCTATTACGGTTTGGTTGCGAAACCGCCTCGTCAATGCGTTGTTTATCTCGTTATTTCTAGTGCTAGTCACAATGTACACTTTCTTAGTTATGCAGTGTGCTGTAATACGAGAAACACCATTCCCTGTATATATATACGATGTTGCAATACACTGTGTACAGTGCAAAATGATTCACATACTTGTTTAATAACAGATAATTGACAATGCCATATAAGTGTTATATATTTTTTTGGATTTTACAATTGAAATGGTTAATCAGATTAGTTAAAATGATCGCGATATAAATATATTTTGGAAGTAAGCTGTTTTCAAAATATAAAGTTGTAGTAAGTTGTGACAGGCTCTTCCAGCGCCTCTGCATTCATCCACCAACGCAACATAGGTAAACTCACTCAAAACAAAGCACTCGTGTGAACTTTGGTAATTCGACTATTGGAATGATTCTTTTTTTAGTAAATGGTCATTAATCATTTTTTTTGTCGCATAAATATTAACACAATTCCAAAGGATACGTATTTGCGCTTGATAATATGTTGTTTTTTTGTGGGATTTACACGGTGAATATAAAATCGCAGTATCCTGGTTTTATCGATATTGTTGGTTTTGTTTCATAGCGTGTTAATACTAATAAATGTGGAAAGACAACTATAGATTAATGGGTTCTACTAAATTGAAGGAATGTGTGAATCATACAAAACACAATAAAATCGTTCTGTTAACCCGACTGTGGGCGCGAGGTGATGTCACAATTGCCCGTCTGTTAACCTCCCTGGTTTTCCTATGTATTTTATTTCTTGTTTTTCAGTGGTACAGTGGCGGATAGAGCACTAACAATTCACCAAATCTGATCATAATTGGAGCAGCTGTTATAGCGCTATGCTCAAGAGAAGCTATTTTTTAGAAAAATACTGTTTTGGGTTTTGGAGACTCAGGAAATCCCCTAGAAATGTTTACACAAAATTGTTGTTGCATATCTAGACCATGTTGTCTAACATATGTCAATTTTCATTGCGATTCCATTATTTCTTTTGGTGGATGTCGGGGCGATATGGCATGCCTGTCAAAATCATGATTTATTTTTTTTAGGTAATTTTTTTATTTCTTGTAAGTGTTATATCAGTGACTACTGTCCTTACATTCCAACAAATCTGATCCAAATTGGAGCAACCGTTCAAGCGCTATGCCCGAAAAAGCTAAAAAAAATTATAAAAAAATATTGTTTAGGTTTTAACGTATCAAGGAAATTCACCTGGATTTATTACCCAAAATTTTAGTTTGTGCATATCTAGACCATATGGTCTAACAATTGACGAAGTTTTATTGGGATTCCATTATCCCTTCTGTTAGATGTCGGAGCCACAAGCCTTGCCTGTCAAGCGTTTGACGAAAAAAAAGAAGAAAAAAAAACGGAAAAAAAACAATATGTGTCCAATTTTTTTTAAATGGGACCCATAATAACTTAGATATGTAAAAGCAAAAATTAATGTACTAAACCCAGGGGAATTCCCCAAAATAATGAAAAACTCAATCGGGCTGTTTTGGGGCGATATGTCATGCCTGTCAAAATCATGATTTATTTTCTTAGGTAATTTTCTTATTTCTTGTAAGTGTTATATCAGTGACTACTGTCCTTACATTCCAACAAATCTGATCCAACAAATCTGAAGTTTCTACTGTCCAATTCGCTCTGGATCCAAGAACCGTTTATGAAGGTAAACACAGGACAAATACTAAAGAGTGTTAACCACGTGTTTAACCACCACTATTTGTAAAATATATGTTGTATGCCATATATTCATGCTACAGGGTCATGTTATGTAACAATTCTTAAAGTTTAAACCTGATTTGTCGACTCCTTGTTGGAGATGTCAGTGCGATATGGCATTCCTGTCACAATCATAATTCAGGAACATATGTTCGTTTTTAAGGACATTACCTTACGTAAATGGTTTCTATCTTTCAATTGGCACAAAGTGGTCTAACATTTCACCAAATCTGATTAAAACTAGAGAGTGTCAACCACGTGTTTAACCACCACTATTTGTAAAACACATGATGTATGCTATATATTCATGCGAGCAGAGTCCCTTACCACATTTTGTATTTTATACACCGAGTATGTAGTTTGTTTCTGCAAGCATAAACGCATGGGTCCCTGGGGTAACAATCCAATCTTGTTACTAATGTTCATTGCGCAATATATGTTATTTTCAGATACGTGGACGCCAGGTCCACGTTATCCAATATTCCAGAAAGCTTTAACCGGGCTGCCATAGTTTTGTTTCTGCAAGCATAAACGTATGGGTCCCATAGTTATCAAACAATCTTTTACGCAAGGTGCAGCAAGGAAGAGCGCTGCGTACACAGGGCATAGCTTAGGTAGGTAAAGGTAAGGGTTTTGAGAGAGCAGTAGAACCAAGCGAGGCTTTACTAAAATGCTCTCTGATAATATGAAATCTCATACGGTTTATATAAGATACATAACAGGAAACACATGTTTGTATACACGAGGCTTGTACCTCGTTAATCAGAACGCGGGAAATAATTCATCGACTGGGCTGTCAGGAAACTAATCGCAATTTCCCATGCACAAAATATGAACACAGGGCATGGCGACCTAATTGTTAAAATGTACAGTAAGACAATTATAAATACGTGTGGGATTCCCACACACTTCCCTTTGTCCATTTTGAAAAGAATAAATGTTCGGAGAAAGACATTGCTGGAATTCTGGGATGCGTGGCTGAAGATGTCGTTTGGTCTTGACACGAGACCAGCTCGATCCAAAAATACAAAATATAAACTTCCGTGGTAAATATACCACACTCTCCGAAGCTGCCCTCTTCGCTTGAGCGAGGTCCTCATCCCATGCTGAAAGTAGAAAATCCTATCGCGGCATTGATAGCCTGGCAATAGTTAGGCTTCCGTGACTTTGATTCATCACACTGCTGAGAGGCCTTTTTATCGCTGTTCATCCGGAACACGATTGTGATATAGCACATATACTAGTGCAAAAAACGGCACACCTGATAAATTGTTCGTCGTGACCCAGGTGAAAAATTTAAAACTTGACCGACATAGCTTGACCAATTTGCTCTGACGAAGGATCATTTGAATGAACGGTTGAGCGCGTCCGACTGTAGACTATCTGTGGAATCTGGAAAGAAAAATCGAAAGGAAGCAGAAAATTGAAAGAAAGATACGAAAGCGATTCGACTCCATATCAGAAGGATACGAGTTCAAATCACACGAGGGGTCAACAAAATGTTGCAACCAACTGGTTTTAGCGGGTTTTGCCGGAGTAAAAGAAGGAGTGAACAGAGGTTAGGTATTTTATTGGGTATTTACGCAAGGTGCAGCAAGGAAGAGCGCTGCGTACAAAGGACATAGCTTAGGTAAGTATAGGTAAAGGTTGAGAGAGCGGGTAGTCCAAGCGAGGACCAACCAAATTGCTCTCTGATATTACGAAATCTTATACGGTTTATATAAGATACATAACAGGAAACACATGTTTGTATACACGAGGCTTGGACCTCGTTAATCAGAAAACTCGCGGGAAATAATTCATCGACTGGGCTGTCAGGAAACTAATCGTAATTTCTCATGCACAAAATATGAACACATGGCATGGCGACCTTATTGTTAAAATGTACAGTAAGACAATTATAAATACGTGTGGGATTCCCACAAGTATTTCATGGCTTCGGGGAATTCCCCTGGGTTTAGTACATAAATTTTTGTTTTTACATTTAAATCTGGGTCATGTTATCCAACAATTCTAAAAGTTTTAATCCGATTTGACGACTCATTGTGGAGATGTGGGGGCGCCATGCCATGCCTGTGGCAATTATGATTTAAGGACAAAATCCTATTTTTTAGCTTATATCCCTAGATATTTTTTATTTATTTAAAGTGTTGAATCAGTTGCTAATGCACTTACATTCCACTAAATCTGATTTAAATTAAAGAAGCTGTTCAAGCGATATGCCCGAAAAAGCTATTTTTAGAAAAAAAAAAACATTTTTTACCTCCCAGGGAAATCCCCCTCCGTAATGATCTTAAATTTTGGTTTTGGCTTAAAGTGTTAAATCAGTTGCTAATGCACTTACATTCTACTAAATCTGATTTAAATTTGAGAAGCCGTTCAAGCGCTATGCCCGAAAAAACTATTTACGTAAAAAATAACGTTTTGATATTTTACGTACTAGAGGAATTCCCCTGGATGTATTACCCAAGATTTTGGTTTTTGCTTTTCTAGACCATGTTGTCTAACAAATGAGAAAGGTTCATTACGATTTTATTACCCCTTCTGGTAGATTGTAAAGCCACCACCATGTGCACTAACAAATGTCAAAGTTTCATTGCAATTCCATTATTTATTCTGATAGATGTCGGAGCCACAAGCCATGCCTTTCACAATCATGATTTGAGAACAAAATCTTATTTATTAGGTTATTTCCCTAGGTAATTTTTTTATTTCTTTAAAGTGGTATATCATTGGCTAATGTTCTTACATTTTACCAAACCTAATTAAAATTGGAGTAGCCGTTCAAGCGCTATGCCCAAAAAAGGTAATTTTGTAGAAAAAAAATACCGTTTTGGTTTTTCACCTCCCAGGGGAATCCCCCTTGAT
The DNA here is from genome assembly GCA_000149265.1 of Ciona savignyi. Classification (NCBI taxonomy): domain Eukaryota; kingdom Metazoa; phylum Chordata; class Ascidiacea; order Phlebobranchia; family Cionidae; genus Ciona; species Ciona savignyi. Next base: position 2,298,380 of record CH003028.1, read on the forward strand.
AAGTTGCCTAAAATTTTTGGTTTCTGCATATCTAGACCATGTGCACTAACAAATGTCAAAGATTCATTGCAATTCCATTTACCCCTTCTAATAGATGTGCGGATCCACAAGCCCATGCCTGTCACAATCATGATTTGAGAACAAAATCTTATATTTTAGGGTATTTCCCTAGGTAATTTTTTTATTTCTTTAAAGTGTTATATCATTGGCTAAGGTTCTTACATTTTACCGAACCTAATCTAAATTGCAATAGCCGTTCAAGCGATATGCCCAAAAAATCTAATTTGTTAGAAAAAAAATGCTGTTTTGGTTTTTTACCTCCCGGGGGAATCCCCGTAAATAAATTAACTAAAATTTTGGTTTCTGCATATCTAGACCATATGCGCTAACAAATGTCAAAGTTTCATTACGATTACATTACCCCTTCTGGTAGATGTCGGAGCCACAAGCCATGCCTGTCAAACCTTTGACGAAAAAAAAAGAAAAAAAAACGGAAAAAACAATATGTGTCCCATTTTTCCAAATGGGACCCATAATTATAGCAGCCGTTTAAGCGCTATGCCGCAAAAGCTAAATTATTATAAAAAAACGTTTTGGATTTTAACTAATGTCTTAGTGGAATTCTCCTGGATTCATTACCCAAAATTTTGGTTTTTGCTTGTCTAGACCATGTTGTCTTACAAATGTCAAATTTTCATTGCGATTCCATTCCTTCTTTTGGTTGATGTCGAGGCGACTTGGCATGTCTGTCACAATCATGATTTGAAAACAAAATCCTGTTTTTAGGGTATTTCCCTATGTATTTTGTTTATTTCCTCTAAGTGTTAAATAAGTAACTAATGCACTTACATTTCACCAAATCTGATTCAAATTGTAACAGGCGTCCAAGCGCTATGCCCAATAAAGTCTAATTTTTTAGAAAAAAATAGCCTTTTGGTTTTTAACGTCCCAGGGGTATTCCCCTGTAATTATCACCCAAAATGTTGGTTTCTGCATATTTAAACCATGTTGTGTAACGAATGGCTAAGTTTATTACGATTAAATAGGTCCTTAAACAATATGTGTTCCATTTTTCCAGAAATACAGAGTCCACCAGAAGTACAATATAAAATCTGGCCATCAGAATCTTAGTTACACATTGAAGCTTCATCTTTGTATATTTAATTCATTTTTACTGTTCTTTGGTCGCTTGGGTAGAAACTCAACTGCCACTTAAACTTTATAAACAGTTGTACAGTTTTTTTAAATGTTATTGTTGTATAATGAACGAAGTGGTTGACAATCTCTATAGTTCAATATAAGTATATTTCGCGGATACAAAATGGAGCGTAATTACAAGGGATCCCACTAAATGATTACAGTGTATTTTATATGATTGAGAGGTCACTATAATTTAAGTGGAACCCAATAATCTACTGAGTTAGGTGATATCTGATTAGTGTAATGCCCTATGACGACGCACTAACCCTTAAAGCTATTTCGCCACATAAATCTTACATACAAATTACTCTTCACTCCAACCTTTTAAAATCATCATAGAAGTTGAATAACTGCATTTTATATTGCAATGTGTGGTTAAGAAGATATCATCGAAGCATATAGTAATAGAATAATTAAATACTTCACATTTAAACAGAGTGCAAAATAAAAGCCATTATTTTCACAAACGCCTGTAACTATAAAAATTTAAATATAAAAACGTTTACAAAATCGAAAATTGCTTCTTAGATATTTCGACTAATGACAGGTTTAATTAAAGTAACTGTATGTAAAATAGAATAAATGATTAAAACCAAGTAAACAATAATAACCTAAATGACAATGTATATTAAAAATACCGTTCAAAATAAACGTTAATGGCTAAAATAAAGACCACTTACGGCAACAAAAGTTCGATTATTTGAGTGTAGATACCCAAACTAGCTCCAGTAACCCCATGGCAGATGCAAAGTAATCTGATGATTACTGTAGAATTACACCCCATGCATTTTCCATTTACGGAAATTATACATCAGTGTCCTATCCAACATAATTAAAAAACTCTAGATACTATAAAATAACTTGTGTAACACTGAAACGTGAAAGGAAGCATCGGGTACGTCATCATCCACCAATAGCTATCCAGTAAAGTTAGCGTAGACATCGAATGTTGAAACAAACTCCGCCATGCAGTAATACACAAACCGATAGAGCAGCTGTAAATATCAGATCAGTAAGTACAATTATTTAATAATCAATCTTGTGGGTCAAAAAGTCAAACACGGCGGTAGAGGCATAGTCTATACCACTTTATATCCTGTTATTTAGGGCGGTTGGATATAGCAGATGACATAGTCCAACCTTAAAGTTAATGGATCGAAAGTTTCTGCTGACTCAATTGGTGTGTCTTAAGGCTTCATCATATAACAAAACAACGTAATACCGACCCGTTGTCTGTGGTAATAACGTTCCCCAATTTTTATATCCAAATAAAACACTTCCCCATTTTAACCAGTTATTATCTTGAGATGTCCACTTTCTTTTGCCTGGGGAACGTAATAAGAAACTAAACGAATTTACCTCTGATTGAAGCATTCCAACTCTCATATCTCTCATGTCCTTCACCTCCGTCAGTACATCGACTCTTCCCTCAAGTTTGGCTCGTTCCACCAGGTTTAATATGCACAAGAAGGCCCCAGTGCGCCCTGCCCCGTCACTAGATTGATTGAAATCATCAATGAAAAATAATTACCAGCGATCTCTTACGACCTATGTACTGTCTTTGGAAGGTTTGTGCTGTCCAAGGTACACCATAATAAGAAATAAAAATCCACTCCTAAGCCGTTTTACTCGGGTATTTAACAAGACATATATGTACTGAATGGTATGGGCCATACAAAAATCCAATTTGCCAGGCTAAAAAGCAAAGTGGGTAAGTGTGTCGCATTATTTAGCCCAAGGATAACAGATTCGAAACTGGTCATAACAAGGCACATAGTGGAGATTACCTGAACCCAGTTGATTAATAAGTTCTACTAAAACTACAGGACTGCCTCAATTACAAGAAGCACAATATACCATGTGAACAATTACATACTTGCAATAAACTAGAATTCTTCCTTTATGTTGGTTCTGTGATTCCTGAGCTTTCTTGATGAGTTCCAAGACATCATTTGCATTGTTTGGAACTGTGCCTGGCATCCAACTGGTCAGTTGGTAAAATCCAATTTCGAAATTCTGATGGAAAGTGCAAACAAAATTATCCTGTCATGTAGTAATAAGGACTTTTGTGTTTGTCCTTGGTATAGTCATTATTACTTCATGTTTACTTGTGTTCACCGTCAGAGTACAAATGCTCCTACTTTTTTCATATTTTAAAATCACTCATGGATTTTGGTATGTGTTGCATTTGATTCTGAGTGTGGGGATAAGGGAGAGACATTCCACCGGATATTTCGAGTCAGTATGGATTTGGGTCTTTGAAGAGAACTCATTTATGCCACTAAAGTTGTTGGTTTGCCCACAAACACGTTTGTAACAGAGTGCCAAGCGGCAATTTTTTCGAAATTCAAACACAGCTACTGACTTAAAACGACCAGAGTGACGATTACATCACGGTTAAAAACCTTTCCGTTAAAAATATACTCAAAAATTAATTTTATACTAAGTTTCGTTCACAAAACTAATATACTTACAGCATTCTGTGCTTGGGAAATCAATAATGATCGTTTAATTATGTTGTTCCCAATGTCCCTTTCATCTAAAAGATTTACTGTGAGATCGTGGGTTTGCCAGGGCTGATCCATGGTAGGAAAGCAGTGTTCCTCGGTTTCCTATACACAAAAAAATCTAATCATTACAAGTAATTATCAGGTCTCGGAATTGGAGAAAAAATGGGTTTTCTTTTTTCCGAAGGGGTGATCGTTAAATAAACTCTCGCGACGGTCAGGTTACCAGAGTTATTGCAGTGTGATGTATATGATTGAAATATTCCTTCGTCTTTTTCATACAAATTATTAATCCACTGGAATCGAGTGATGTCCCAAGTGCCTTGTCCAAGGACAAGACTGAATGGACCATCGAGGCATTCATAGTAGGTATACACCCAAGCATACAAATTACCTCATCAATTGATCTCAGCGACACAATAGTGTGGACTTGGTTTGCAATGACAGCATACCAGAAGTTCTCTGTGGTGTTACTGGTGGGTCCTTTTGCAGCAATTAAAACTCTCCCGCTTTGCCCATAACCCTGCGTTTGAAATATGATTTTAAAAATAAAAATGGAAATGTTTAATTTTAAAATACCAGTAATAATAAAAATACCAGCGATTAGTTCTATACTGAAAGATACAAGTGAACCAAACTCACAAAAATATATAAAACTGACCTCAATAAAAGAAGCATTGTAGTAAGATGACTCTGAGTTTATACCAGAAATTATTCTTGAGTGGTCGTCTAAAATGGTGTTTTTATTAATTTTTTGTAGATAGGAAATATAGAAATATCATGTTACAAGATGCATATTAAGATCTCGAAAATTTACCAGCCGTACTTGCTAGAAGTATGCCTTTTTAATGAAAAGTTTGGTTCTGGCTAAATGTAATTTACTTACAGGAAATTATCGCATCTTTATCATCGTTTTCCGTTGCGTATTTATGACTTCGTTCGTTAAAATGAAGTGAATCCAGTTTCTCCAATTCAGTAGAATAACCGGATTTTTCACCCGGTCTTGCACTGGAAGGTAATGATAAACATCCAGTGGTCGTTTGCGTAGTTCATAGATTGTTAACTGCTTAATGTTTTATTGACAGCGCTGATGATTATAATAAAAAAGGATTTTTTTTATTTAAATAACATGCAACATTACCTTTTTTTAATTAAATTCGTACGAAAAAAACTTGCTTTTTAAGTTTATTTCGGAGAAGGTTAAAATTCTAAATTTTAAAGAGTTGATTTTTTAGAATCCAAACCTATTCATAATAGTACATTTCTATCACCAATCTATCCTACATAAGGATAGGATAGGATAGGATAGGATATTCATGTTTATCCCCGTGAATGGGAAAACCCCAGGGGTTATCACACGGGCAATCGTCAGATCACCTCGCGCCCATCGTCGGGTTACCGGAGCTATTGCAGTGTGTTGTATAGGATAGACACGTTCCTTCAATTTGGTAGAACCCATTAATCCGCTGGGTTCAGGCAATGTCCGTAAAGTGCCTTGCCCAAGGACACAACCGACTAGCTAGCGACCAGTTTCGCACCTGCAACCTTTCGATTGAAAGGCGACGCACTTAACCGCTAGACCAGGGGTTCCCAAACCAGGGGTCGCGACCCAAAATGGGGTCGGAGTGATAAGTAGGTGGGGTCGCAAACAGGTCATGGGGTCGGTGGGGTCAGTGAGGTATGGTAATAATGGATGTACAAAACATCTAAGATTTGACAAACCATGTTAAATTTAGCAGTTTGTACCATGGCTTACTGTAAAACAGGCTTATAGGCATCACTCTAACTAAGTCTGTACTTATGCTATCGAAAATGTAGGTGCTTATTGTGACATCACTGTTTGATTGTTCATAATGGAATGACACGTTGTTGATTTGCAGAGTTGAATTGTTTGTATGTACTTTGCAGCAAAGATAGTTTGCTATCAGTAGGCTGACAAGTATTGGAACTAATATTTAATTTAAGTCCAGTGAAAGAGGCTCTAAACTAGTCCAAAGTTTCGTGAAAAAATATATATTGACCTTGGGTCGCACTGGACACTTGAAAGTTGTCTTTGGGGTCGTCCTGAGAAAAGCTTGGGAACCCCTGCGCTAGACCATCGGGCCGGACTGAGAAATACAACCAATCACTTTCAAATCGGAGAAAACAATGATTACAAACCCAAATTAAAACTGAAGAGGAATATGCAAACTCACATTTGTGAATAATCTCAATATTGCTTATTTTTAAAACTCGGGTAACCAAACAACATATATTTTTCTAACTTGAGTCTACAAACCAAATATTTTTCACAACAAACCTCTCTAGTTCTTTTGTTTTCGATTCCAATGACATCATGGGTATGTCGGTCTGCCCAAGCATATAAACCTCTGCAACCAGTTTGTGTAGGAACATGTATTGATTCTGTGGTGCAATATCGGATGTTACGCCACTGTGAAATAACAGTAGCATAGGTAGACAAATATTTGGCTACTTGTTTATCATTTGAGGATGAGGGGAGGATAATTTTTACACATTGTTCGTAACAAGTTTACTAATGATAACCATCAATTATTTATAATAATGTACCCATATACCAGGATAGAATGCTCATGTTTTATTGTCATAGATAAAACAATGCAAAAAGCGTTTTCATATGTAAAATTGGCAGATTTCCTCACCCTTATTAAGATAAAAACTGTAGGTTAAGGGTGTATTAGATTAGACAATAACCAAATACATTAATTAGAGGGATAGTTTTTTACCCCCAAGCTAAAAAGTGTTTACTCGTCCCTAATCACCTGAGTTTGCACCATGTCCATTCTTTGCATTCTCAGGTTAACAACACTATCGAACACATTGATTGAAGGTCTGTCATTCATTTGCATTGACAAGCTGTCAAAAGCAATGAAGGTTCCAGTACGACCAGCTCCTGCACTGTGTGCGTATATATTACGGTTAGATAAGAGAACCTAATTATTAAGTTTGATAATCATTTTTAATAATTGATTTTTGATTAGGAACATTTAATTTTGGAGTTTGAATCATGGTAAGATAAGTGCTGCATTGATCGATATTACCCAGGTGCATTGTGCAATACTAATAAATGCATATTGCGATGCTCGTACCACCGACGCATTGTTTTATCAGGGAAACTGCGCAAATATTTATGTCATGCAATAACAACATTTATTATTGTAATCGAATGATTGCAATAAAACATAGCTCTACATCAATAAGTGATTATTAGTTGAAAAAGTTAGTCCATACACATTGGCACAATGCAGTTTGGTTTATACAAGTTAATATTTTTAGTTATATTTTTTTTTAAATAAACATCATTTAAGTTATATTATGAATATAAAATTCCATTATTTCATAAAATATAAAGTTGAATGTCAAACAATCATAAATGGTTGTTTATATTACGTAACAATTAAACATTAACAAGTAATTCGTGTTTGGCCGCAAGATAATCAATCATATTATTGCTTGCAAATTATCCTTTTTCCATTCGTGGGGATTAAACATAAATATATCTTATCCTGCAACAGTTACCTGCAATGAACAACTATCGGTTTGCTTTCACCAGATTTCTTGTGCTGTTCCATGACTGCCAGTTTCAATCTATGCAGTCCAGTTGTTGTGATTGGAATGTTATGGTCGGGCCATGTTGTGTAATGGAATTGTGTCACATCATGTGTGCCCTGGGAAGATAAATACATTGTATGAATAAACTATAAACTAAGGAAACTACACTATAAACGTGTAAACCACCACTATTTTTAAAAACCCTGTTGAATGTACGGTATTTTTTCCGCATGCACAAACGATCGCGTTTCTGACTATCTTTGGTATATTTTAAATAATAAAGCTTTGTCGACCATGCTTTAGTATGTAGGTAATGCAAATAATCTGACTCACTTCGGGAAGCTTGATTCTGAAGGTTCGTTTTACAAAGCAACCGATTACTTCCTCTTGTGTGCAAACTACGTTGATTTGTTTGAAGTCACGTTGCGTGCCAAAGTCTGGCCAATACTTCTGGCATTTCTTCTGCAAAACATACATTTGTTGTATAATATACAAGTCCCAGTGAGCTATTCTTCGCAAGAAACTGTTCTTCAGTCTTAAAACCCATTAATTTTGCACAAAGTAAGACTCGTACCACAAATAAATGGTTACCTTGGCTTCAAATAGGCTTAATTCTCATAATTTTTAATAGAACTGCAATTAAGTTATGCAAATAACATCTTGTTGTGTGGATTTTTGTCTAAGGGATAAAAAAGGAACTTAACAACCTTTACAGACACCATACTCAACCACTGTGTGACACAAACAGACATTAAAGTCGCCCGCCAAATCTTTACCTTTCCGTTTTCAAACAAATTGGTCAACATGACAATAATTGAACTCTTAGTTTCCCACATCATTCTCCAAAAGTCTCCTTCAGTTTTTGCTAACGGTCCTTGAGTTGCGATGTATTTTCCCGGTACGCTGTGGCACTAAAATATCGGTTAAAAGCTGTAGATTTGATTGAATTCACAGAAAAAGTCCACATACCACCAGAAGTTCGGATCAGTTGGAAAAATGTGAGTATATTTGTTGTCGGAAAATAATCAATATGCGGCAATTGGACGCTAAAGTAAGTTTTTTCTCATAATCCTTCTTACATAATAAGCCCGCCACATGATATTTCACCAAATATGCGCCTATTTGACTGAAATTTCATCATTCACAAGCTACATTTAAGGAAATAAAATTTATCTTGGTGATACAAACAGATATAACATAACAGTGCGTCAAATTAAAAACAATATTTTAAAAAGACAGGAACTTACATCAATGTAACACGCGTTCATGTAGTCATTTCCGTCACCATCGTCCGAAAGCACAACTCTTGTGTGATCGTCTGAAAATATGGAGTAGAATGGTTTGAACATTATTGTTATTATAAAAAAATATCAAGGTTTAGAATTGGATCCCTGGCATGGTCATGTTAGGTTTATTATTACTAAAAATAAATAGGCTGATATATCCTAGGACAAATGGAAACTTAGAGAAAGCTAAATTTGTTTCTAAGGAACAACTATAAGACTCAAAGAAGGTAAAAAACAAGGAAAGGAGGATAACTATGGGTTGGATAATCATGCTTATTTATGTGAATGGGGAAACCAATGGGGAAAAAACACAGTAAATCGTCAGATCACCTCGCATCCACCGCCGGGTTACTGAAGCTATTGCAGTGTGTTGTGTATGATTCACATGTTCCTTTAATTAGATACAACCCATTAATTTGCTGAGTTCATGCAATGTCCGTTTAAGTCCTTGACCAAGGATACAACCGACTAGCTAACGGCCAGTTTCGAATCTGCAACCCTTCGGCTGAAAGGCGACGTACCTAATCACCAGACTAATCTGTTGGACAACTTAAATAAAGATAAAGTGGTTAGGATTCGAGCTTGGCTTAATGTTAGCGCTAGTTCTGGGGTTACATGAGTGTTCGGGCAGGGTTAGAGTTATTTTTTATAATAAGATCAGATTTTCTCCTTCCGTTATTTTAGAATTGCCACAAACTTGATATATAAAACAAAACAAACTTTATACACCGATATCTCTTGGTACAGTTTTTTTTATTTGACAAACCACAAATTCATACTTACATGGCAGAATATTCTTGAATCGATTTTTCGATTTATTTTTGGGCAAAAGTGCAAACGTAGTTTGACCTTTATGCAATCGAGCTGCTGTCTCCAACATCTAACACGTTTTTATAAATATTAATTTGACTGGAGTCAATAATAAACATTTGATAGTATCTCTTTGATACAGATATCAAATGTATGTATTTTTTAAGATGCAATTGCCAACGATAGATATAAGTAACTGCTACATCAAAATAAGGACATTTATTATTTGCTGAAATGGAATATGAAATGAATTTAGTCTGTTTAATGTTTTAACACCTCTATGCAGACTTGTGAGCATAATTATCCTACAATAAGTCCACACCTGTTTAAATTGTGGCACCAGATAAATACTGCTTCTTGCATTGTACATATCCTTGAGCATTGACGGCAATTGTGCAATGACAATGGAATGGGATTCACTGTTAGTTTGGACAGCCAAGTTTTCGTACACTGCTTCCTGTTGGTTGTGTGCCCCTGTGAATAAATGATGTTTTTGCCGTATTAGCCAAGACTGAAGCACAACTTAACCATACACAACACACTACACTGATAACTTACCCATGGGCACGAGGTAATCTGTTACTTAGGTAATAAAGCTTCCTTATGTATTCACAAGGTAAAAATTCCCTTGCGTTTTCCTTTTCTTGGTAAAATTACATTACTGAGTATCCTATATAATAACTTACATATCCATAATCAAGTCAACAATTAAGTATCGTGCCCAAGCAAGCACACAACCGTAAAAATGCTAGAAAACGTAAAATTGTCCCTGTTTATCAATTCAGCAGTGGAAAATTCAGTCACCTTCGAGGTTTTGCTGTTCCAAAATGATGGGTTCAACTTGGTCTTTGTTGGCTTTTCCTCTGTAATATATAAAACAACAAATGACGTGCCCTATGCAAAGTATGGGACACAGATGGTATAACAAGAAAAACAAGGAGAGGCTATAAGAATTTTTACCACGAATCATCAACAACTTGTGCCTAGTTGGATTAACGAGCAACTGTTGTGTGTTTGTTAATTAATGACATTTATTTTGTAAGATAGTTTAAAGTACGAAAATACACAACAAGACACAATACCATTGATACAATCCACAGGTACATACCTTCGTTTTTTCACAACAATCACCAGAATAATGACCAGCACTACAAGAACACCACATATTGAAATGATGTACACCACGGGATTCAATGCTGTGGTGAACTTTTAATGTTAAATCTTGCTCATAAGTTTACAGAGATAAATAACAAGGTGTCAATAGCATCTGCCTCTATGAGAATAAAAAATGGAAAATACCATAATAAAAGGGCTGCTTGAGTTAATTTACCATCTTTAAAAGTTTGTCCTTAATCATAGATGCCTACAATTATACTTAACTTAATAATCAAGTTACAAAATACAAATATCAAAATGTATATAACCTTGGGTGGCAGTATTTGGCAAACGAGATATTTCACAATTGGAGCCACTGAAGTTGGGCTGGCAAGTGCAGTGAAAGTGGCAGCCGCTTTCGGTACAAACTCCACCGTTGGCACATGGAGAAGATGTACACAAACTTGTCCCATTGACTAAAACAAAATGATTGGGTTTACTTGTGCATAACATAGATGGAATATTATTTAAAAAGCTTACCATGCAAAATGATTAAATGAAAACAAAATGACTGGGTTAACTTAACATAGATAAAATGTTATTTATAAAGCTTACCAAGCCTCTCACATGCATATCCTATAATCGTAGAACAATTCTCTGCAAACCAACTTCCATTTCGAGCCAAAGACAAACAACCAGCCACATTTGGTGCAGATTGGTTTATTAAGTTATTGTAACCATCTATATTGCTACCATCCGACCACAACCAAGTTGAATTGCTTGTTTTACCTCCAATCCATATTGTTATATTGTCCAACCAATGTCCGAGGATTTGGTTGAGATTGATTTGGGTTTCGTTTGATTTTACGATGGCAAGTGATGCTTGTAAGGTTGTACACTGCGTCTCTGCTTCTTTATATGAAGCCGATTGTGATGGTATTTTGTTTATATGAAGTTCACAACCATTTGCGGATTGAAAAAAGAAAGCTGGGTAAAAACAATTGTCTTATTATTTAACAATGAGCAACCCTACATTTTACTTCTGAGCGACCCTACATTTAACATTTAGTCATCTAATACATGCTTGGCTATATAGTTCAATTGATAAAAGTGTCAACGGTATGTAGGCAGACAAAAGATTGTGGTATTAAAATCAACCACTAAAAAAAGGGTCGTGTACTTGGCCAAGGCACTTAACGGGCATCAACTTAACACAGAGGAATACGGACTTAAAGAAACATTCAGGAAATATCTCAATCATATACGACACACTAGAATAGCTTGTGTTACTCTAACAGTGTACACGAAGTAATCTTATGATTATTCATACTATTTTTTCAATGAAGAGAATATCCAATCTTCTTATTAGTATAAGAAACCAACTGATTAATCGTTTTTTGTTGTTAATTTAAAGTTCCACTGAATAAGAGACAATGTAATTTTAGAAATATACATATTAAACGACAATCAGTGCTGCAACCAGGTGTTCCCAATACAACATCACACAGTTGGTCGTGATCTTATCATATAAACATGACTCACCGCTTTCGCAGTTTGCTCCAGTGAAGCTTGGAGAACATGAACAGCTATAGTTTTGTGGTAGTTTATTACACGTTCCATTGTTTTGACATGGGAATGAAACACACAAATCTGTAATAAATTTGTCAGATAACCATAAACGCCACACTTCTACCTATATCCTGTACCAATCAATTAAGTTTATTGGGTAATTACATTGTAGCATACAGTAATGAAACTTAAATAGCTTCACTCTAAAAGAAGACACCGGAAAACTGCCCAGTGATCAATAAAAATAAAGTTCTAAAATGCTAGTTGTACCATATATGCAAAAATATTTTTTACCCTGATCACAATTTCGTCCAATATATCCAGGTAGACATTGGCAAGTATACCCGTCCACATTTCGACTACAGTTCCCACCATTTACACAGGGGTTTGAAGAACATACATCTGAAATATATTAATTCAATAAATTTTTGTTACCATAAGTTATATCGGTACTTAAAACTCACAATAATAATAACATTTACTTTTTATGTGGGTTTTATTATTCATATTCCCCCAAAACAAAAAGTAGACACCACTGGGTTTTAATAGCCATACAAACAAGTTTGTATGATCATATTGGGTTATTGGATAAGTTGGCTCCAGCATTTTGCTAGTTAAAAAAATCCTTAACCCCTGATTTGTGTGATCTATAGGTTATAAAGTCTTTCCTATTAACATTCACATCAACCGTAAAACCTGTTTCACAGTTTCGTCCGCTGTAACCAGGCAAACAGGAGCAGTTGTAGTTCAGTGGTAATCTATTGCACGTCCCTCCATTTTGGCAGGCCGAGGGCTGACATAGATCTATTGAAGGTATATGGTTAATTATGGTAAGTGGCTAGGATAAAATTCATATTTTAGGCTGGCCGAATTAATGTTGTTGTTACATTGGCTTTAATTTTAACTTTCATGTTCGTATGTATCATTAACAATAATATTGTATTTTAAAGCAATTGTTCGTCCATATGCTGTACACACCTGTTTCACAGTTTCGTCCGCTGTAACCAGGCAAACAGGAGCAGTTGTAGTTCAGTGGTAATCTGTTACACGTCCCTCCATTTTGGCAGGTTGTGTTTAAACATAGATCTGTTTAAGATGTACGCTGTCATTAAGGATAAGTTATACATCTTTTTATAAAGAACTTGTAATTTTATAATAACTTTTTTACAATTTTACACAAGGCAAGATAAGGAAAATTCAAAAAAAATACTGATGTTTAGTTGGGTAAATCATGGACCCATTAGTTTCTTCTTGTAAGCCCGCCTATTTTTGTTCACTCCCGCTTAAAATAGATCCGGACTTTAAAAAAACACCACTGGGTTTTAATAGGCATACAAACAAGTTTGTATGATCATATTGGGTTATTGGATAAGTTGGGTCCAGCATTTTGCTAGTTAAAAAAATTCTTAACCCCTGATTTGCGTGATCTGAAGGTTATAAAGTCTTTCCTATTCACATCAACCGTAATACCTGTTTCACAGTTTCGTCCACTGTACCCAGGCAAACAGAAGCAGCTGTAGTCCATTGGTAATCTGTTACACGTCCCTCCATTTTGGCAAGTCGTAGGCTGACAAAGATCTGCGAAGTTAAAGTGTACTTAATGTCAGTTCATATGACTAAATGGTTTGGTTATGGTTGTTCTTCACAAGTAAAGAGACAATAGTCTGTATAAATATTTTAATGAAGTGTTTTACAGACGGTTTGTTTTGCCGTCTTTTTATGTTTCCTGTGCTTCGTTCGTTTGCTTCTATTTAATACTGGGGCTTATACAGAATAGAATAGGATATTCATGTTTATCCACGTGAATTGGAAAACCAAAGGAGTTAACACACGGGCAATTGTCAGATCGCCTTGTGCCCACCGTCGAGTTACCGCAGCTATTGCAGTATGTTGCATATGATTCATGTTCATTTAATTTAGCAAAACCCATTATTCCACTGGGTTCAGGTAATGTCTGTTAGGTGCCTTGAAAGGGGTTGCTCTAAACTACCAGAACCAGTAGGACATATAAATAAACAAAAGTATATCACCAAATGTATATTGGTTAAACCCAATGATTAATGGGTTGAACTAAACCATAGATACGATAGCAGAAAGGTCTCAGTAGAAAAGTTGTATTTAAATTTAAAAAATTGCAATGGCTTTGATTGTAGTGTGGTCATCACCCTAGCGTTTGCCTATTCACTTCATCATAGTTATCAAACGCTGTTAAATTTGTGTACAATCCATTAAGTTCAAGCAATGTCCCTATCATGCTATAGGCACTCTTCTAGCAAACTGCGCTTTTGAATCAGAACTTCATATCATGTGGTTGTAGACGTTTGAAAAAATGTATGTGTAACATAATGTTACTAACATTGCAATTGTAGACTAAATTTTAATAAATGTGTAGTGATTCGACTTGCGTTTGATAACATTCACATAACAATTCAGCTATACTGCAACTGCCCACATGCACTTACATAGGAAAACATGTATTTAACAAAATAAACCAATCACGACGCAACAAATAAACAGTAATCTAAAAAGAACGTCACAAAAAAAATAATTCAAGAATAAGGCACAGTGGATGAAAGTAAACTAGGACGCTACACATGTAGGTAAATTTGTTTACAGAAATAAACATAGTTGGAAAAGGCAATACCTCTTTGGCAAATAAAATACTTCGTAGCAGTACATGCGTCATCCAGCCAACCCCCTTTGATGTTCGAGTAAGGGGAGATAGAATCGTACGGAGTCAACGCTGCGCATGCCTTTTGTAAAACAGGGGCATTAGGTTCAACGCCGATCCAGTGTTGGTAAGCATCGGTGGCTCCCGCCGGGGGTAATCGCGTTCCATCCCACCATTTCCAATCGGTTTTTCCTGAAAACAATGACTTCAAATCCTCAGCCCATTAATGAGTGTAACACAATGCTAAATGAAACTAATCATAACTGGTTTGTGTTCGGTTCAGTTTGGGGGATTACCCGAAATATGTTTACGGTGAGTAGGCCTACGGGATATCTAAATCTTTTTTCTTGGCACCGAATTTTCCTATCAATTTGTAGTGGTTTTAAGTCTTTAGCTGTTTTATACATTTGTAATTACTGCAGAGTAAATAATACTAGTCACTAGTTTTAGCTGAATTAAATTTCTGGGGATTTCCAGGATGGATAGGATAGGATATTCATGTTTATCCCCGTGAATGGGAAAACCTAGGGGGATAACACACGGGCAATCGTCAGATCACCTCGCGCCCATCGTTGTATATGATAGACACGTTCCTTCAATTTGGTAGAACCCATTAATCTGCTGGGTTCAGGCAATGTCCGTAAAGTGCCTTGCCCAAGGACACAACCGACTAGCTAGCGACGAGTTTCGCACCTGCAACCTTTCGATTGAAAGGCGACGCACTTAACCGCTATGCTAGACCACCGGGCCGGACAGGATAATAGTTACAGATGGGTATTAGCCGTACGCATATATTTTTTATATTAGGATTCTATATTCATTATGGGTCCCATTTGGAAAAATGGGACACATATTGTTTTTGTCCGTTTTTTTTTTTTCTTTTTTTTTTCTTTTTTTTCTTTTTTTTTTTCGTCAAACGCTTGACAGTCATGGCATGGCGCCCCGACATCTACCAGAAGGAATAATGGGATTGCAATAAAACTTTGTCATTTGTTAGACAACATGGTCTTGATATGCAGAAACCAAAATTTTGGGTGATAAATTGAGGGGAATTCCCCTGGGAGGTTAAAAACCAAAACGGTAGTTTTTATGAAAAGTTGCGCTTTTTAGGCCATAGCGCTTGAACGGCTGCTTCAATTTGAATCAAATTTGGTGGAATGTTAGTGCACTAGTCACTGATTTAACACTTAAAAGAAATAAAAAAATTACCTAGGGAAATACCCTAAAAATTAAACTTTTGCTCTTAAATGATAATTGTGACAGGCATGCTTTGTCGCCCCGACATCTACCAGAAGGGTTAATGGAATCGCAATGAAACTCGGTGATTTGTTGGAAAACATGGTCTAGACATGCAGAAATCAAAATTTTAGGTAATAAATCTAGGGGAATTCCCCTGGGACGTTAAAACCAAACGGTATTTTTTTCTAAAAAAATAGCCTTTTTTGGGCATAGCGCTTGAACGACCGATACAATTTGTATCAGATTTGGTGAAATGTAAGTGCATTAGTCACTGATTTAACACTTAAAAGAAATAAAAAATTACCCAGGGAAATACCCTAAAAATCGGATTTTGTTCTTTAATTATGATTGTGACAAGCATGCCATGTTGCCCGAAATCTAGCAAAAGGAGTAATGAAATCGCAATAAAAATTTGACATTTGTAACAGAACATGGTCTAGATATGCAGAAACCAAATTTTTGGGTAATGAATCTAGGGAAATTCCCCTGAGACGTTAAAAACCAAAACATTTTTTTTCTAAAAAATTAGATTTTTTGGGCATAGCGCTTGAACGGCTGCTCTAATTTTGATCAGATTTGGTTAAATGTTAGACCATTAGACACTTTAGGCCAATTAAAAGAAAGAAAACAATTGGCTTAGAGTAATTCCCCAAAAAACGAAGATATGTTCCTGAATTATGATTGTGACAGGCATGCCATATCGCACTGACATCTCCAACAAGGAGTCGACAAATCACATTAAAACTTTAAGAATTGTTACATAACATGGCCAACATAATATGTAAAAACAGAAACTCGTCTACTAAACCCAGGGGAATTTCCTTTATTTCATTACAGCGCTTAAAAAGGTTTAATTTAAAACATTTAAGGTAAAATGTGTGTAAATTCAGATGTTTATTCTTTTTTTAACTACACATTGAAAAGAAGTTTGGTTGGACAACTATGGGACCCATGCGTTTATGCTTGCAGAAACAAACTACATACTCAGTGTATAAAATACAAATTGTGGTCAGGGACCCTGTAGCATGAATATACAAAATGTGTTTTACAAATGGTGGTGGTTAAACACGTGGTTGACACTCTCTAGTTTATTTTAGACTTTCGTTTCCAGCTTTGTATAATTGATAATAGTGTATTTTATTATTGCTTAAGCACATTTTTATTTGAGCCTCATGGATTTGCGATTGTTATTATGTCCCGCGTTTTAGAATCGTATGCTAAAGCATCGCATAAGTTGTAGCCTTTTATGTTTGCTTTGATACGTATAATCCAATATTTTACTTTAGCATGACTAGATAGATGTTATCTTTATATTTCGGAAATAGTGGTGGCGTAGACAAATCACATAATTCCGATCGAACACCAACCAATGTGCTTGGCATAATGTGCTCGTATACCTGGTAGGTATTTTATAAGCTCGTATCTATAATTACCAAGGATAAATAACAATCTGCACAGCAACCTACTATTATAATATGGTGCTGTATTATTATGTTACATTTAGTCGTCTGCTTTAACTTTCCATAATAACAAAAATGAAATGAACTTTGAGTTTAACTTGTTGGAAGTGCTAGATAAAATGTATTAGATATGCAGTGACAAATTGTAAATAAATCACCCAAGGGAAACTACCACCAAGCACAAAAATATTAGCACATCTACCATTTCTCGCATTTAAGGCTATTTATCGTTGTAGAATTATTAAATAACAACGAAAAATACATTAAATAAAATATCCCCGAAAAGCCCGCAATAATATTGAAACAATTTGATTTCTTTGTTTCTATTATTGTCGTTTTTTAGAATACCAACGTTAATTCTTTATTCGCAAAACATGCTCGGGGACCATTAGTTTTTTTTCTTGCATAAACATACTATATATATACACTTAAATTAAGATATACCAAACGTGATAAGGTAACCAGGCAACCCAATCGTTTCTACGTGTAGAAAATATACCGTATATTGAACAGGGTTTTAAAATAATGGTGGATAACACGTGGTTGACATTCTATAGTGACATTTTTAATAATATAATTAATATTCTGTGGCAATGGGGTCCATCAATAAGATACAAATTACTATTCCGGCTTAACGTTTTTTGCTACAATTGTAGTGCTAGTATCAATAGACACCTGATGCCCGCGAACCACCGATCCAGTAACCGACAGCCCATTGCCCTGATCCCCACGAACTCCAAATAATCGATGAATCCAAGAGCGGTTTAATTGTATTCTGCAACTGACTGTCTCTGATAATAACCAAATCACCGAGTAATGATTGACAGTGGGTTCGAGCTTCATCAAATGTTTTTCTTGATGCGACGACGGTTATCTGACTTCCATTGTAGACAGTACCTTAAACACGTACGGTTATATTAAGAACAATAATTTTTTTGGAAATTAAGAAATTTCAAGAATAGCTTACTTTGACTATCAGCTCGTTGCAGAAATGATAAAATATTTAACACAAAGATTGCTGGCATATAAAATCCCCTCATTTTTCTTTCCTAACCTACATATAAAATTACTGTACTGTTCAGCATAGTGTTGCTACTATCATTTGATTGTGAAACCGCATCTTCCGTGTATGCCTGATCGTGTTATTTCTAATGTTAGTCATAACTGGGCGGTTTCTTAATTATGCAGTGTGCTGCATTACGAGTAACACGATTCTCTGTATATATATATACGGTGCATTAAATTATACTGTATGCAGTACAAAATAATCGACCTACTGTTTAATACTATATAAGTCTTACATCGCTAGATTTTTTGGATTTTACAAGATAATTTAGAAGATGTTATTTAGGTTATTTAAAGCAAGCGCCCGATCATCAGAAACAATGAGGTATGTTTATCTTTTAATTCACGAACAGCCACCTATTTATCCACCAACGCAACACAGGTTGACTCACACAAGACAGAGCACTTGTGTGAACATTGGTACCTCGACTATGGATGTTATTTTTTTTGGTGAACAGTGATTAATCATTTTGTCTGTTTTCGTACACTTAATTTATATGTAACTTCAAGAGTGGCGTCATTGCGCTCTATATGATGTTTTTGTCTGTTTTATAGACTGGTAATCCATTTGGGTATAACATTGCAGCAAGTAGGCTATCCATTTGCTTGTAGTGTTTATTTTATGGTGTGTTATGCGCTAACGAGATTATTATAGAAATAGAATACTCAGAGGGAAGGCGAACGACTATAACGGCATTGTGGGCATTTTAAAGAGTGGCTCGTCAGAAACAATTAGCACCAGAGATGCTGATAGCAATAACGTGTGTTTATAGCCAGATACAACAACCCCGGGTATCTAAAGAAAACAAATAATTAAATATTCAGTTGTTCTGACATCAAGCCGCCAAAATGATGTAGGCTTGATGACACCATACACCGTTCACAAACAAAACTCATTTCCTTGTTCGATTTATCAAAGCTCGCGCAAGTTCTATATGTGTATGTTCAGATGACGAATTTATATTTCTGACCGGGAACAGGAAACGTTGGCAGTGCTTATATCCTCTGAATAGACAAGTTGAATCCCAGCCTACATCCTAACCGTCTTATCGAGTGATTAATTGAATCGTGACTAATAAATTAAACAAGACTAAAATAACTTTACTTGATAAATATCTAACAATTATTTTGAAAGAACTTTCCGACGGGCTCTTAATACTAAAAAAACAAAGCCGATGCTGAGATAAATTGCATTGGAGGAAATGTAAACAACATTAGATCTTAAATACAAAATGTACACATTTATTTTGCGGGCTAATACGTAACTATTTGTTTTGTTCAAGATTGGTCCGGAGCGTCAGATATTCTTTAAATGCTGGATTGGACATTTTCTTATTATATAAAGCGTAAATTCAACTGACACTCATTTAGGTGGAATTAAATAAATGGAGATTTCCCAAAAAAAGGGTTAGAGAAAGTTTGGTGGGGTTTACGCATAGTTTTTGTTCATATTTAAATTCTATTATATATTTATCTTAGTTTTGTGTTTCCACCTCATTTATAAGCGTAATAAGATTGTAGTTATTATTGGTTAGGCCAGGGGTGGGCAACATACGGCCCGCGGGCCGGGTCCGGCCCGTGAAGGGATTTTGACCGGCCCCCAGACTGAATCTAACAATAACCTGTAATGCGGCCCAGGTCCGGCCCGCTGTCTGTATCCAACCACACTCTGTAATATGCATCCTTCCTAAAAGTTGTCTATCGCTCTTCTCTTACCGCACTGTTACTGCGAGCTGGTGAAATAAACAATTACTTTAGTGAACAAACAATTGTATTAGCACACTTTTTAAAGAAACAAGGTCAAAGCAAACAGCGTTATAAACATCACCCGCTGCTGGATACTTGTTTAACAACGTGACTGTTAGGGTAAAATTTTCTCTAGCTGTTATTAGTTATATTTAAATTCTAAATATAAAGGGATTTTATAAATTATTAAGGATTATTAACCATGAAATATCCTTAGAAACGTAAATTTAAAAGAGACTGTCGAGCATTTAACCAAGATTGGATACCAAAATATTTTTACAGAGATTGGCAACAAAGCAGTATGTTAACTGTATGGTCAGACTGTTGGGGTATTAAAAAGCCATAACATTAGTCGGCATTATTTGACGAAACATGGAAACTATATGACAATAATTTAGTGAATAGATATGTGGTTAAGTTAGTGAATATTATTTATCTAATATTCCGGCCCACCAAAGACTTTAATTTTCCACATCTGGCCCGCCGACTAGAAAAGTTGCCCACCCCTGGGTTAGACCCATACTATTTTGGGTGATTTCCTGGGGAACACTGGGTAATTTAAATTGTAGTTTTCTGATTCGTGTTGTAATTCTTTATTAAGAATAAATTTAAATTTAAAATCCTTTCTAATCCCGAGATATCGGCGTTAAATGCTGAAACATTTGCCCCTTTTTTACTTTTTTCCTAGCGAAATTTCTCTTCGGTTTAAAAAAAATTAGAAGTCGAAGCAAACTATGGCCAAGCCATTTACGACCCCTGAAAGTTACACCTGATTTAATAGCGCGTTCTACCCAAAGACCTGGAGACCGCAGATGCCTGTTACGCTGACAAAAGAAAAATCAAGATCGTACCGGATAAAATTAACTTTTCTTAATTATAGTAAAGTAATACATTTTAATGTATAATATTCATGTCGCATATTAAAGTTCGTTTTTTTATAAAATGGTGTTGTACTTGAAATAAATTAAAAGGAACACATTTGAATTTTATTTATTTGTTTTTCTGGATAACGCTGATGGTGACAGCATGTTCGGTCGTCAGGTCATTGGGTAAAATATCAAATGGAGTTAAAACTTTCAGGAATAATAATTAGCGTGTTCATAGTTTGCCTCAATCTTTAATTGTAAAAGATTCAAGAGGAAATTCGTTTAGAGAGGAATATTTATTTTACTTTTCCAAGAAGGTCAAAGATGTACAACAAGAATCTAAAAAACATAAATAAAATTAAAATTATCTAGTTTACCACGAAAAAATATGCCCCAAAATAGAATATATATATATATATATGTAAGATGTTTCTAATATTATTTTTTATAGTATATAACCAATCCTACTGCTATTAAGCCTATAAAAAACTAGAAAATCAAATACAAAAAAATTAGATAGGGAATTTAAATACGAACAAAATATATGCGTACGCCTTTTTACCCCTTTTCGGGTAATCTGTACAAATTCATCTCCACTGAAATTAGTGAATAGTATCATTTACTCATTATATAAAAAGGAAATAAAATGAGCAATCTTGGTAAATATTCCGGAAAAACACGATGGCCGGTTTGTCCATTTTCGGCGTCGATTATTTTTTTAAATCCGATATTTCAGAACTGGTAGGGATTATTTCCCCAAATTGTAAACAAAAGTTGATAAATAAAATGAACAAAGAAAGAACAATTTGACGCTATACACATCCTGAGTTAACACGGAATGTCCCTTAATATATTAAGTAAATATATTTACACTGTTACCACTTAAATAAAACAGAAAAATACCTAAAACTAACATAAATCGATGGTGAATTAAAATGCAAATAAAAAAGTAATCCTTAGATACTTAATAAAACCAGGCAACCCGATCATTTTACTTAATAAATTTAGGTATCAAGTTTAAATTGGTAACTCGGGAACCCATGAGCCCGATTGCAGAAAATAAAGGTATGTACTTTGTATAAGGTAAATTAAGTGATTTAGGCAACCCTTTTCTTTAATTCAGGAAATATAAATATCAAGTCTAAATTAGTAACTCAAGAAACCATTAGTTTCTATATAGGGTACACTCAAGGGGCGTTTTAAAAATATCGATGTTAAAGACGTGGTTGACCCTCCCTAGTTTTATATATCTCTAGCCACACTATAGAGCTTTTATATCCAACATTTTTTTTGTGCTAAGTTTCGAACCCGTGATGGACTCGTTACAAAGACTGTTTTTGTATAGATTGTAGCGACCTCCCGTCATCTATTTTACATAATGTGTGAAGTCATTGCGCATTGCCTTTTTTATGTGCTTTTTGTGCCCATCGCTTTGGGTTTGTGTAACGAGTTTCTTTTCCATTGTGTGTTACTGCAAATAAAGAAGCTGCCGCTTCAAGATATCGATATATGCATCGGTCGTTAACCAATCTGCCATACGACTCTACTTTTTTCCAACATGCGAGTGCTACGAACCACTACAGGATGTTAACGCAACCTACCGCGCCATTATATAGTGGGCTTTTTATGGTTATAGGTAAATCAAGTTACAGCCGTAATTATTTTGATTTGCACGCCTTATTTTTGGAATTGCGAATTCCGTTCGACCTCACGGGGATATAAGCAAGGTCCTAGCGGGTAAGTGCACATTTCGATCTTCACCCTACCCACTATAGAATTGTTTTTTTACCGGACAATACAGCTTGTAGTTTTACATATGATTTATTTCTTGGTGATCTAGTAATTAAAATAACAAATCAAAAAATCATATAAAATTCCCAGGCTTAATGAACTAATCAACAAAAAAATCAAAAAAGTGCCAATGTGAAAAATCAACAGTGATTAAACAGTCCCAAATAATTAAAATAAACAATACTTCATAAAATACGTACAAAAAAAGTATAAAAGTTTACAGTAAATTGGCAAGTTCATAAACCGTTGTACACAAAATCCCTATAAATTCATTTTCAACTCTGTTACAATATCAAAACATCAAAAATGTCGCACTGTTATACGGGGTTATATCCTTAAACTAAAGCTTAAATAAGTATTTATACGAGCGAATGTTGATCAATTTAATCACATTGTCATGTCACAAATACATATTTACGTATCATACGAATAACTTAACGAAAATATCACAGTATATAACACATCGTCCTACAAGTGGTTTTACACACGTTAGTTCATCTTGATTTTAAAAATAGTAAAAAGAAAGTAATCATGCTAACTTAAAAAAACATTATATTAAAAAATCTGCAGACAAGTCCTTAAATTGGCACTTTTCACATAGGGTTTTAATTTTTTGGACGTACTTTTCACGTAACTCTGTATTATAGGGGAGGGTTACCATTTATACGATTTATCTTCGTTTTTTTCCTCCGCGCATATAGTCGCGGTAAGCATGGTACAAAACGTTCTGAATAATATTTAAATCTGAGGAAATTGAATTATCTTTCGCGCCAAAGGAAGCGCCAGTGTCGTCATGCCAGTGACGTCATGCCAGTGACGTCATGCCACAGTGATGCTATCCATTGAAGTTGGCGTATACATCGAAAGTTGAAACAAACTCCGCCATGCAGTAATACACAAACCGATAGAGAAGCTGTAAATGTAATATTATAGGATAATCATGTTTACGTGAATAGTAAAAGGCAAGGGGAGTCATCACACCTACACTCTTTAGATTACTTCGCGAATACGTAAGTGAGCGTTCTTTTACGCGCCACCGCCTGATTATCTCACGACCACAATGAAGTTACCGGAACTTTTGCAGTGTATTGTGTATGATTCCGACGTTACCTCAATATAGGTAGAAACCATTAATCTAAAGGGGTTCGCTTGATCTCCCCTAAGTCCTTGGACATTACCCGCCTGTTTA
>CH003028.1:2322543-2352298 GCA_000149265.1 Ciona savignyi
GTAATTATAACACTGGTTATGGGAGGATCAAGTCATTTTTTATTCGACTACTTAAGCCTAATGGAAAGGGGCAACCTCCATGAAATGTTAACTATACTGTCTTGTGTGTGATTAAGACGTTTACTTAGGTTTGATAGAACGCATTAATCTAGTGGGTTCGGGTGATTTCCAACTAAAATGCCTTGCAACTGGGACACAGCGAACCAGCTTTGTGACCAGTTTCGATGAAAAACCAACCAAGTTATTCAGCTGGAGGAGAAAGAGTATGACGAAACACATATAACTCGAAAGGTTGCTAGCTAGTCAATTGTGTATTCGGGCAAAGCACTTAACAGACATTGCCTGGGCCCAGCGGATTAATGGGTTCTACCAAATTGAAAAAACGTCGGATTCATACACACCGCAATAGCTCCGGTAACGCGACGGTGGGCGCATGGTGATCTGACGATTGCCCGTGTGTTAACCCCACAGGAATAAACTATTTTAATAGAAAGTATCATTATACCTACGATAAGAACAATGACATACTTGCAATAAACTAGAATTCTTCCTTTATGTTGGTTCTGTGATTCCTGAGCTTTCTTGATGAGTTCCAAGACATCATTTGCATTGTTTGGAACTGTGTCTGCCATCCAACTGGTCAGCTGGTAAAATCCAAATTCGAATTTCTGGTGGAAAGTGCACACAAAGTATTTTACGACAAGTATAATTTAACCAAAAGTTAAGTACATATACGAATCAAAAATTAAGATATGTCTATAAAAGTGGAACACTCACAGCATTCTGGGACTGAGAAATCACCAACAATCGCTTAATAGTGTTGTTCCCAATGTCTTTTTCATCCAGAAGGTTTACAGTAAGATCGTGAGATTGCCACGCAGGTTGGGCCATGGTAGGACAGCAATGTTCTTTTGACTCCTAAAAGAAGTTTGTTTAATCTACAATTCACCGTCTTCCTAAAACTTTAAATGTTAAATATTGCATTTCTTCACCAGGTCTTAGTACCATTACAATCAACAGTGCCATTAGAACAAAGCCACTGTAGTTATACCGTAAGTATGACGCTTCAAATATATATATTTAAAATTGTGTTACATGATTAGTTGAACCATTTTAAACACTGCCGACAAGACGAAGTAACACATGTAGTCGGGTTAGCTTTCAGCTTTCATAAACGTATTAGGATCTGATATAATACAGTTAATTGCTAAGATGGTTATAAAATGTTAATTTTCAAAATATTACGTTTCTAGAACTCATTTATACCAGAGTTTAGGGGGTTTAATACTGGGCAAAAGTAAAACTATTTACTGTAGTCATTGTATCTATTGTATGTGATAGAAAATCGCAAAACCGAGTAGATCAACAGAGGCATTCATAGTAGGCATACACTCAAGCATACAAATTACCTCATCGCTTGATCTCAGCGACACAATAGTGTGGACTTGGTTTGCAATGACAGCATACCAGAAGTTCTCTGTGGTGTTACTGGTGGGTCCTTTTGCAGCAATCAAAACTGTTCCGCTTCGCCCATAACCCTGTGTTTGAAATACAACTTAGTTATTTAGCACAAAAACTTAAAAGCAATATTTATTTCACAAATAATAAAAATAATAAAGAACTGACCTCAATAAAAGAAGCATTGTAGTAAGATGACTCCGCGTTTATGCCAGGAGTTATCCTTGAGTGGTCATCTAAAATAGTGTTTTTATTAATTCTTTGTGCATAAGAAAAATTAAAAAAAATAAGTGCTTGCATAGTACCTAAGGAAGGTATTCTATGTAAATTCTTGTTTTGATTAAATCAAATTTACTTACAGGAGATTATCGCATCTTTATCGTTGTTTTCCATTGCGTATTTATGACTTCGTTCGTTAAAATGAAGTGAATCCAGTTTCTCCAATTCAGTAGCAAAACCTGATTTTTCACCCGGTCTTGCACTGAAAGGATAAAGGTTAACATTCAATCGGTATATTTGTTCGCGTAGTTGATAAATTGATAATTGTTTTCTGTTTTATCTCCGTGTATGGGATAACGACAATCGTCAAAACACGGGTTATCTTGATTTTCTTGAGCTTGCAGGTTTAACTTTTGTAAAATACGTTTTTAAAGATTTAATTGGACTCCAAGACATTTTGACTTCAGTTAAGGTAGGCCCCAGGAAGCAAAACGGTCAGGGTAAAGATTGTATTAGGATCCTTACCTACCCGGTACCTACCGAAACACAGCCAATTGCTTCCACATAAATTAACACAATGATCACTAAAATGCTTATAAAACTAAGGAGACTGATGTGACGCAAACTTATTTAATTTATATTTTTAAAACTCGGGTCACCAAACAACATATTATAATTTTCTAACTTGGGTGACCAAATCAAATATTGTGAACAACAAACCTCTCTAGTTCTTTTGTTTTCGATTCCAATGACATCACGGGTATGTCGGTCTGCCCAAGCATATAAACCTCTGCAACCAGTTTGTGTAGGAACATGTATTGATTCTGTGGTGCAATATCGAATGTTATATTACTGTGAACTGACTGTAGTACAGCTAAAAAATATTGCCTTTAACTAGTATTTATAAATAATAAGTAGTATAAATACACTTTACATAATATAAAAACATGTTATATTCCTGTGAATGGTAGAATGCAGATCGTAAACAGGAAATCGTCAGTTTACCTTGCACCCTAAGGTTACTGTAGGTATTACATTGTTTTGTATGTATATGATTGGTTCTACTGTTTCGGTTAATTTAATTAATACATTTTAAGCAGTGATTGCCTTACCCAAACAACTTAGGAGCCAGTGACTGGTTTTGATTCAACCATTCGTCTCTACATGCAAGCGCTCTAACCAATACCGGCACGTTATGTCGACAGTTATGTTACATAAGAAATATACAAAACACTGCAATATCTTAGGTAAATTTGCTCATGACGATATATTCCAATCTCCCACAATTAACTACTAATCCGTATCCGTGTTTATACTGTTTGAACATCAAGATAAAACTGTTGGAATAAGGTGTATTAGCCAATGATAGAAATATATGAATACATAGGGTACTTTCCCACCCCCAAAATGAAAAGTGTTTATTTTGTTCTAATCACCGGAGTCTGCACCATGTCCATTCTTTGCATTCTGAGGTTAACAACAGTATCGAACACATTGATTGAAGGTCTGTCATTCATTTGCATTGACAAGCTGTCAAAAGCAATGAAGGTCCCAGTACGACCAGCTCCAGCACTGTGTGCGATTAGGAATATTATGGTTAGGTAACAAAATCTAATTATTAAATTCCTGGCAATGGTGATATTAGGGCTGCAACGATATATCAATAATCACGATACTACTGCTTAAGGATACTAATAAATGCATATCGCGATTATTGTACCACATACATGTTTTATTTTATGAGGGAAACTTTTACAACAATTACCAAAAATGCGTCTGAAGTTAAAAAGGCGTTTATGCAATAACAAACGCATGGTAGTGTCAAACAAATATAGTAACATTTGTTCTGTGTAATGATTGCAATAAAATGTAGTCTAACGCCTATAATTATTTATTAGTAATAGGCTAATAGGTTGTCATCATTGTGTTTATTCATACAATGCTTTATTTTACTGCCATGGTACTATACATTTGATTTATACAAACTAACTTTACTTTCTTACAAACTTAACAAAACTTAAGTTATATTATGTGATATAAAGTTCCATTCTTTTGTATAATATAAGCCTTATATTATAAGGTTAAAAATCAAACAATTAAACGGCAAATAATTATATATATAACGTCAGAATAAAACAATCAACGTGTGAATGGTCTTTTGTGCCATTAAAGTTACTAGAAAAAAATTCTTATTAACGAAACTACGCTTATCAACATCTGACAATCTTTCCATTTCTGACTTAAATACATGGCCTATTCCTTAAGTCAGTAAGTTTATTGCAATAATTATAAATAAGGTTAATTTTGACTTCTTGAGAAATCAAACGATAGTTTTATTGTCATTAAGAACCGCACTACAATCTGTTAAAGACGTTTAGTTTATATTTTGTGAATTCCCCATATTTATCTGACCAAATAGCATGGTGGATTATTCTGTTGCCTTTCAGTTAAAGGGTTGCAGATTCTAAACTGTGTGATAGCTAGTCGGGTGTGCCTGGAATAAGCTTTTACCGAACTTGGCACAGTCAATTAATGGGTTCTATTAAAACTTAAAGAACGTCTCAATCATTCGCACACTGCAATAGGTTTGGTATCCTGAAGGTGAACGCAAAGTAATATGATGATTACCCAGTGTGATAATGTCACATGCGTTTTCCCAGTCATCTGGATAAAACATGAATACATTTTATTTTACCTGCAATGAACAACTATTGGTTTGCTTTCACCAGACTTCTTGTGCTGTTCCATGACTGCTTGTTTCAATCTATGCAGTCCAGTTGTTGTGATTGGAATGTTATGGTCGGGCCATGTTGTGTAATGGAACTGTGTCACATCATGTGCGCCCTGGGAAGATGAATACATAGTATGAATACACTATAAACTAAAGGACATACATTACTGTATATTGCTGTACAATTACACTTTATATATAGTATGAGTAATAATACATAGTATAACAGCACTATATATAGTATAAATACATCATCAATGGGATGACTATAACTAGTAAAATTACACTAAAATCAATATAAACACTGATAGTATAAATACGACATACATAATATAAATAAACCAAAAATAGTGTTATTACATTTTAATAGTAATTACCTTTATTAAAGTATATGAAAATACTATACGTTGTATAAACACTCTTGCATAGTGTCAGCATAGTTTTAAGCTGTTCGCAACACTTAGGTCTCATTTAATAAAAGCTTTTTTTGTAAAGTCTGAGACCCTTAAGATCTGATGCTTTATATATACATGTATGCACCCACCTACATATATATATTATTAAATGCACTTGTGGAATAATCAAATTACAAACAAAATTAGAATGTGTTTATTCCAGTTTTTATTTAATGCATATTGAATTTCTTAATAAGGATCGTTGATTACAACTTTTGGAACAGAAAACCAAATAAAGCTTTGTCGATGCTTTAGTATGTAGGTAATGCAAATATCTGTCTTACTTCGGGAAGCTTGATTCTGAAGGTTCGTTTTACAAAGCAACCGATTACTTCCTCTTGTGTGCAAACTACGTTGATTTGTTTGAAGTCACGTTGCGCGCCAAAGTCTGGCCAATACTTTTGACATTTCTTCTGCAAAACATACACTTGTTGTAAAATATATCCTAGTAAGCTGTTCTTCCCAATTAGCTATATTTTAGTATTATTTTCCTACTCATTTCTTCCCTCTTTTCCACTGTTTTTATTTCAGGGCCAAGTTGCACAAAGTAAGCCTCTTACCACAAATCAATAGTTACTTTGATTTTTAATAGGTTAAATTCTTATAACTTTCAATGGAACTGCTATTACATTATGAAAAATCGTTTTATCGTTATAATTTTTGTCAATGGAGTTAAAAAAACTGCCTGTAAAGGCTTTACCTTTCCGTTTTCAAACAAGTTGGTCAACATGACAATAATCGAACTCTCAGTTTCCCACATCATTCTCCAAAAGTCACCTTCGGTTTTCGCTAACGGTCCTTGAGTTGCGATGTATTTTCTCGGTACACTGTGGCACTAAAACATTGGTTAAATGCCGTAGCCTTGATATAATTCAGTGAAAAAAATCACATACCACCAGAACTTCTTATAGGTTAGAAATATGTGCGGAAAATTGTCGAGGAAAACCTATAAATATGGAGGCCCTACTTTCCTTGTAACATTATTCAATTGCAACTAAAATCTGAACAGTAACATTGGTGCCAAGTGCACGCTAAATTTACGAAATCATTTATTGATAATTTTATTACAACTGAGCAGACCCTTGTAGGGGGGTGATATGTGTATTCTGATCACAAAAAAGTCAGTAGGGCCCAATTAAAATGATAATTGGTGGGATTATTTAATAAGTATCACAACACTAAGATTTTATAATACCCAGGACATTCGGTGTTTATAAAACTGATTTGGTAATACTTACAGTCATAACACAATACATATTTAAAAATAATATTTTGAATTCAGGTTAAGGAACTTACATCAATGTAACACGCGTTGATGTAGTCATTTCCGTCACCATCGTCCGAAAGCACAACCCTTGTGTGATCGTCTGGAAATATGGAGTTGAATGGTTTGAACATTATTGTTATGATAACAAAGTATCCAGGTTTAAAATTAGATCCCACACACGGCCATGTTCTTAAAAATAAATGCCTAAGGACAGGCACAAATTTATTTTTTTATTTTTAAAAGGACAACTGGAAAACTAAAAGAAGGGAAAATAAAAGTAGAAAAGGAGGGTAACTGCACACTTAAATAAAGATACGATGGTTAGGATTTGAACTTGGCTTAATGTTAGCGTTAGTTCTTGGGTTTAGATGAGTGTTTGGGGCAGGGATGGAGTTAATTTCCATCATTTAGAGCAGATTTACTCCTTCTCTTATTTTAGCTTTAAAACACAAATTCATACTTACACGGCAGGATATTCTTAAATCGGTTTTTTGATTTATTTTTGGGCAAAAGTGAAAACGTAGTTTGACCTTCATGCAATCGAGCTGCTGTCTCCAACATCTAACACGTTTTTATAAATATTAATCTGACTTGGAATCAATAATAAATATTTAATTGTATCTCTTGATACAGATATCAAATGTATGTATTTTTTAAGATGCAATTGCCAACGAGGTATAAGTAACTGCTACATCAAAATAAGGACATTTTTTATTTGCTGAAATGGAATATCAAATGGATTTAGTGTTTATTTGTCTCAACCTCTTTAAATTGTGGCACCAGATAAATACTGCTGCTTGCATTGTACATATCCTTGAGCATTGCCGGCAATTGTGCAATGAGGATGGAATGGGATTCGCTGTTTGTTTGGACAGCCAAGTTTTCGTACACTGCTTCCTGTTGGTTCTGTGCCACTGTGAATAAATGATGTTTTTGCCGTATTAAGCAAAACTGAAGCACAACTCAACCATACACAACACACTGCAGCGGTAACTTGACGGTAGGCACAAGGTAATCTGATGTTTACTTGTGAAATAACGCTTCCTTTATTCGCGAGGTAAAAACTCTCTCGCGTTTTCTTTTTCACAGTGATAAACCATAAGTGAGTATCTTATAACCAATCTTATATATAAACAAAGAAGACACCAAATAAGTTCCATGCCTAAGCAAACACACAATCATATAAAATGTTAGAAAACATAGAAGGGTCCATGTTTATCATTTTCAGCAGTGAAAAGTTCAGTCACCTTCGAAATGGGGATTTTGTTGTTCCAAAACGATGGGTTCAACTTGGTCTTTGTTGGCTTTTCCTCTGTAATATATGATACAACAAATGACGTATTTCCTACATGGAAAGTAGGCCTATGAAACGCAGATGGTATACCAAGAACAACAAGAAAATGCTATAATAACTATGAATCATCAAAGACTTTTAAATCAGCGAGCAACTACTGTGTGTTTGTTAATTAATGACATTTTCATTTTGTAAAGATAGTTCAAAGTACGAAATTAAAAAAGATTTATTTATACGAATTGGAAGTTTTTTAGATGGTAAAACTGGCCCACTGGTCATAACTGATAACCTTTACAACAAGACACGATACAATCCAGTACATACCTTTGTTTTTTCACAACAATCATCAGAATAATGACCAGCACTACAAGAACACCACATATTGGAATGATGTACACCACGGGATTCAATGCTGTGGTGAACTTTTATGTTAAATTTTGCTCATAAGTTTACAGAAAAAAAAGATGTCAAAAGCGTTTGCCTTATGAAAATAAAAACTGGAACTATCTATTGTAATAAAAGGGCTGTTTAATCATAGATGCCTACAATTCTACTTAACTTAATAATCAAGTTACAAAATACAAATACCAAAATGCTATACAACCTTGGGTGGCGGTATTTGGCAAACGAGATATTTCACAATTGGAGCCATTGAAGTTGGGCTGGCAAGTGCAGTGAAAGTGGCAGCCGCTTTCGGTACAAACTCCACCGTTGGCACATGGAGAAGATACACACAAACTTGCCCCATCGACTAAAACAAAATTATAAGGTTAACTTTTGCCTTAGATAGATGGAATGTTATTTGTAAAGCTTACCACGCCTCTCACAAGCATATCCTATGCTCGTAGAACAATTCTCTGCAAACCAACTTCCATTTCGAGTCAAAGACAAACAACCAGCCCCATTTGGTGCAGATTGGTTCACCAAATTATTGTAACCATCCATATTGCTACCATCCGACCACAGCCAAGTTGAATTGATGTTTTTTCCTCCAATCCATATTGTTTCATTTTCCAACCTATGTTCGTGTATTTGATTGAGATTGATTTGGATTTCATTCGATTTTACGATGGCAAGCGATGCTTGTAAGGTTGTACACTGCGTCTCTGCCTCTTTATATGAAGTCGCTTGTGATGGTATTTTGTTTATATGAATTTCACAACCGTTTGCGGAGGGAAAAAAGAGAGCTGGGTAAAAACAATTGTTTTATTATTTAACAATGAGCGAACCTATATTTTACCTGTCATCTAATACATGCTTGGCTATATAGTTCGAATGATAGAAATGTCAACGGTATGTAGGTAGACAAAAGATTGTGGTATTAAAATCAACCACTAAATAAATGGTTGTGTACTTGGCCAAGGCACTTAGCGGGCATCAACTGAACCCAGAGAAATACGGCTTAAACACACTAAAATAGCTCATGTTACTCTAACAGTGAGCACGTAGAAATCTTTTGATTTTGCATACTATTTTTTCAATCAAGAGAATATCCAATCTTCTTATTAATATAAGACACCAACTGATTAATCGTTATTTTGTTGTTAATTTAAAGTTCCACTGAATAAAAGAGTGTGTAATTTTAGAAATTAACATATGAAATGACAACAGTGCTACAGCCAGGTGTTCCCTGTACACCATCACACAGTTGGTCGTGGTCTTATCACACAACTCACCGCTTTCGCAGTTTGCTCCAGTGAAGCTTGGAGAACATGAACAGCTATAGTTTTGTGGTAGTTTATTACACGTTCCATTGTTTTGACATGGGAATGAACCACACAAATCTGCAAATAATTTGTCACATAAACGCAATACTTCTACCCTGTACCAATCAATCAAAATTATTGGGTTAAAACATTGCATACAGTAAATATGTTCATACAATAAATATTATAAAAACTTAAACAGCCTCATTTTAAAAGAAGACACCGGTAAACTGCCTAGTAATCAATAATATGTCAACTATGACGATGTTTGGAAGAATTAGTTAAGATAAACAATTAAAAAATAATAAAATTAAAGTTCTAAAATGCTAATTGTACCACATGCAAAAATATTTTTTACCCTGATCACAATTTCGTCCAATATATCCAAGTTGACATTGGCACCTATATCCGTCCACATTTCGACTACAGTTTCCACCATTTACACAGGGGTTTGGATAGCATACATCTGAAATATAATAATTTAACTGTGGTGACCATAAGTTATATAAGTACCTTAAACTCAAAATTATGATTACATTTATTTTTTTACGTTGGCTTTGTTATACATATTCCCCCAAAATAAAAAGTAGACACCACTGGATTTCAATAAGCACACAAACAATTTTGAATGATCATATTGGGTTATTGGATAAGTTGGGTATCCAGGTCTTACCGTAATGTGTCGGACAAATAAATTAAAACAGATTGTTGAAAAATTGCACTATTGAATAATAAACATACGGAAAAATTAACTTTCCTATTCATGTTCACAACAACCGTACATACCTGTTTCACAGTTTCGTCCGCTGTAACCAGGCAAACAGGAGCAGTTGTAGTTCAATGGTAATTTGTTACACGTTCCCCCATTTTGACAAACCAAGGGCTGACAAAGATCTGTTGAATATTTACACTGTCATTAAATGCATGGATATGGTATTTCATGTAAGTACTTATATTAGATGTGCATAGCACATTTACACACCTGTTTCACAGTTTCGTCCACTGTACCCAGGTGAACAGGAGCAGCTGTAGTTCAGTGGTAATCTGTTACACGTTCCTCCATTTTGGCAAATCGCGGGCTGACAAAGATCTGTTAAAGATTTATGCATAAAAAGGATATTTCACATAAGTAATTAGATGAGCATTCAAATGCACATATGCACATCTGTTTCACAGTTTACTTTACTCTGACCACTCTTTAAAAAACACCCAATATTTCTTAACAAAAGCGTTTACTGTACACACCTGTTTCACAGTTTCGTCCACTGTACCCAGGCAAACAGGAGCAGTTGTAGTTCATTGGTAATCGGTTACACGTCCCCCCATTTTGGCAGGTTGTGGGCTGACATAGATCTGTTAAAAGTAGCTAGAATAAAATGGACATTTTAATTCAAGGGTGGATGAATGAATGTCATTGTTACATTGGCTTTAATTCTTACTTTTAACTTCGTATGTAGCATTAACAATAATTTTGTAGCGTACTGCACTGTGTAGTTTGTGTGGGCGACTTTGTAAATGGCGAAAAAGCGATGAACTTATACATGGAGAGACGGAAAAGGGAAAAATGCATTATATACGCTTTACTGAACACGTCGCTGCAATGTTGTATTTTAAAGAAAGTGTCCGTCCATATGCTGTACACACCTGTTTCACAGTTTCGTCCACTGAACCCAGGCAAACAGGAGCAGTTGAAGTTCAGTGGTAATCTGTTACACGTCCCCCCATTTTGGCAAATCGTCGGCGGACAAAGATCTGTTGAGGGGATATTGTTAATTATGGTAAGTGGCTAGAATAAAATGAATATTTTATTTCAAGGGTGGGCGAATAAATCTCGTTGTTACATTGGCTTTAATTCTTACTTTTATCTTGGTTTGTAGCATTAACAATAATGTTGTATTTTAAAGAAAGTGTCCGTCCATATGCTGTACACACCTGTTTCACAGTTTCGTCCACTGAACCCAGGCAAACAGGAGCATTTGTAGTTCAATGGTAATCTGTTACACGTCCCTCCATTTTGGCAGGTCGAGGGCAGACATAGATCTATTGAAGGTATATTGTTAATTATGGTAAGTGGCTAGGATAGGATAGGATTGGATAGGATATTCATCTTTATACCCGTGAATGGGAAAACCAAGGGGGTTAACACACAGGCAATCGTCAGATCACCTTGCGTCCACCGTCGGGTTACTGGAGCTATTGCAGTGTGTTGTATATGATAGACACGTTTCTTTAATTTGGTAGAACCCATTAATCCGCTGGGTTCAGGCAATGTCCGTAAAGTGCCTTGCCCAAGGACACAACCGACTAGCCAGCTACTAGTTTCGCACCTGCAACCTTTCGATTGAAAGGCGACGCACTTAACCGTTAGACCAACGGGCCGGACATAAAATGGACTTTTTAATTCAAGGCTGGACAGGTAAATGTCGTTGCTACATTGGCTTTAATTCTTATTTTTATCTTAATTTGTAGCATTAACAATAATGTTGTAGCGTACTGCACTGTGTAGTTTATGCGGGCGACTTTGTAAATGGCGAATAAGCAATAAACTTATACATGGAGAGACGAAAAAGGGAATAATGCATTATATACGCTTCACTGAACACGTCGCTACAATGTTGTATTTTAAAACGACGGTCCGTCCATATGCTGTACACACCTGTTTCACAGTTTCGTCCACTGTACCCAGGCAAACAGGAGCAGCTGTAGTCCAATGCCAACCGGTTACACGTCCCCCCATTTTGGCAGGTTGTGGGCAAACATAGATCTGTTGAATATTTACATTGTCATTAAATGCATGGATATGGTATTTCATGTAAGTGCTTATATTAGCAGTGCATAGCACATATGCCCCCACCTGTTTCACAGTTTCGTCCACTATAACCAGGCAAACAGAAGCAGTTGTAGTTCAATGGTAATCTATTACACGTCCCTCCATTTTGGCAGATGGTGGGCAAGCATAGATCTGTTTAAGGCATATTGTTAATTGTGGTAAGTGTCTAGAATGAAATTCACATTTTAATTCAAGGGTGGACGGATAAATGTCGTTGTTACACTGGCTTTAACTCTTTGCGATAAATCGCGATTTGGTGTAAAAACGTGGTGTCCCGCGTTCCACAAAAATAGGTGCAAATCTAAAAACGATTTTTCCGTAGCGCGTAATGGTAGAGACCTCAGGCTCATTCGATCAAGGAAATCCTCTTATTTATTCTCTGTAATTTTCGTAGAGAAATATTGAAAATGCGAAGAGTAATAGCCTTTCTTGTTAGAGGTTTCGCCTCTTATTTCTATCGATTTTACACGAATTTGCATGTGACTACATCAGCGAATAGGAGTCGTGTTAACTTGCGGAAAAGCTCTTTTTGTCAAGCAAGTCTTACTTTACATTCTCTGTGAATTTCGTGCCGTTGAGATAAAAAGGAGAGCGTTGGTGTCGTTTTCGCAGCAGGCGTTATCCCTCGTGTTCACCAAAGCATGAATCCAGCTGGGCATGCTGAGAGCATGATAAAGAAAAAGGCGGCGAGACTAGTTCGGTGTTCCCTGCTTTGAAAAATATCATACAATTTCGAGAATATTGGAAATAGTATTTGTGTTTGTTTGCTTTTGTATTCCCTTTTTACACTTCCTTCACTGTTCTTTTTTATACTTTTTACTGTTTTAGTTCTACAAAACTCTAAAAACTTAAATGCGTTTTGGTTCATTTTTTCATAACATACTTAGAATAAAGGGAAATTTCAATTAGGAATAGTAAAAAAACTACTAAAGATAAAAATACAGTTCAAATTTTCCTAAGTACAAAAACTATTAGACAATCTACATTCCAATTTTCATATCATATGGGCATACCAATAATTAGTGAGTATTTCGTTTGTCAGTGCACCTCAAATTTGTCAAAGTAGAGCAGAATTTTCTTTACATATAAAGTGGTGTTTACTAAAATTTACATAATATATTCTTCATTGGACGTAGATTCTAGGTATTCAGCTTGTTTAAAAGAGGGGTAAATTATCTTTCCAAACATAGGCTACTAAATATTAAATCATAGCATAAACTTTTAAAAAGCTGTGCTAATTTGAAAATGACTAAAAAATGAAAAAAACATTGCGGTAGAGCATGTTTGAATTAATGCATTTAGCCTGTAGTGAAAGAGTTAATTCTTATTTTTATCTTGGTTCGTAGCATTAACAATAATGTTGTATTTTAAAGATAGTAAACCGTCCATATGCTGTACATACCTGTTTCACAGTTTCGTCCGCTGTACCCAGGCAAACAGGAGCAGCTGTAGTTCAGTGGTAATCTATTGCACGTTCCTCCATTTAAGCAAGTTGTGGGCTGACATAGATCTGCGAAGTTAAAGTCTCCTTAATGTCAGTCCATATGATTAAATGTTTTTGGTTATGGTTGTTCTTTACAAGTAAATAGACATGAATCTGTATAAATATTTAATATTCCAATGATGTGTTTTAACGAAGGTTTATTTTTCCGTCTTTTCTTGCGCTTTGTTTTATTTGCTTCCATTTAATACTAGGACAAATATAGGAAAGAATAGGATATTCATGTTAATCCCTGTGATATAGCCCACCGTCGGTTTATCGAAGCTATTGCAGTGTGTTGTGTATGATTCATACATTGAGACTTTATTTATTAGAACACATTATTTTACTGGGTTCAGGTAATGTCCGTTAAGTGCCAAAATATATCAACAAACGTTTGTTCTTTACCCATGAATAATGGGTTGAACTAACACATTGAAAGGTCAGTAGAAAGGTCTTAGTAGAAAGGTCTTATTTAAATTGCAATGGTTTAACTGCCCACATGCACTTGCCAACATAGGAAAACCAGAAAAACACGTAATCAACAAATAAACCAATACCAACATGAGAACCAAACAGTAATCTAAAAAGAACACAACGTCACAAAGAAATGAAACTTAAGAAAAAGTCAGTTGGCGGGAAGCAAAATAAGACGCTACACAATATATATATATATATTTTTACAGTTTTTTCCTAAATTATTTTCACAGAAACAAACATAGTTGGGAAAGGGAATACCTCTTTGACAAATAAAATACTTCGTTTTGGTGCAAGCGTCATCCACCCAACCACCTTTAATGTTCGAGTAATGGTTGATAGAATCGTACGGAGTCAATGCTGCACATGACTTTTGTGAAACAGGGGCATTCGGTTCAGCACCGATCCAGTGTTGGTAAGCATCAGTGGCTCTCGCCGGGGGTAATCGTGTTCCATCCCACCATTTCCACTCGGTTTCGCCTAGAAATAATGAGTGTAAGAAGTCAGCTTAGTCTTGAGTGTAACACAATGCCTAATGCTACTAAATCATAAATAGAAACTAGAGAGAGTCAACTACATGTTAATTTATTTTTAAAACCCCTGTTGAGTGTACGCTATATTTTCTGCATACAGAAACGACCAGGTTCCATGGTTTCCAAATAAATTTGGTATTTTTGATACAAAGAGTATAATGTTTGATTGTTTGTTTATGCAAGCAGAAACTAGGGGGTTTGTAGGGTTCTCAGAGATTTTTGCACTTGATTGGCGTGCCTTGATGGGATTAGATCTGAGCGAAGTTCCCTAGCTATTGAGACTCCAATATGACTTCAACAGATCCAAAATCGTCACGGAAGGTTAATTTTTATTCCCAATTGCTTGCGACCATGACAAAACACGCATATGATGTTTAATTCAATATATCCGGGCACGACTTGAGAAACACCAACCTCGGCTTCTCTGAGCTGTTTACTGCAGGAGCCCCGAGTGTAAAACCGTGTCATTAATTTATTCTCAAAAACAAAGATGGCATGGCAGTAAGTGGGAAAAAAAGGAAGTTCTGGTAACGTTTAAGCCTGAAGCCTGCGATCTTGTTAAACTTTTGTACATTATTTCAGCGATAGGGTGTTAAAAGTTTGGCCTCCGACCAAAACTGGGACAGTTCAATGTTGTAAAATGGGAAGTTGTTCAGACTTATGGTTCTGGATTTGGGCTCTTCCGTGAAAGAATAATAACAATGACGTCATATTGTATACAGTACACATTTAATTTTGTAAATTTTCTTTAGGTTTTAAAGTTACAAACCCAAACTTGATATCTATGTTTACTGAATTAAATATTTACGTTTTTATACATAAAAACATTGAATGGTTTTATACATTATTGCGAAATTTTTGGTGTAAACGTGATTCATCCGAAATTTGCACTGCATATCTAATACATATTAGTTAACACCTCTATGATCATTGGTTTGTGTGCGGTTCAGTTTTGGGGGATTACCCGGAATATGTTCATGGTGGGTAAGGGGTATCTAAATATTTTTTTTGGCACTAAATTTATCATCAATTTGTGGTGGTTTTAAATCTTTAGGTGGTTTATACACGTTGTATTACTGGAGCGTAAATAATACTAGTCAACTGGTTTTAGCTGATTTTATTTCTGGGGATTTCCCTGAAAATAGTTTTCTGGGGATTTTCCCTGAAAATAAAATTATACTCATAATTAAATATTTCACTATCGCATAACTAAATGGACGTTATTTTTATATTTCAGAATATTAGCATATTCACCATGTCAGAAACCTACTTTAATATTTTTATATCAGATTACCACGGGGGTTAGGAATGCAGACCGCCCGTTCGTTTCATTTAGAAATATATAAAAAGTTTGAATTGGTAACTTGGAAACCAGTAGTTTCTGCTTGCAGGAAAAACGTTATACACTTAATTTAAGATATACTAAAGATGATAAGGTAACCGGGAACCTGATCGTTTTTGCATGCAGAAAAATATACCGTGTATTGAACAGGGTTTTAAAATAGTGGTAGATAACACGTGGTTGACATTCTCTAGTTACATTTTCTATTTATATGCTGTGGCAATGGGGTCCCCAAATAAGAAAACTCTTACTCTGGTTTAATGTTTTTTGCTACAATTGTAATTCTAGTTTCAATAGCTACCTGATGCTCGCGAACCACCGATCCAGTAACCGACAGCCCACGGCCCTGATGCCCACGAACTCCAAATAATTGTTGAATCCAATTGCAGTTTAATTGTATTCTGTAACTGACTGTCTCTGATAATAACCAAATCACCGAGTAATGATTGACAGTGGGTTCGAGCTTCATCAAATGTTTTTCTCTCTGTGACGATGGTTATCTCATCTCCATTGTACAAAAAACCTTAAATAATTATAGTTCATGGTTAATAAACATTTTAATTAAAACACTGTTTAAGAATACCTTACTTTGACTATTCGCTTGATGTAGAAATGATAAAAGTAGTAACATGAAGATTGCTGGCATAAGAAATCCACTCATTTTTCTTTCTTAACGTGAATATAAAATTACTGTACTGTGCAGCATAGTGTTTCTACTACCATTTGATTGCGAAACCGCATCTTCCGTGTATGGTTTATCATGTACTTCCTAGTATTAGTCATAACTGGGGGTTTCGTAGTTATGCAGTGTGCTGCATTATGAGGAACACGATTTAAAGAATAAGGAAATGATTTTTGTCGGCCAACGGTAAAAAGTCATTTAGTCTATTTTTGTACACTTAATTTAAATGTAACTTCAAGAGTGGCGTCAGTTCGCTCTATAGTATGTTTTGTATGTTTTAAAGACTGATAATTCATTTGGGTATAAAATTGC
This sequence comes from Ciona savignyi, assembly GCA_000149265.1. Classification (NCBI taxonomy): domain Eukaryota; kingdom Metazoa; phylum Chordata; class Ascidiacea; order Phlebobranchia; family Cionidae; genus Ciona; species Ciona savignyi. Next base: position 2,339,330 of record CH003028.1, read on the forward strand.
AGTCTCCTGTTTTACTTGGATTGTTTATTTTATAGTGTGTTTCGCGCTAACGAGATTAATATACAAATTAAATACTCAAAGGGAAGGCGAACGACTATAATCGCACTGTGGGTATTTTAAAGAAAGAAACAAAGAGACTTTAAACCTCTGACTTTTGCTCTTGAATAAAGAAAACATTCTTGGCAAATGCTTTTGCAGTCGTTCGTCTTGCGCCGAACCAAGAAATTCACCGCTGACGGCACAGTACGAATGCCCCCGTTTGTCCCTCTTAATCATTATCTCGCGCTCCGAAACCAACAAAATAAAACCGAGGTTCTATTCCGTTGTTTCATGCACCATTATCCCGACTCGAGACCACCAGCAATACGAATAGAACTAACGGGTCTTATAGCCAGATACCACTACCTCCGTATCAAAAGAAACTAACAAATATAATTACATATAGATTTATTTTGACATTGAGGCGCCATAATGAGATAATATTGATGACAGCATACACCGTTCACAAACCAACATCATTTCCCTGGTCGAGTTATCAAAGCTTACGCAAGCTCTATGTATGTGTTCAGTTACCGAATTTCTGTCCACCAGTTAGTCTGGTTTAGTTTAGTTTATTTTTTGTTTCCACGATGGTGGTTTGGTAAGACGCCTTTCAACAGAAATGTTGCAGGTTCTAAACTGGTCGCTAGCTTATCGTTGTGCCAAAGCACTTTACGGACATTGCCTGAACCCGGCGGATTAATGCAATAGCTCCGGTAACCCGACCGTGAGCGCGAGGTGATCTGACGATTGCCCGTGTGTTAACCCCATTGGCTTTTTCATTCACTATTTCTAAAAGGTAAAAAGAAACATTTATAGTGCTTCGGCCTATATTCTTTAAATAGACAAGTTAAATCCCAGCCCTACACGCCCTTGCAATGGAAAAATGTAAACAATAATATGACTTAAATACAAAATGTACGCACTATAGCCCGTGTTTATCTTTCAGATATGTATTCAGCCACACATTTATTTGCGGGTTTGTAGGTACTTGTTTTGTTTAAGGATTGGTCCGGAGCGTCAGATATTGTAAAAAAAAAGTCTGCCGGAGTGTGTGAATTCGTCCTAGGTTTACATTTTACTTAATCCTCATTAGGTCCAGCTGTAAACCTATTTTTTTAGTTTAAAGGTAGCTATATCACAAATAACCAATAAATATATGAATCAATATATATGTTACAATGTTATCTTGGTGCGTGATTTCGGTGCGTGCGTTGATTAGTAATTACCTGTCGCCTTATCTGTATACTTCCCGCTAAAACCGTTAGACTTTACCGCCCATTTGCTTTTATATGTGACCACTGCATTGTGTTTTGGTTGACTTGTGATTTTATGCTGCTTACGTGAATACAAGCATTTTATATATATCGATGAGAGCTGCTGACTACAGGTTATCGAGACCCTGCCCAAAAGTGTAACATATAGGCTATATTATAACTTTAATACAAGCATGGTGATAACACTTTATCTCTCTATTCCTTGACTTTTATTTTATTATGGTGATTTTCACAACTTGGTGAAAAATTAGTCATATTACAGATCATAATTTTTTATACCTCCCATCTGTGATTTCCTACCGTTGTTCTATAAAAGGGTTTGCTTTCTTAAAATCCGCAACATTCCTTGCTCATGTAGTTACTTTGGTTTTATTAGCGCGAAAGTTCAAACTGTTTATGCGTTTTATAAGTCCGATTGCGAAGCTTTCAAAGTTCCTGATTTTCTTTCGTACCGGATTAAATTAAGTCATACATATATTGATTTGTTGTATTCGTATCGCACATTTGAATTCCGCTCAATATAAAATGGTGTTGTCATTGGAATATATTAAACTTTGTGTCTCACAGACACCCAAGTAAATGGAATAACAATAATCCAAACCAATAAATCGTTTTAAAATTAACAGAAATACGGGGATCGACAGTTGTTTACTTTGGATTAGGGCATTAACATTTAAATTTCCAAGGATCCATGAAGAAATTCCGCTATTTGGGAAATGCAAAAAGAGGCCTATTTTCATTTTTTGACGTTATCGCCGGTATATTAAGGAATAAAGCAAACTTTTCGTTTCATTAAAAAATATACATATCAAGTTGGAATTGGTAACTCAGAACCCCATAAGTTTCCGCTTTTAGAAACAAACGGTATACCCTTGGATAAGGTATGCCAAGGGGATTAAGCCCGTTTGTTTCACTCAGAAAATATAAATATCAAGTTCAAAGTGGTAACTCGAGAGACAATTAGTTTCTGAAGAAACATAAAATAGAGCGTACACTCAAATTGCGTTTTAAAAATAGCGTTGGTAAACACGGGGTTGTCCCTCCCTAGTTTTATATCATATTTTCCATGTTTTTATATCTAGCTATACCACAACTTTTATATACAACCTTTTTTAGGTTATAGGAAAACAATGTTATTTGACGGCCGTATTTATTTAAGCTCCACGCAGTATTCTTAGAATTGCGAATTCCGTCCAACCTCACGGGGATATAAGTAAGGTCATAGCAGGTAAGTGCATACTTCGATTATCGCCCAACCCAGTTTATGATCGGTTTCTTACCGAAAAATACAATTTAAAGACATTTGTAGTTTCACATATTATTTATTTCTTCGTAAGTAATCAAAATCACAACAAATTAACAATAACATGAAATCCTAGGCTTAATGAACTAATCAACAAAAAAAAACACTAATCAATAAAAGTGCCATTGTTAATGATTAACAGTGATTAATGAATCTCAATTAATTAAAATAAACGATATTTGATAAAAATCGAACAACAAAAAGTATAAAAGTTTGCAGTAAATTGCCAATTACATAAATCGTTGTACAGTACAAAATCCATATAAATTAATTTTTAACGATATCAAAACGTCAAAAAATATACCGTCCTGTTAGCCTTAAAAACTAAAGCTTAAGTAAGTATTTGTGTAAGCGAATGTTGATAAGTTTAATCACGCAACCAGCGTTTATCAACTGAGCATATCTTAAGCTATTAGCACGGCCTACACCACCATATATAAAATATGATATGCAAAGTCCTCCAAATTAATAGCGACCATTTGGCTTCCTAATATTTGCCATTTCAGTACAAACTATATAACATTATGACAATTTTTTATAATTTACCGATTAATTGTTACGGAAATACAGATTTATAAATTATAAGTATCATTTAACGAAAATTTCGACAATATCACAGTATAGAACACATTGTTGTACAAGTGGTTTACCACACGTTAGTTCAAGGAAGTATAAAGTTATCATGCTAACTCAAAAACCTGTTTAAACAATCTTCAGACTCTTTAAATTGGCACTTTTCAAATTGGCACTTTTCACAGTGGGTTTTAATTTAGGGACGTTAAACTCTGTATTATAGAGGAGGGTTACCATTTATATGATTTATCTTCGTTTTTATCTTTATTTAAATCCGAGGGAATTTAATTATCATTCGCGCCAAAAAAGCGCCAGTGACGTCATGCCACAGTGATGTTATCCATTGAAGTTGGCGTAGACATCGAAAGTTGAAACAAACTCCGCCATGCAGTAATACACAAACCGATAGAGAAGCTGTAAATGTAATATTATAGGATAATCATGTTGAAGTGAATGGTAAAAGGCAACAGGGGTTACCACACTTTTAATCTTCAGATTATCTTAATAACGTTCTTACACGGTTCACCGCCTGATTACCTCACGTCCACATTCGGGTTACCGGAACTATTGCAGTGTATTGTGTATATGATTCAGACGGTACCTCAATTTTGGTAAAACCGATTAAACGACTGGGTTCAGGCGATCTCCGCTAAGTACCTTGAACACAACCAAACATCTAGTAGTCAATGACCAGTTTCGAACATACAACCATTCGACTGAAAGACGATGCACTTTTCAACCAGTTAAACGAATTCACCTCTGATTGAAGCATTCCAGCTCTCATATCTCTCATGTCCTTCACCTCCCTCAGTACATCGACTCTCCCCTCAAGTTTGGCTCGTTCCACCAGGTTTAATATGCAAAAGAATACCCCAGTGCGCCCTGCTCCGTCACTAGATTGATTGAAATATTTATTAAAATAAAACAAGCTGTGTTATTGTGTGTTCGTCTGGATGGATAATCAGTTAAATTGCATAAACTAAAAGGCGACACATAAACCTACCAAGTTATTCAGCTGAAGAAGAAGGGTATGACGAAACAAAAGTATAAAGAAGGGTTGCTAGCTAGGCGGCTGTGTCCTGGTCCAAGCCACTTAACGGCCATTGCCTGAACCCAGCGGATTAATGGGTTTTACTTGATTGAAGAAACGTGCGATTCATACACAACACACTGCAATAGCTCTGGTAACGCGACGGTGGGCACGTGGTGATCAGACGATTGCCCGTGCGTAAACCCCCTTTGTTTTCCCATTTACGGGGATAAACATGAATATCCTATCCTACCTAATTCACTTTAATAAGTCTTATTATACCTACCATTAGAGATATAACATACTTGCAGTAAACTAGAATTCTTCCTTTATGTTGGTTCTGTGATTCCTGAGCTTTCTTGATGAGTTCCAAGACATCATTGGCATTGTTTGGAACTGTGTCTGGCATCCAACTGGTCAGCTGGTAAAATCCAATTTCGAAATTCTGATGGAAAGTTAAAACAAAATAATTTACAAAAGTACATGTATGAATTAAAAATTGAGATATGTCTATAAAATGTCCGGCCCGTTGGTCTAACGGTTAAGTGCGTCGCCGAAACCGGTCGCTAGCTAGTCGGTTGTCTCATTGGGCAAGGCACTTTGCAGACATTGCCTGAACCCGGCGGATTAATGGGTTCTACCAAATTGAAGGAACGTATCTATCATATACAACACACTGCAATAGCTCCGGTAACCCGACGATGGGCGCGAGGTGATCTGACGATTGCCCCTGTGTTAACCCCCTTTGGTTTTTCCCATTCACGGGGATAAAGATGAATATCCTAAAACTAAAATACTCACAGCATTCTGGGACTGAGAAATCACCAACGATCGTTTAATACTGTTGTTCCCAATGTCTTTTTCATCCAGAAGGTTTACTGTGAGATCGTGAGATTGCCACGCAGGTTGGGCCATGGTAGGACAGCAATTTTCTTTTGATTCCTTAAGAAATATGTTTAATCTACAACTAAAAGTCTTCCTAAAACTTTAAATGTTAAATATTGCATTTCTTCACCAGGTCTTAGTACCATTACAATCACCAGTGCCATTAGAACAAAGCCACTGTAGTTATACCGTAAGTATGACGCTTCAAATATATATATTTAAAATTGTGTTACATGATTAGTTGAACCATTTTAAACACTGCCGACAAGAGAAAGTAACACATGTAGTCGGGTTAACTTTCAGCCTTCATAAACGTATTAGGATCTGATATAATACAGTTAATTGCTAAGATGGTTATAAAATGTTAATTTACAAAATATTATGTTTCCAGAACTCATTTATACCAGGGTTTAGGGGGTTTAATACTGGGGCAAAGGTAAAACTATTTACTGTAGCCATTGTATCTATTGTATGTGATAGAAAATCGCAAAACCGAGTAGATCAACGGAGGCATTCATAGTAGGAACACTCCCTAGAATACAAATTACCTCATCGATTGATCTCAGCGACACAATAGTGTGGACTTGGTTTGCAATGACAGCATACCAGAAGTTCTCTGTGGTGTTACTGGTGGGTCCTTTTGCAGCAATCAAAACTCTTCCGCTTCGCCCATAACCCTGTGTTTGAAATACAACTTAGATATTTAGCACAAAAACTTAAAAGCAATATGTATTTCACAAATAATAAAAATAATAAAGAACTGACCTCAATAAAAGAAGCATTGTAGTAAGATAACTCTGAGTTTATGCCAGGAGTTATCCTTGAGTGGTCATCTAAAATAGTGTTTTTATTTATTCTTTGTGCATAAAAAAAAAATAAAAAAAATAAGTGCTTGCATAGTGCCTAAAGTAGGTATTCTATGTAAATTCTTGTTTTGATTAAATCAAATTTACTTACAGGAGATTATCACATCTTTATCGTTGTTTTCCGTTGCGTATTTATGACTTCGCTCGTTAAAATGAAGTGAATCCAGTTTCTCCAATTCAGTAGCAAAACCAGATTTTTCACCCGGTCTTGCGCTGAAAGGATAAAGGTTAACATTCAATTGGTATATTTGTTCGCGTAGTTGATAAATTGATAATTGTTTTTTTCTGTTTTACCCCGTGTAGATTTAATTTGACTCTAAGACATTTAGACTTATGTTAAGGTAGTCTCCAAGAAGCAAAACAGTCAGGGTAAAGATTGTATTAGGATCCTTACCTACCTGGTGATGAGCTGCGAAACACAGCCAATTGCTTTCACACGAATTAACACAATGATCACAAAAATGCTTAGGAACTAAGGAGACTGATGTGACGCAAACTTTTTTAATTTATATTTTTAAAACTCGGGTCACCAAACAACATATAATTTTCTAACTTGGGTGACCAAATCAAATATTTTTCACAACAAACCTTTCCAGTTCCTTTGTTTTCGATTCCAATGACATCATGGGTATGTCGGTCTGCCCAAGCATATCAACCTCTGCAACCAGTTTGTGTAAGAACATGTATTGATTCTGTGGTGCAATATCGGATGTTATATTACTGTGAACTCTCTGTAGTACAGCTAAAAAATATTGGCTTGTCTTTAACTAGTATTTATAAATAATAAGTAGTATAAATACACTATACATAATATAAAAACATGTTATATTCCTGTGAATGGTAGAATGTACAGATCGTAAACAGGAAATCGTCAGTTTACCTTGCACCCGAAGGTTACTGTAGGTATTACAGTGTTCTGTATGTATATGATTGGTTCTACTGTTGCGATTAATATAATTAATACATTGGGTTTAAGCAGTGATTGCCTTACCCAAACAACTTAGGAGCCAGTGACTGGCTTCGATTCAACCACTCTTCTGCTACATGCAAGCGATCTAACCAATACCGGCACGGTATGTCGACAGTTATGTTATATAAGAAATATACAAAACACTGCAATATCTTAGGTAAATTTGCTCATGACGATATATTCCAATCTCCCACAATTAACTACTAATCTGTATCCGTGTTTATACATAAAACTGTTGAAATAAGGTGTATTAGCCAATGATAAAAATATATGAATACGTAGGGTACTTTACCACCCCCAAGATGAAAAGTGTTTATTTAGTTGTAATCACCTGAGTCTGCACCATGTCCATTCTTTGCATTCTCAGGTTGACAACAGTATCGAACACATTGATTGAAGGTCTGTCATTCATTTGCATTGACAAGCTGTCAAAAGCAATGAAGGTTCCAGTACGACCAGCTCCAGCACTGTGTGCGATTCAGAATATTACAGTTAGGTAACAAAATCTAATTATTAAATTCCTGGCAATGGTGATATTAGGGCTGCAACGATATATCAATAATCACGATACTACTGCTTAAGGATACTAATAAATGCGTATCGCGATTATTGTACCACATACATGTTTTATTTTATGAGGGACACTTTTCCAACACTTGCCAAAAATGCGTCTGGAGTTAAAAAGGCGTTTATGCAATCACAAACACATAGTAGTGTCGAACAAATATAGTGACATATTTCATTGTAAAATGATTGCAATAAAACGTAGTCTAATGCCTATAATTATTTATAAGTAATAGGTTAATAAGTTGTCATTATTGTGTTTATTCATAAGATGCTTAATTTTACTGCCATGGTACTATACATTTGATTTATACAAACTAACTTTTCTTTCTTACAAACTTAACAAAACTTAAGTTATATTATGTGATATAAAGTTCCATTCTTTTGTATAATATAAGCCTTATATTATGCCTTTTAATTGTTTGATTTTGAACCTTATATTAAAAGGTTAAAAATCAAATAATTAAAAGGCAAATGATTGTATATATAATGTTAGAATAAAACAATTAACGTGTGAATAGTGTTTTGTGCAATTAAGGTTACTGAAAAAAAAATTCTTATTAACGAAACTACGCTTATCAACGTCTGACAAAATTTTCGTTTCTAACCCAAATACATGGCCTATTCCTTAAGTTTATTGCAATAATTACAAATTAGGTTAAATTTTTTTGTACGACTTCTTGAAAATTAAACGGTAGTTTTACTGTCATCAAGAAGTACACTACAATTCGTTAAAGACTTTATAAATTCCCCATAATTACTTATCTGACCAAACAGCTTGGTATGTTATTTTGTTGCCTTTCAGTTAAAGGGTTGGAGATTCTAAACTGGTTGATAGCTAGTCGGGTGTGCCTGGAATAAGCTTTTATCGAACTTGGCACAGTCAATTAATGGGTTCTATTAAAACTAAAAGAACATCTCAAATATTCGCACACTGTAATAGGTATCCTAACGTGAAACCAAAGTAATATGATGATTGCCCAGTGTGATAACATCATATGCGTTTTCCCAGTCATGTGGATAAAACATGAATACATTTTATTTTACCTGCAATGAACAACTATCGGTTTGCTTTCACCAGATTTCTTGTGCTGTTCCATGACTGCCTGTTTCAATCTATGCAGTCCAGTTGTTGTGATTGGAATGTTATGGTCGGGCCATGTTGTGTAATGGAACTGTGTCACATCATGTGCGCCCTGGAAAGATAAATACATTGTATAATTACACTATAAACTAAAGGGCATACATTACTGAATATTGCTGTACAATTACACTTTATATATAGTATGAGTAATAATACTTAGTATATAACAGCACTATATATAGTATAAATACATCATCAATGGGATTACTACAACTAGTAAAATTACACTAAAATCAATATAAACACTGATAGTATAAATACGACATACATAATATAAATAAACCAAAAATAGTATTATTACATTTTAATAGTCATTAACTTTATTAAAGTGTATGAAAATACTATACGTTGTATAAACACTCTTGTATTGTGCCAGCATAGCTTAAGGCTGTTCGCAGAACTTATGTCTCATTTATTTAAACATTTTAAAGAATATTTTTTGAGTGTCGGAGACCCTTAAGATCTGATTTTTTTTTATATTTATATATATACGTATGCACCCACCTACATATATATTATTATATGCACTTGTGGATTAATCGAATTACAAACACAATTAGCTTGTGTTTATTCCAGTTTTCATTTAATGCAATTGAATTTCTTAATAATTATTGTTGATTACAACTTTTGGAACAGAAAACTAAATAAAGCTTTGTCGATGCTTTAGTATGCAGGTAATACAATTGAGAGTACTCACTTCAGGAAGCTTGATTGTGAAGATTCGTTTTACAAAGCAACCGATTACTTCCTCTTGTGTGCAAGCTACGTTGATTTGTTTGAAGTCACGTTGCGCGCCAAAGTCTGGCCAATACTTCTGACATTTCTTCTGCAAAACATACAATTGTTGTATAATATAACCTAGTCAGCAAGCTATTTTTTAGTATTAATTCCTATTCATTTCCTCCCTCTTTTCCACTGTTTCCATTTCAAGGCCAAGTTGCACAAAGTAAGCCTCATGCCACAAATAAATGGTTATTTTGGCTTTTAATAGGTTTAATTCTCATAACTTTTAATGGAACTGCAATTAAGTTATGCAAATAACATATTATTGTGTGAATTTTTGTCTAAGGAGTGAACAAAGAAAGTTAACAACCTTTACAGACAATATACTCAACCACTGTGTTACACGAACAGACATTAAATTAAGCCCGCTAAGACTTTACCTTTCCGTTTTCGAACAAGTTGGTCAACATGACAATAATCGAACTCTCAGTTTCCCACATCATTCTCCAAAAGTCACCTTCGGTTTTCGCTAACGGTCCTTGAGTTGCGATGTATTTTCTCGGTACGCTGTGGCACTAAAACATCGGTTAAAAGCTGTAGAGTTGATATAATTCGGTGAAAAAGTCCACATACCACTAGAAGTTCGTATAAGTTGGAAAAATGTGGGTATATTTGTTGTCGGAAAACAAAAAATATGGCTGCACTTGGGCGCCCGTGTAAGTTTTTCTCATACTTCTCTTACATAACAACATCGCTACATGATATTTTACCGAAAAATGTGCCTATTTTACAAAACTGAAATATAATCATTCAAATGATTTGTAAATGATTCACAAGCTACATTCGGGGTAGTAAAATTTATCTTGGTGATACGAACAGACATAACACAACAGTGCGTCAAATTAAAAATAATATTTAAATTTTAGGTGACGCCAACTTACATCAATGTAACACGCGTTGATGTAGTCATTTCCGTCGCCATCGTCTGACAGCACAACCCTTGTGTGATCGTCTGGAAATATGGAGTTGAATGGTTTGAACATTATTGAACATGAAATTGAACATAAAATGGTCCAAACATAAACAAAGTATCCAGGTTTTGAATCACTGGCATGGCCATGTTAGTTTCGTTATTCCTAAAAATAAAAAGGCGGATATATACTAGGATAAATGGAAATTTACGGACAGGCACAAAACTTTGTTTTAATTTTAAAAGAACAACTGGACATAGGGAGGGATATATTTATGTCCTTATTTTGGCGTTGCCGCAAACTCGATACATAAAACAAAAGAAACTTTATACACATAACTGATATACCTAAAATAGCTTATTTTGTTGTTGACAAACCACAAATTCACACTTACATGGGAGGATATTCTTGAATCGGTTTTTTGATTTATTTTTGGGCAAAAGTGCAAACGTAGTTTGACCTTCATGCAATCGAGCTGCTGTCTCCAACATCTAAAATGTTTTTATAAATTTTTATTTGACTTGGAATCAATAATAAAAATTTATTGTATCTCTTGATACAGATATCAAATGTATGTATTTTTTAAGATGCAATTGCCAACGAGGTATAAGTAACTGCTGAATCAAAATAAGGACATTTTTTATTTGCTGAAATGGAATATCAAATGGATTTAGTGTTTATTTGTCTCAACCTCTTTAAATTGTGGCACCAGATAAATACTGCTGCTTGCATTGTACATATCCTTGAGCATTGACGGCAATTGTGCAATGATAATGGAATGGGATTCACTGTTACTTCGGACAGCCAAGTTTTCGTACACTGCTTCCTGTTGGCTCTGTGCCACTGTGAATAAATTATGTTTTTGCCGTATTAAGCAACACTGAAGCACAACATAACCATACACAACACACTGCAGCGGTAACTTGACGGTGGGCACAAGGTAATCTGATGTTAACTTGTGATATAACGCTTCCTTCATTCGCGAGGTAAAAACTCTCTCGCGTTTTCTTTTTCGGGGTGATAAACTATAAGTGAGTATCTTATAACCAATCTTATATATCCGCAATGAAGACACCAAATAAGTGCCATGCCTAAGCAAACACAAAATCATATAAAATGTTAGAAAACATAGAAGGGTCCATGTTTATCATTTTCAGCAGTGAAAAGTTCAGTCACCTTCGAAATGGGGATTTTGTTGTTCCAAAACGATGGGTTCAACTTGGTCTTTGTTGGCTTTTCCTCTGTAATATATGATACAACAAATGACGTATTTCCTACATGGAAAGTAGGCCTATGAAACGCAGATGGTATACCAAGAACAACAAGAAAATGCTATAATAACTATGAATCATAAAAGACTTTTAAATCAGCGAGCAACTACTGTGTGTTTGTTAATTAATGACATTTTCATTTTGTAAAGATAGTTCAAAGTACGAAATTAAAAAAGATTTATTTATACGAATTGGAAGTTTTAGATGTTAAAACTGGCTCACTGGTCATGAATAATCACCTAGACAACAAGACACGATACAACCCACTGGTACATACCTTCGTTTTTTAACAACAATCACCAGAATAATGACCAGCACTACAAGAACACCACATATTGGAATGATGTACACCACGGGACTCAATGCTGTGGTGAATGTTTCATGTTTAATTTTGCTTATAAGTTTACAGAAAAAAAATAAAAAGATGTCAAAAGCGTCTGTCTTATGAGAATAAAAACTGGAACTATCTTTTGTAATAAAAGGGCTGCTTAATCATGGGTGCCTACAATTATACTTAACTTAATAATCAAATTACAAAATACAAATACCAAAATGCTATACAACCTTGGGTGGCGGTATTCGGCAAACGAGATATTTTACAATTGGAGCCACTGAAGTTGGGCTGGCAAATGCAGTGAAAGTGGCAGCCGCTTTCGGTACATACTCCACCGTTGGCACATGGAGAAGATGCACACAAACTTGACCCAACGACTGAAACAAAATGATAAGGTTAACTTTTGCCTTAGATAGATGGAATGTTATTTGTAAAGCTTACCACGCCTCTCACAAGCATATCCTATGCTCGTAGAACAATTCTCTGCAAACCAACTTCCATTTGGAGTCAAAGACAAACAACCAGCCGCATTTGGTGCAGATTGGTTCACCAAATTATTGTAACCATCCATATTGCTACCATCCGACCACAGCCAAGTTGAATTGATGTTTTTTCCTCCAATCCATATTGTTTCATTTTCCAACCAATTTTGGTGGACGTGGTTGAGATTGATTTGGGTTTCATTCGATTTTACGATGGCAAGCGATGCTTGTAAGGTTGTACACTGCGTCTCTGCCTCTTTATATGAAGTCGCTTGTGATGGTATTTTGTTTATATGAAGTTCACAACCATTTGCGAAGGGAAAAAAGAGAGCTGGGTAAAAACAATTGTTTTATTATTTAACAATGAGCGAACCTATATTTTACCTGTCATCTAATACATGCTTGGCTATATAGTTCGAATGATAGAAATGTCAACGGTATGTAGGTAGACAAAAGATTGTGGTATTAAAATCAACCACTAAATAAATGGTTGTGTACTTGGCCAAGGCACTTAGCGGGCATCAACTGAACCCAGAG